>JASEVX010000003.1:56413865-56853807 GCA_031761405.1 Serripes groenlandicus
ACATGACATAACATTGCTGCTAAGTACTACTATTACTACTACTACTACTACTACTACCTTACATGACATTACACTGCTGCTACTACTACTACTACTACCACCTTACATGACATTACACTGCTGCTACTACTACTACTACTACCACCTTACATGACATTACACTGCTGCTACTAGAGATGTTTTGTTTTTTCTCCAGAGACAAATATGTCATTTCATAACAATCAGTCAAAGGTATTTATTGAAAATAAGTGAATTACTTTGTGAATGTATTGTGCAGCTAACTACAGAGAGAAAATTGTATAAACAAAATGTTGAAATATTGACTTTGAAAACCGTAACATAAAATACATGTACATGTATATAAAACCGCCATACTAACATTTGCCCTGTGGCCTCACACCGATAAGGATAACAATAGACCCTAGTGAAAACATCTCACGCTCAAAACACAGCCCCTTTTCTGATGACCAGGCTGGATTAGATAGAGGGAGGACTTGTTTTGTTAAGAAAATAGACGTGTGATATGAATTCAGAAGACTATTCTGAAATATTGAAACATCATGGATAGATCTAACTGTTCATATGACAGCACTGATACCTACGTGGATACGCCAGCTGATGAAGAATTAATATCTCAGCAGCCCCGCCCCCAACAATTCTATCAAGACCTTGATCATGCTTTAGGCAAACTTCCCAAGGATAGTTATATACAACAGCTCATAGAATTATGTCAAAATGACCATGCACGTATCGAGGATTACAGAGAACGCTTAGCTGATCGTGTAAGGGCTACATCAAATTTTGAACATAACAAACTGGTAAATAGAAGAAACTCAACTGGCTCATCTAAAGCTCGGAAATACGCACATGACTGCTATGTTTTGCACATGTTCATAAATGGATCCAGATCGAAAGAAATATGTGAGATATTCGCGCAAGGTCAAAATGCTGTAGATAGTAGCCAAACCTTGAATATTACAAACTGCCAAACAACAGAAAACGACGAAAACCACGCAACTTATACAGCCCAAGCAGTAAAGAATGATATCCCGGAAATGATAACTATGTTATTGAATATACAGTCTGACATGGCATATATCAAGAACACATCAGATCAAAACAACAGCATATTGAGAGGCTTAGCGAACGATTTTCAGCAAGTAACAATAAATGTTAGACACACGTTAGCGTCAGTAAACGGACTAAGATCACGAGCAACAGATAGTGATACTGTTAACAAGTTACAAACTGACATGACGCAATTGAACTCAAATCTAGCCTCAATGAATAAAAAAGTTAACGATATACTCGTGAATACACAAGACAGTGTATTAAATATTACAGCACCGTCATACGCAGACGTCGTCCAAACAACGTGTACAGCGCCAAAAGGAACGACGAAAAAGGACGAAGAAAGAGATCAAACAACAATGATAACGGAAAATACCCTAATCGCGAGTAGTGAAGTACAAGACTGTGCCTTTAAAGTATCAGAAACGTGTGAAATATCTGACACCTCACATTCCGTTAATATGCATACAACATCATACAACACAGACCATATATCGAAACCAACAACAAGAGTGTCCGATAGTGGTACAATTAATTTGATAGCCACTGTTAGAGACAACGTCAAAGTCCACAGAAACTCAAATACCACAAATAGATATCTAGATAAGACACAGACTACAAGTACCCACGGAATGGGAAAGACACGAAATACAACTACACAGAGTTTAAAACCTAGTACCCCAAAACATGCGTCAGCTGAACGATTTATAGCGGTGCGCAGAAAAAACACCAACTCATATTACCTTGGCAACATTGACCCCGATACTACCGACTCAGACATTTATGATTATATTACAACTGAAAGGAAAGTAAAGTGCACTAATATAAACATGTTCTACGGAAAAAATGGGTCTGCTGCAAAGGTTAACATATCGGCTGAGTTCGCCGACCAAGTCGAGAGTGAAGGGTTTTGGCCTTCCGAGATTACATTTAGGAAATGGAAAACCAAGTCCTATTTCGACAGAAATAGTCGATATACAACACCGACCTATGGGCAACAACGAACAAACTACCCACAAAACTCACAACGAAATAGACGACGAGACAATAACTATAACAAATATGATACATACGATTATGATGACAAACACATGTCAAAAGACTCGAATGATAACACCAACAGTATATGGCGTGATGAAGATGATGACTGGAATAAAGACACTGATAGGTGGGCTAATTCCAACGCAGATATATATTAGACAAAGTGCCGTGAATATAATATACAACAATGAGAAAAGAAGTACTTATATATTATAGTATGGCTATGCTAAGTGTAATGTGTTGGAACGTCAGGGGAATTATGTCCTCGGCATATGCACTCTCGGATATATTAGATGCAAACGATATTGACCTTTGTATAGTTGCAGAACACAAGCTATTTGCCCATTCAAAGTCGTTTCTGGATAGCATTAATCATAGATATAAGTCGTATTCGGTGTGTGACAGCTCTATTGACCAATATGGCCCCGCTAAGTGTGGAAAAGGTGGCGTGGCTATTCTGTATAAAAGATCATTACAGCCATCAATCAGTGATATAGACTGCTTGGACAGTGAGCGAATCATAGGTATAGAAATCAAACTAGTCAATACCGAACGCATCTATATAATTGGAGTATATATGCCATCTGACAGCTACGTTTCAAACTATATTGAAACAATAACAGAACTCGAAGCCGTGACACACTTGTGCTCTGAGAAAGGAAAAATCATAGTGCTTGGTGACTTTAATGCACGCCTTCAAGGAGAATCAAACTCCATTGATAAGTATTTAGGAGAAAAATCTTTATTGCTACAACAGTTCATATTACGTAATGGCCTCATATCTGCTCAGAATAATAAAAACGATTATACATATGTAAGAAATAGATCGAAAATTGATCATATTTTCATAGAAAAGTCGTTGATGAAAGATATCACAAGCTATAATGTTTTGCCTGAATCTGAAATATTTACATCAGACCACCTACCTTTAATCATATCGGTAAATGTGAAAAAGCAAGATCAGGAAAATCATGAACATCGAATCCGTATCGCATGGGACAAATGTAACGAAAATGACTTTGAAAAGTTTCAAAATACATTGTCGAATTATCTACACACACATTCCATCTCACCAAGTCATGGCCCAAATCAGACATCTGATCGCATTATATCGTCTATCCTAAGATCAGCCGATGAATGTTTACCTAAGGTTAAGTTTAATAAACATACTAAACCGTATTGGTCAAACGACCTTAAGTTAGCCCATGCCGAATCAAGACGCCTCAGGCGAGTCTGGATTAATCTAGGTCGGCCCAGAGGATCCGAACGCGAATCTTATCGAAATTACAAAGCTGCCAAAAGTAACTTTCGAAGGAAACAGCGAAGTGCCTCTAACAACTTCTTCAACAAAGCATTCGAAGAACTTGATAAAGTAGCTCAATTAGATATAAACCTTTTCTGGAAACTAGTCAGCAAGCGGAAGGGAAAAGGTTTGCGTGAATGTTCTGAAATAGTGTATAAAGATACAACTTATACGGAAGAAAATATACCAACCGGTTTCTCTGAATATTTCAATGACACATTCCGATTCCCTCACACTTCTAAAAATCGGCATAACTTTACTGACGATTTAGAAGCATTGATCGAACATAGTAAGCATGATAGATCAGTCGAAAAAAGCGCGGACTATGATTATAAGGTAATGGTTGCCCCATTTAATTGGGAAAACGTAAAGACCCTCGCAAAGGACTTAAAACGTGGGAAAAGTCCATCACATGATTACATACTTAATGAGCATATTATTCACGGCGGTAAAACACTTTATAAAAGTTTATCGGACTTATTTAATTGTGTGTTAGACCAAGAGGTTATTCCAGAAGACTGGAGAGAAAGCCTTATAGTTCCTATCTACAAAGGAAAGGGAAAGGATAAAAACAACCCTTCGAGTTATAGACCTATATCGTTAATCCCGTGTTTTTGTAAACTATTCGAAAAGCTACTCTTATGCAGAATAGAGACATTCTTACGGTCTAGAAACACTCCGTTCCCAAACGTACAACAGCAAGGTTTCCAAAAAGATCTAAGTTGCATGACAGCAGCCTTCAATCTACAAGAAACCATATACGACATATCCGAAAAGAAAAGTCGGGTGTACGTCGCCTTTCTCGATTTTAAGGCCGCGTTCGATTCTGTGTGGCATACAGGCCTTTTCTTTAAACTAACACAATTAGGACTAAAAGGTAAAATCCTAAGGATCATAATCAATTCATATGAGAAATTAACGTGCCGTATCCGTGTAAACGGCGCGACTTCATGTACTGTAAATATACAGAAAGGCGTACGGCAGGGAGGGGTAGCTTCTACATTTTTCTATCTCGTATATATGAATGAACTTTTACAACAACTAGAGGACTCGCAATATAGTTTAAACATCGGGCATACCCTCAGATGCGGCAATCCTGCATTCGCCGATGATCTTTCCCTTATTTCCCTGACTCCGAACACGCTGCAACTCCTATTAGATATTGTCTATCGATATACCAACAGGTGGAAATTCGAAGTTAATGCGAGCAAATCTAATATAGTCGTATTTAACAAACCTAAACATGACTCGCCAATTTCTCTTATCATTGGTGATACGTATATTTTTGAAACTGATCATGCAGTACACCTTGGTATAAGACAAGACGCATCACTTAAATTAACAAATCGAATTAAAGAAAGGTGTCAAAAGGCGAAAAATGCATTTTTTGCACTGGCCGATATAGGTATGCGGTCTGATGCTTTAAACCCAATTACATCAATTAAACTATATAATAGCATAATTGTACCTACAGCATTATACGGGTGTGAGCTTTGGAATGAGATGTCACAGGCTGACACAAATACAGTGGACAAGGTACAACACTTTATTGTTAAGTCAATACAGGGTTTCAAAACCAGAACGAGATCAGATATGTGTGAATCCATGGTCGGCATACATCGTCTATCGTCAAGAATTGATATCAGAAAGTTGATGTTTCTGCACAAACTTCTCAGTCTTAAAAACGGATCGTTGAGTAAAAATGTATTCCTCAACAGATGCTTGTCATATATGCAAAACCCATCAAAATTAAAAAAGGGGTTCATCCCTGACATAACGAACATACTAAGTAAGTACGGTCTTCTGCACATACTACATGCATACATTTATAATTCAGCTACGTTGCCGTCTAAATATAGTTGGAAATTGGCTGTTAAAAATGTCGTTAATGCATGTGAAACACAAAATTGGAGGTCGAGGATGAGTGCCGACCCGGATTTCATAATATTTCAACAGCTACAAACTTCAATGAGCACATGCTTACTTTATGATATGTATACCGAGTTAAGCCCAAAAGTTGTCAGAAGATTAGCCAAAGCATGGACAGCTATCCCGGGCGATACAAATCAGTATTGTAATTTGTGCTCGGAGTCCACGCCTGATGGCATTAAACATGCTCTCTGCGAATGTCCAGGATCGTTGCATCCGAGATCACTGCTGTTACAGGATATAAGACTAAACATTAACACCGAACTCGCAGACGAATTAGGCTCCGACGCCCCGGATATATTCATGTTGAAAGTCCTGGGATCGGAACCTGATACGAACATTGATGCAGAAAACAAAGCTCTACTTTGCAAACGATGTTTAACTTATGCATACAGCTGTCTGAAAAATCTTATATAAGTTCTGTGTTCAGAAATGATAAAATATGCCCATTAACGGCGTTTTTTTATATATATAATAACATGTGTAAATATAGCCCCAGCACTATCCTTTCTTTTCATATTGTTTATTGTTAATATAGCAAAACTTTGTATGTTTATTTATTGATCTCCAATAGGAGGAATTAAAAGGAATAAATAAATAAATAAATAAATACTACCTAACATGACATTACACTGCTGCTACTACTACTACTACTACTACTACTACTACTACCTTACATGACATTATACTGCTGCTACTACTACTACTACTACTACTACTACTACTACTACTACTTCCTTACTTGACATTACACTGCTGCTACTACTATTACTACTACTACTACTACCTAACATGACATTACACTGCTGCTACTAATACTACTACTACCTTACATGACATTATACTACTGCTGCTACTACAGAGTACAGAGGTGGAGAGGTGAGGAACAGTGTTTATCAGTGTTTATCAGTCTTCTGATTTTTTTTACTGAGGCATATTGTGGCAGTTTCCTAGGATAAATTTTATACAGTCAGTTTAAGGAAGTGATGGACTTTACGTTGGTTATCATATTTTTGAGTAGCACAGGATCATTTTTATGCTTTTGATGGTTAAACTCTTGAGTGATATGGATATTATCAAGTTACACAGACAGTGATCGATGAACCGTGACTTTAGTGAGTACTATATTACCTATACCGGTCTATCTACCTGTATTTACCTGTATGCATAAAAACATCGTGTAAAGTGGACACTTATAACAACAGATACGGTCAGTTGTGTGATGTGTACTCGGTATTGGTAAACTATATACTTGTGCTAGCCCCTTCGCGCCATCTATAATAGACATAATATACATCCAGCATAAATATAAACGATGGGGGTCGATATAGTGGCGTATCATGTTTAGCATTGGCATTTTTTCACTTGTTTGCAAACCCAGGGTAAAATCTGTGCTAGCTGAGCGTTATAAAAGCCAAACCAGAGGTACAGATATCCATTTGAGAACATTTGCGTGTGGTATGGTATTACTCTTATTAGTTGCTATTTGGTAACCTGGTCCCAGTTCACGATCGTCGAGACATATGCATCATCAAGCGATAACTGTTACGATGGGTTTCCTTATTCACTGCCCGTTTATGGACATTCGCTGATGTTAGGAACAATGTATGGTGGCCTCTATTCATCCTACCATCAAAGCTTGTTGCTATTGGCAGCTGATATTGAATTGAACCCCGGCCCAACAGAGGATACACAGTTGATCCTTAATGCCATTGCAGAAACAAATGCGGAAATCGGTCTAATAAAAGGAGATGTTATTCAGATTAAAGAAGATGTTGTAAATGTTACAAGCAAATTGCAGAACCTGAATTCAGAAATAAATACTGTAAAACATGAATTAAGTAATATACAATTAATGCAGTCAACTTTTGATAGCAGACTTGGAGATATGGGAGAGCATATTAATCATCTACAATACCAATCAGATGGGTTTAATGAAGAATTTGCGACCCTTTCAACTTATGACGAAAAACATCATGAACGGTGTGAATTAATTGAACAGCAGTTGAATTTAATGGAGGCGGAAAGATTGAAGTGCTCACTACGTATTTTCGGTTTAGAGGAAACTGAGTCACCTGATAACAAATTAAAATTAGTTGTTGATGAAAAGGTTTTAAGTGTGGCTGATGCAAATGATAACTATGATGAATCCACAATAATTGATGCTAAACGTGTTGGTAATCAGGGTAAATCTAAAACTAGGTTGGTTATTGTCTCCTTTAAAAGTGAACATGACAAGCTCAATCTCTTCAAATATCGTGATAAACTACGTCAGATTGGCATACGTGTGTCGAATGACTTATCATATATGCAACGACAACAGTTAAAACATTTGAATAGAAGAGGTCTTGCAGGTTACTTTAAGGGTGGCAAATTAATCACTTATCAAAAGTCTAATAATGATAATACTTCCCGTGTGTTCATGCAGGCTAAGCGTGAAGACCGAAATGAACCAGAACATATGTTAACTGATACATATAGTGACCAAACTGAATTGCCTAACCAGTCAGAGACCAGAAATGGTACCTCTGACTTGACAGGCAATGATCAGAGGAAATAGGATGTAAGTCAAAGCCCCACACCATCAAATGTAATTAAATTTCTGTCATGGAATATTGAAGGTTTGAAAACAAAGACTTCATCAAGTAAATTTGTACATATGATAAATGGGTATGACATTGTTAGCTTTCAGGAAACGTGGGATGTTGATGTTAATTATTTGAGTTGTGTTTTTCCAGATTTTGAATTATTTTTGTGTAAAGCTAAATTATCGACCGGGGGGGGGGGGGGGGGGGGGGGGGCAGGCCGTCTGGTGGAGTTATTGTTGTTGTTAGAAATACATTTAGTAAGTATGATGTAAAAAGATTATATGAGGATTTTTCTTTTGGTGTTGTACTAGTCTTAAATGAAACACTTTTAGGATCAGGAAAAGATGTTGTCTAAATATCAGTTTATATTCCACCTAATAATTCTCCGTTTTATGCGGATAATGATTATAAAGGAGTTGACTGTCTTGAAAATTTAGTTATATCTAATAATTTAAATAATTATGATATATTAATAGCAGGTGATTTAAATGCCCGTACAGGTACTAAAAATGATTTTACTGATAATATATCAAATGTTTCAGAGCTTCAGGAATACATGTACTATGATGTTATAAATGGTGATGTAGGTTTACCACGATCATCATACGACAAAGTAACAAACAGTTTCGGGCATCAGTTATTACTTTTTTGCAAAACATACGCTTTGTATATCATTAATGGACGTTTTGGTAGTGATGCCGGAAAGGGTGAATTTACATTTATGAACCAAAATGGTAATAGTGTTATTGATTATTTTATAGCTTCAAAAGATGTACTTTATTATATTCATAGTTTTGAAGTTCTGTCTACTTTTGAGAGTTTACATTTTCCTCTGTTTTTATCTATACAACGTAAGCATTTACTAAAGGGTTTAATGTATGTTTTGGTACAGTTATAAGAGTATAACACGAAATTGCCTAATTACTCAGCAAATAATGCCCGAAGGGCATTATGTCAGCTGTGTAATTTGGCTATTTCGTGTTATACTCTTATAACTGTACCAAAACATACATTAAACCCTTATAATTGCAGTTTAAGAAAAAAACAGCTATTTTTCATCGAAAGAATTGTTTGAAAAGGGACATATAAATTGAAAATTGGGATCTCTTTTTTATGTTCTTTACGCCGATAACATGACCTAATACTAGGAAAATGACGTCACGTTAACGTTTTGACGTCATACGTTAGTCGCTTTGGCGCCAAAACCCGTAAATTTCATCTAGAAATATTGTAAACGTTAAGTACATTTTCATCGAAATACGCCTCATAAGTCACTTTATGTGATAGATATAATATCTCATGAGTGTTATTTATTATTACTTTTAAAAAATTAAGCTGAATATGACCGCGGCATAATTATTTGTGGCATTGTTTACGGTTAACTGTCGAAATTAAAAGTATTTTCCGAAAGTAGTTCCGTGAACTGGTCATGTGATCAATTGCAGTTATTGGAAAATAAACGCAATTCCTTTTAGTCACGTGATCGGTTTTGAACCAATCAAAACGAGCGATTCACCGTGCTTTTGAAGCAACTGCAATTATATGAAGATAGTGTAAATTCTGAACATGAACCTATGTCAAGTTATTATATGAATGAAAGCAATAAAGATGCTTATCGACAGCTACTTTTCGATACAATATCAGATGGCGGTTTTAATGTTTTAAATGCAATGTTTGATAACGTTTTGTCACCTATCGACGACATGGTGTCAGAGTTTGAAAATGTACTTACAAGTTGCTCTGAACAATTCAAAATGTTTAAGTCAGCTAAAAGAAATCTTACAAGAAAATTGTGGTTTGATAAAAATTGTAAACATGCTAAAGCAAAGCTAAAACATGCATTAAAAACCTTTAGAAGAAGTCGGATAGATAGTGATCTTGATGGATATTTGAGAGACTAAAACTGGTTTATAAAAAGCTATGCAAGAAAAAACGTATATTATTTGAAAAGGCACAAGTAATCAAATTGGAATCATCTATTAATTCCTCTAAAAAGTTTTGGCAGGAAATAAATAAACTATGTGGAAAACCAAAAAGTACTCCGAATATATCAGCAGAGTCTTGGTATGCGCATTTTAGAAATGTTTTCTCTGCAGAAAATGGAGCTAATGATGATTCGAATACATTGCCAAACCACGGTTTGCAACCAGATTCAAACAACTTTACAGAAACAGATGACTACATACTTAACAGTCCTATTCTTGAACAAGAAATATCAGATGCAATACATAAGTTAAATGTTACTAAATCATCAAGTGGTGAACTTTTGCCACATCATTTAGTTTATGGCGCAGACATATTGTTGCCCTATTTGCTCAAACTGTTCAATCATCTCTTCCTTAACAGTGAATTTCCGTCTAAGTGGGCAGAATTTATTATTATACCTATACATAAAAAAGGAAATACGAATAACCTTAATAACTATAGAGGCATTGCTTTGTTAGATACCTTAAGTAAAATATACATTACTATTTTGACACAGAGAGTTACATTTTATGTTGATATTTATAACAAGATCTGTGAGTCTCAATCTGGATTCCGGGCAGGATATTTCACTATAGACAATGTATTCGTTTTATACTCGGTTATAAGCAAATATCTCAACACTAAAGGTAAAACTGTCTATGTAGCCTTTCTTGACTTTCAAAAGGCGTTTGATTCTGTTGATCGTCAAATACTGTTTGAAATTTTACATTCATGCGGTGTAAGAGGTCATTTATTCAATGCTATTATTTCCATTTATTCATCTGTGAAGGCCCGTGTTAGATCATCCGTGCATTGTTATACAGATACCTTGTCTTGCCCGATTGGACTTCGACAAGGATGTAGTTTAAGCCCTATTTTATTTTATTTGTTTATAAATGAACTTTACTCGTTACTTCATGATAGCAATATACGGGGAATCCAGCTGTTCCCAGACCTGATGGAAATTTTTATGTTAATGTTTGCAGATGACAAAGCACTTATCGCCGACACAATAATTGGTTTGCAAAAACAGCTAAACATTTTACAGGATTTTTGTAGCAATAATAAAATGACTGTCAATATAGATAAAACCAAAATACTTGTGTTTAAAAGGGGAGGAAATCTTGCTTCTAGAGAAAAATGGAAATTTAATGGTTCTCAAATTGAAACTGTAAATGGATTTACCTATGTCGGTATCTATTTTACAAACAGGTTGTCATTCTCTAAAATGGCCGAAGCAGTTGCAGCTAAGGCTAAGAAAGCTCTTTTACATATCCTAAATTCGCTTAGTAATCTAGGTTGTCTCCCATGCAAAACATTCTACAAAGTATTTGATGCCAAGGTTTCCTCTGTCTTACTGTATGGTTCCGAAATTTGGGGTTTAGAGACATTTAGCAGTATTGAGAGTATTCAAATTCTTGCATGTAAACGCTTTTTGAATGTGTCACCAAAAGCATGTAATGATGCTATTTTAGGAGATCTAGGTAGACTTCCAATGTATATATATTCTTCAAAACGCTGTATACTACTACTATTACTACTACCTTACATGCCATTACACTGCTACTACTACTTCTACCTTACATGACATTACACAGCTGCTACTACTACTACTACTACCTTACATGACATTACACTGCTACTACTACTACTACTACTACCTTACATGACATTACACTGCTGCTACTATTACTACTACTAACTTACATGACATTACACTGCTAATACTACTACGACTATACCCTACATGACATTACACTGCTGCTACTACTATGACTACCTTACATGACATTACACTGCTGCTACTACTATTACTACTACTACCTAACATGACAGTACACTGCTGCTACTACTACTACTACTACCTTACATGACATTACACTGCTGCTACTATTACTACTACCTTGGATGACATTACTCTGCTGCTACTACTATTACTACTACTACCTTACATGACATTACACTGCTGCTACTACTATTACTACTACTACCTTACATGACATTACACTGCTGCTACTACTATTACTACTACTACCTAACATGACAGTACACTGCTGCTACTACTACTACTACTACCTTACATGACATTACACTGCTGCTACTATTACTACTACCTTGGATGACATTACACTGCTGCTACTACTACTACTACTACCTTACATGAAATTACACTGCTGCTACTATTACTACTACTACCTTACATGACATTACACTGCTACTACTACTATTACTATACCCTACATGACATTACACTGCTGCTACTACTACTACTACTGCCTTACATGACATTACACTGCTGCTACTACTACTACTACTACTACCTGCATGACATTACACTGCTGCTACTATTACTTCTACTATCTTACATGACATTACACTGCTGCTACTACTATTACTACTACTACCTGCATGACATTACACTGCTGCTACTGCTACTACTACTACTACCTCACATGACATTACACTGCTGCTACTACTACTACTACTACCTTACATGACATTGCACTGCTGCTACTATTACTATTACTACCTTACATGACATTACACTGCTGCTACTACTATTACTACTACTACCTTACATGACATTACTCTTCTGCTACTGCTACTACTACTACTACTACCTTACATGACATTACACTGCTGCTACTACTACTACTACTACAACTACAACTACCTTACATGACATTACACTTCTGCTACTACTACTACTACCTTACATGACATTACACTGCTGCTACTACTACTACTACTACCTAACATGACCTTACACTGCTGCTACTACTACTACTACTAGCTTACATGACATTACACTGCTGCTACTATTACTATTACCTTAGATGACATTACACTGCTGCTACTACTTCTACTACTACCTTACATGACATTAGACTGCTGCTACTATTACTACTACCTTACATGACATTACACTGCAGCTACTACTACTACTACTACCTTACATGACATTACATTGCTGCTACTACTATTACTACTACTACCTACATGACATTACACTGCTGCTACTGCTACTACTTCTACTACATTACATGACATTACACCGCTGCTACTACTACTACTACCTTACATGACATTTCACTGCTGCTACTACTACTACTACTACTACCTTACATGACATTACACTGCTGCTACTATTACTACTACTACCTTACATGACATTACACTGCTACTACTACTATTACTATACCCTACATGACATTACACTGCTGCTACTACTACTACTACTGCCTTACATGACCTTACACTGCTGCTACTACTACTACTACTACATTGCATGACATTTCACTGCTGCTACCACTACTACTACTACCTTACATGACATTACACTGCTACTACTACTACTACTACTACCTTACATGACATTACACTGCTACTACTACTACTACTATACCCTACATGACATTACACTGCTGCTACTATTACTACTACCTTTCACGACATTACACTGCTGCTACTACTTCTACTACTACTACCTTACATGACATTACACTACTGCTACTACTACTACTACCTTACATGACATTACACTACTGCTACTACTACTACTACCTTACATGGCATTACACTGCTGCTACTACTTCTACATTTCATGACATTACACTGATGCTACTACTATTACTACTACTTTCTTACATCACATTACACTGCTGCAAACTACTATACCCTACCTGGCATTACACTGCTGCTACTAATAGTACTACCTTACCATACCCGATATTACACTGCTTCTGCTACTACTATAACTACAATACCATACCCATCCTACTACTACTACTTTACCCCTACCCTGTTTTGCTACTACTACTACCATTCCCTACCACAAATAATTTACACTATCCTGATACAGCTGCATCTACTAATACTTCCTTACTTTATTACTTCTTATGCTAATACTAATACTCTTTTTTGTACTACAACTACTACGGCCTATACAATTGTAAGCGATGCATTATTGACTTGACACTGTCGTTTCATAAAATATTTACTCAAACGACGACGACGGTGTGGGGTTATGGGCATAAAGCCTTGCTATTATTTACTCCCTGCATTTTTTTTTTTTTTTTTTTTCTCTATTACTATTACTACTTAGTATTTATTACTTTTGGCATTATTTTGCATACATTAAATCCGTTTTTATGTTTAAATAATTGTGTAGTAATTTTTTTTTTATTTAAAGCTGTCAATAAACCTCAAAGCAAATAAGATTTTGATCACAAATCAGTCAGAGTGTATTCAACTTTATTTAAAACACTTTCAACTTTCAACAAAATCATTATGTCTTATGAATTCATCTAAAATCCCCTGGACAAAATTGTCTGCCCGGCGCTTCCCTTAGACCTAAATTAATACACGTAGGCGATAATTTAAATGAACAATGAATATCGTTTATGGGTTTTGAATTAAAAGTAGTATTATACTTCTCTTGAACTTCGAAAACCGAGAAAGACTAGTTTGTTCGGCTAGCCAATCACCGGCCTCGTTGCAAAAGTACCTATGATTCTCTAAATAATGACAAATAGAAGAAGTGTAAAATATACTCTTCCAAACAGTCTTCCGCACCGGCGCCGCCGATTAATTGATTTTCAATCCATTTTTCCGGTCAAGCTCGCCTCCCGACGCTAAATCATAATTGATTGAAATTCGAAAGCCGAGCAAGACCAGATCTTTTGGCCGGCCAATCACCGGCCTCGTTGCAAAAGTACCTATAGTTCTATAAATAATTTGCTTAAACAATTTACGTTGATATTTTATTATATTACATACTCAATGATAAAATATAGAGATTTCCCAACCTATAACATGCTTTTTGTCTACTGAGCAATATCGCCTAGTGTGCGATATAGCTCACTAGCCGGATTTTCGGAACTACTTTTTTTAATCTCTAATTTTTTAATTTTAAACACTTTTAAGCCCCGTTTTCACTACTTAACACTTTATTTCCATGATGAACAGTTAAATAAACCACAGCTACACTTTTTTAATCCGCAAATAAGAGCTTGAATCGACATGACACATTTATTTCAATCAATGTACACATTTGTCGGTGCGCGCGTAGTGACGTCACTGCAAAACTGGCAAATTACGTCATTCAGATCTCTCCGCTTCTGAGCTAAAAATAAATGAGCTGCACAGGGGTATTGTCGTTAAAAAACGAAAATTATCGCCGAGTATATAATATATAGTTTAATAAACATTGTTTTCATGATTTGGGAATTAAATCCCTCGTGAAAGAGAGTCTTGCATATAAAAACTCGTGCGCTATGGCGCACTCGTTTTTATATCGCAAGAATCTCTTCCACTTGGGATTTAAATCCCGTATCATGAAAACAATGTTAATTAAACTCTATATATCACTGAATAATTTTTACATTGGAATTCGAAAGAGTACCTATTACACAATTGTTTTTTGTAACAAATTAGTTTTAAGAATAAAAAAAATCCTGAACATATTTCATATGAATGCCAACTATCGATGGTGATTCTTCTTTGAAATAAAACATAGTTCTCTTTTTGAGACAAAATTACACTGAAAATGGACAATTAACTCCCTCTTGCAGTATATAGACAACACAGCATGGCCCTGTTGGCTTACGGGCTCGGTCAAAGAACAACATATTAGCAAAGACGACGAGGGTTCGAATCACATCAAATACTCTTTTTGTAATAAATGTACATTTTGTTCATATATTAATTGGAAGTGTGGAAGGTGTGTTTATAGCTGTATTAAATTCACTATTTCAAACATTATTGAAACGTTAATATCTCTGTTTAGTTGTGCACTTTTGGCATGGTCTTTATTGACCCTTTCCTACCTGCAGACTCATTTTGACGCAATAACAGCAATAACAGCAGACGACGTTTGAAAACATTGTGGCCAAAGGTGAAATTGCTCATAGTGAGCAATTTCTCATTTTGCCATAATGTTTTCAACTTTATTTAAAAATTAAGCTAGGTTGTATGGAGATTTTTACAGGGTTTTGTCACTATGTTTTCAAAGTCGGCTATTGCAGTTTTGTTGTATGTGAGAAAGGGTTAAACCAATACCTTAACCTCGCTGCAGTAGTACTCGTTCGTTTAGATTTGATGACATCCTTTAACAAGTTGTCTGAAACTATTAAATTGACCTTAGTGTTGCTTCCAAAACCGTTGACCTTAATATTGAGCACCAGACATACGTGTACCGTAATTTGAGGATATAATTATGTCAGAGACCAGGCATAAGACGTAGCATATCTACGAAGAATGACTAGAATATATAGTAAGGAACTTTTTAGTTGCTAACGCATTCTTGATTTGCTGTACCTAAGCATAAAGTATACACAGCTTACTAAAATTATAATGTATTAATCATATTTGCACTTTGAAAAACGTTTTTATAACGCATACATAACTAAAGCGCAGTCGTTGACATTCACAAATGACGCACGACCAACAGCACGGCTAGTTTTGTAAACATGAAATTTCTTGACTTTAAATTATCACATTACCGTAAAACTGATTTCATTTTAATGGTTAAAACGTATAGATTCAGAAAGTACGTAGAAATTAAAATGTCAAATTGGACCACATTGTTGATTTTCTAATGGGTTGGCTCGATTGTGTCAATGTGAACTCGCCGTCGTGATATGACTGAATGCTTGTTGAAAACGGCGTTACACTCTCCAGTAAATCCTAACAACACAAGCAAAGTGCCACTCAAACAAATGGTATTTACAAAACAAAGAAACTGTGTTCAGTTGACAGAAAATATTGTTGGATCAAGTCTGGTACCCGGCGTGTTAAAGTAAACTAGTATGTCTTGCATGAACCAATAAAGGCGCTTATATTGGTCTCCTCTAGCGTGCTTTAGTAATAAAGATTTTCTACCATGAAGTTGACAGGGAATATTGTTGGATCAAGTCTGGTACCCGGTGTGCTAAAGTCAATAAGTATGTCCGGCATTAACCAACAATGGCATTTATAATGATCACCTCTCCTTAAATATCGCTATCGCATTTATAATACATGTAAATAGGAAATATAAAACTGGTTTCGTATCTTTACAATGGACCATTGCAACTTGATTATTGGAATAAATACATGAGCCGTCCCGGGAGAAAACCAACATTGTGGACTGAGCCATTCCACGGACAGACCCGGATATACACTTTTCGCCTCCTGTGGATTTTCTGTTTCAGGAATCATTATTCAATACCTCTTCCCCCCCCCCCCCCCCCCCCCCCCCCACACACACACATTGCCACACAATGTACAAAGGGGACATCCATTCTTGACGCATGCCTGAAGCTATACACTCCATACTGCTATCGTTTCTCTACATTCAAGTAAGTGAATGTAAGGAACGACTCCCTGCCAAAGAGTTCAGTCGTCCGAGATTTCATTTGAGAAAACTTTGAAGAAAAAAAACACCACAAAAGATCGAATTTAGATACTATTTATAGTCTCTCTATATGGTCCATATGCAATAATAAATAATGACCGTAATGCTTTCGTATGAGGAAAAAAATGAAAATCCAACGCAGAACTGTGTTACTATAGATAGCGTTTCTATATGAACCATATAGAGAAACTATTTATAGTAACACGCTTCTGTTAAGAAGAAAATAATACCGTCATTATTAGTATTGTATATGAACCATATAGCTAGAATCTTTTGAAGTAGCTTAATTCGATCTTGTGTTGGGGCAATCTCATTAAAATCATCTCCTATTAACGCTACACATAGGTCAGATCGTGTACTTTAGACAGATTGTTGTTGGGGGGGTTTCCCTCAAGTTTTCACAAATGAAAATTCAGTTGCCTTTCCGGTACAATAAACATCTAAATATTGATCGTTTATGCTTCAATTTTACTGGGTAGACACACCCAGTAAGCCAAAGTTTGTACATTTTATTGATTATCTTGACTTTCAATTGACTGTTTTTCAACATTTTACTGCCAAAATAGTTTTAAACTATTTATTACTTACTTTGTCGAGCAATATTAACGCTTTCCCACATACGACAATTTGAAAACATATTAGCAAAAATGTGAAATATCTCCATAAATGAGAGTCACACACGACAATTCTGCAGCAGACGACTTTGAAAACATATTAGCAAAAATGTGAAATATCTCATCACGTCGAAGTCGTCTGCTTCACATGCGTGGGAATACGTCTGCAAGTGGGAAAGGGGGGTTAACAGAAGTTTCATCATCTGGAGGTCAGCATCTGTTACATCGTGAATTTATTTGCAAGTTTTCACACCGGCACTTACAATTGATGTCTGTAATCCTTTCCCCAACATATACAATTAAAAAAAATCAATGTTGTTTATGCCCCAGTGGGCTAACTATCTGCGCTCATTAACATTGAGGTTTTACGTGTCCTGGTTATATGCTTGTATTCATCTGTCTTGTTTTTAGTATATTATGCACAGGCCACAGGGACTTTCTCCTCTAAAAATAGATATGACCTACTCTATGCATAGATATTAACAAGGGTGGACACAGTTTTCTGGGTCGCCTCGCTTCAACTCATTTTATTCAAAGTATTCGAACAAATATATGAGTTTGAAGTAAGGAATCAATCAATAATTCTTTTCTCTATCGAACTATATCGAAAAAACCACGTTATTTTGATATAGTTCGATAGAGAATTCGGTCCTGCCCGGGAAAATAATCGCAATATCACTGACAATTACTGCAACGAAAAAAAATGAACAATTCCGAAATGTCGATAGAAGTACTTTCGTTTTTGGTCCAGGTTGTTTATTAAAAAAAATCAATGTTGTTTATGCCCCAGTGGGCTAACTATCTGCGCTCATTAACATTGAGGTGTTACGTGTCCTGGTTATATGCTTGTATTCATCTGTCTTGTTTTTAGTATATTAGGCACAGGCCACAGGGACTTGCTCCTCTAAAAAAATAGATATGACCTACTCTATGCATAGATATTAACAAGGGTGGACACAGTTTTCACAGTAACTTTGAATAAAATGAGTTGAAGCTAGGCGACCTAGAAAACTGTGTCCACCCTTGTTAATATCTATGCACAGAGTAGGTCATATCTATTTTTAGAGGAGCAAGTCCCTGTGCACAGGCCAATTACAGCCAACACAAATATAAATAAGGAATAGATAACCACGAGATATGTTTCTGAGTTTAAGCTGGTGGAAGTACTAATCATGTTTAAATTAAAAAGATATCGACTAACAATGATCTCTTCCTTGGTTTCTAGAAAGTATCAGTATTTCAAAACAACAATCGACGAACCGGGGACCATCATCATGCGAACTGGAAATGGTGAGCCTGATGTACGAGTCAACATCGTCCAACGTGGAGCAGACATATCTGACAACTTACCACTTGTGATTCGGCCTGGTGGATTGACTCGTCAACGCCAGGAGTATCTCTACAAAACAGTTAGACAGTATTTACTTCCAGAGAATCAACATGTCACGTGTCCCGAACCGCATGACTAAGACGAATTTTAAAACATTCCCACATCTGTCAGATGGCTAATTTAAGCGTTTGTTGTAGGTTAACACAAATTATGATGATTATCAAAATAATTATAATGATACTACTTTGTTTTAATTTATTTATTTTCATGACGGGACTCGAACGCGGATCTACTACTACTACTACTACTACTAATACTAATACAACTACTACTACTACTAATAATAACAATAATATAAGAAAGGAAAAAAATGAATATAAGTAAAGTAAAAGCCTCTGTATTAAACTATAAATCGGGAACAAAATGTTAACGTACGTGTACATGTGTGCATGTATTAGCATGACTATGGTACATATATATTGTTCAAGTTCGATGTAGTTATTCATTTACAGTTTAACTTATACATGAGAAGTCTTAGAGATAACGAACACAATTTTAAATACATATAGAATAACCGTATTAGCTCAAACATAAAATGAACGTTTGTTTAAACGGCGAGCGTCGACTGTAAAGAATATGCAAATGACGTCGACGTCAATTCAGCTATTAGTTACACATGTCTTCTTTTGGTGTCCATAACGGCGTCAATACGTGCCATACGAAGCTGTCGTATATCAAACTAAAGCAGACAGGTTGAAATGTATGAAAATATAAAAATCTAAAAATCGAAAAGTATGTCACTATCACCGGTTTTCTCATGGACTTGCCCATATATGTATGATCCGTCCCACGAAAAACCAGCATTATGGTCTCTGCGTAATTTATCGACCCAGATCAGCCGAAGCATGCCGCGCAAGCTAACCCGGACAGACACTTTTCGCCTCCTGTTGATTTTCCGTTTCAGGAATCATTACTCTTTTCTATTCTGGGTCGATACATTACGCAGAGTCCATAAAGGTACGCGTTCTGACACATAGACAGCAGAATACATTTCGAAAACCTTGTGGTGAAACTGGTAATCGCTTATAATGATCTCTATCTCCCTTTTCCACAATGAATTCAAACCTATTCAATAATGTTACATTCGTATATTGAGAATTGTCATAGTTTTACCTACATGTCGTCCACGTTGTATAATGCATATGTGTTGTATGAGGGAAAAGGTGGTAAAGAGAGAGCCTTTCATGACAGGAAATCGATTGATTGGGGACGAATAGGTTTTTAGCAAGGGGCTCGTTAGAGCCCCCTGCTATAGTAGGCGAAATCCGAAGACACTCATCATTTTGAGACTGGAATCTAGACTAGTGACCTACCTTTTGACCCAACATGACCCATGTTCGAATTTGACCTACATATCATCAAGAAAAACATTCTGATAAAGTTTCAACATGCTCAACCTAAAAATAAAGTATCCAGAGTGTTAACAAGATTTTCCTTCAATTTGGCCTAGTGACCTAGTTTTTAATCCGGCATGAGCCATATTCAAACTTGGCCTATATATCATATAGATAAACATTTTGACAAAATTTCACGCTGTCTTATCAAAAAAATGTGGCTTCTACAGAGTTAACAAGATTTTCCTTCAATTTGGCCTAGTAACCTAGTTTCTGACCCAATATTACCCATATTTGAAGTTGACCTAGATATCATTATTACAAACATCCTGACAATTTGACCTAGTGACCTACTTGTTGACCTATCTTAACCCATGTTCGACTTGACCTACATATCATCAAGACAAACATTCTGATAAAGTTTCAACATGCGCTAGTTGAAAATAAGGCCTCTAGAGTGTTAACAAGATTTCCATTAAATTTGGCTTAGTGACCTAGTTTTTGTCCCGGCTTGACCCATATTCGAACTTGGCTTAGATATCATACAGATAAATATTTTAACTAAATTTCAAGCTGCCTTAGCAAAAAATGTGGCTTCTACAGTATTAACAAGATTTTCCTTCAATTTGGCCTAGTAACCTAGTTTCTGACCCAATATAACCCATATTCGAACTTGACCTAGATATCATTAATACAAACATCCTGACAATTTCAAACTGCCGAATAAAAAAATGCGGCCTCTAGAGTTTTAACAAGTTTTTTCTTCAATTTGACCTAATAACCTATGTTTTTATCCATCATGACCCCATGTTCGAACTTGACCTACATATCATTAAGACGAAACATTCTGATAAAGTTTCAACATGCTCAAGTTGAAAATAAGGCATCCAAAGTGTTAACAAGATTTCCATTCAATTTAGCCTAGTGACCTAATTGTTTACCTCAAATGGCCAAGTTTCGAACTTGTCCGAGATTTGATGGAGATGAATGTTCTGATAAACTTTCATGAAGATCCGATGCAAAATGTAGCCTGTAGAGTGTTAACAAGGGAAAATGTTGACGATGCACGACAACGTATTTCCGTATTTTTCATTGCAGGGATTTTCTCAAAAGGCTTTTGAGCTACCCGCTTTCAAGCTACTCGTTTTCCATATATTTAAAAGAAACATGTAAGATCCTTATGTCTAACTTAAATTTCTAAATTATGTATACAACTTCATGGATAAAAACTTTACATTGTGTACGTTTACTTTGTATAATGTGCATACTGTTTATCTTGTTGTGAAACGTATTTAACTGATCCCTGGACAATCAAGAAAAATTGTCCATTTTGAAAAAACAGAGGGCAGCACAAAATATTTACAAATTTACACTTCCTGAAAGCTGGGCATGACAATATACGGAGGTGTCCGGCAAAGCTGAATCCCCCCGCATAAAAATACAATGTATTTCTACGCTTTCAACATACTTGATCGCACGTAAAGTTCATGAGTGATTCCTAAATATTGTAAATCGAGTGGAGTAAACGCAGTTTTTGGATTCCGACTCAAAAACAAATTCAGATAATCGAGTCCCAATGATAACATATATACTCAAAAAATCTTATTATTGAAATGATAATAAAATGAATAGTTGACAAAATATAACATATACGGTAAATGTCTTAGTTAGCCTAGGCTTTTTAAAAATCAGGAATCTAAGTATTTGAGTATTTCATTCTAGATTCCTGCGTAAATACATCAGATTCTCAACCGCAATTAACAATAACAACCCCAGAAGATGGAATAAGATAGTCAAGTCCCAGTGATAAACTTTACTCCAATAGAGAATCAAGTTATTTATATGATAGTTGTTTTTTATAAAGATAATTTAACACAGTACCTTGGTGAAATCAAGCTTTGGGTAACGGTTAGCATATTCGCTTATCACGCGGGAGACTTTTTTTTTTTCAATAAAATTGTATTATAATCATTTATAAACAAACTCCTTCATAATGTTTGGTTTTAAAATGAATTTAAAAGCAATGCATTGAAAACTTTTCACCTATACGTTGTGAAACACTTTAAGAAATTGATTAATTCATTTGTATGAAGTTTGACGTCGCTTTTAACAATATCTTAGTAGTTATATCACGTTTTAGAAAAACGTAAATTACACAGGATTTTATTTCTGCTTTGATAGGATAATTCAACTCTAAATATATTTATCATTGTAAGGGAATTGTGATTTGGAATGACATGTATATAACATAACATAACATAACATAATTGTATTGGCATACAATAAATACATATTCATAGCCAACATGATTGATATACAATTAGAAAATAGAATAAACCTACAAAAGTTGCCAGGTGGTGTAGCTAAAAAGACCTGACATATCAACATATAAAGTTTACAGTTTACAGAGAAGTGTCAATAATTGAATAAATATATTATCATTAATCATTTAATCATTTTTCTCACTTGATTTAAACTAAAAATCTATCAATCATTATTGTGTCTGTTTTTAAAAAATACAATGTATACATGTTGACAGGTTGATTATTAAACTAGGCGAGTTTGATGACATAAGTATCCAAAATTTATGTATTGATGGCCAATGACAGAAGTATGGTGTCAAATACTCTCTTCTTAAAGTTGCATATTTTGGGCAAACTAGTAGAACATGATATTCATTTTCAACAGTATTTATATTACAGCTACATGTTCTTTCCGCATGTGGAATATTTATAAATCTGCCACTTTCTACAGTAAGGTTATGCGCTGAAACTCGAAATTTAGTTAATGCAATTGTATATCGTTTTATATTAACACAGTTTAAATAATTTTCAAGTTCAAGAGTATCTTTAAATTTACAGTAACTTTGCAGTCTTCTTGAATTGTTGATAGAGAAATGCCATTCTTGTGTATATGAATCGATGATTTATTGTCTGATCATGTTTATATTAATAGTTGAAAAGTCTTGATTTAACCACATGTATGACAATCCTATTTCATCGAGAATGGTTTTTACATGTGTTGCCCAGTTAAGTCCGCAGTAGTTATTACTGTTAGAAGAGTCTCTATGTAACATCTGGTATATTTGTTTTGTAAGCGTATCATTTGCAGGATTTAAAAGTTTTTTCCAATATTTTATAATCATTATTTTTCTTGTAATTTTCATGGGATATCTCCCGAGTTCGCCATACAGTGCTTCGCGGTTTGTACTTTAAGAACACATAGAACTTTACGGAAAAAATTACAGTGTATAATTTCTATATTTTTGCATTGGTGGTAACCAAATATTTCAGCCCCGTAGTTGAGTATAGAACCAACTAGACTATCAAAAAGTTTGTATTTGTCTTTAAAAGTAAGGTCAATCTGGTTAAATATTATAAATAAGTTATGTAAGGCGAACGATGAGTGCTCGCTTAACCTTTTTTTTTACTTCTTAGCCAATTTCCGCTTTTGAATATATTTATACCTAGGTATTTGAAGGATTCTACAATATCTAATGTTATTCCATTATAAACGAAATCACATTTTGTAGATCTACTTTTCTCGAATATAATTATCTTTGACTTTTTTGTGTTTACTTTAAGACCCCAAATGTCACAGTATACCTGTAGGTCGTTTAATAATGACTGTAACGCTTGTGGTGTTCTTGCGAATAACGCCGCGTCGTCCGCGAACATTAACATAATCATTTTCATTTCGTCAAATGTGAATAAACCATCTATGTTGCTATTAAGATTATCTAATATATCATTTACGAAAAAATCAAAACATTATTGTTGAACACTGGTCACCTTGTTTCACGCCGATGTCGGAATTGAAGAAAAGTGACATTTCTGATTTATATCTAATGCGGGCTTTTACAACGCGATACATGCTTTTAAGGGCATTTACAAGTTGAGAGCTAACATTTTCTGTTATCAGTTTTTGGAAAAGAAAAAACCTGTCAATTTTATCGAAACATTTTTCGAAGTCTACCATAGCACAGTTTAATTTTGACTTACTAGAGAGTGTTTTTGCAATAATGGAGTGTAATACGAAGATACAGTCTATTGTGGATTTGCCTTTTTGGAATCCAAATTGATTCGGTATTACCTTTTCGTGTTTCTCGCTCCATTTTGACAATCTGTTTAAAAGAATTTGCGAGTAAATTTTTGACAGAATATTTATCAGCGTGATGCCTCTATAATTATTTGCATCTTCTAGATCGCCTCCTTTATATACAGGACATATGTGTTAACCCATCTTAAATCCATTGTAAACCAGGAGGTGTGATTAGCAGAAACTATTCAAATAGCAGATGCGCATATGTACTCATATATCAAATTTTAGCATATCGATAGACCACAATTCTGTGTTTACAATAGTTTGCGTTCAACTCCTTTATCATTCAATATATATGGACATAACAAATGCAATTGTAAAGTGTTCAATTTAGACTTCAGTGCTTTGATTTATTTGTTGTGATACAAAAGAATGAATGAATGTATATTGTTTTATGGCGCATCGACAGCTAAGGTCATTTAGAGCGCAATTAAATTTAATTATTCATGATCCCTTGGTAAACAAACCAGTACTAGGCTAGAAAATGTGCCTTGCCCAAGGGCACTCTGTGATACAAAAGAGTAAAATAATGCCTGACAAAAGGTAACCCTTTTCTTGCGCATTTATATTTAATCCATTCTTTGTTTCTTTGTTTCTATTCCCTTATCCTGCTGTATAGTATGTTGCTCGCGAATTTCAACAACATTTGCGATCTTTGGAGACCATAATCAGACAGCATACTCGTGCAGTCTAATCTTGGTCTACCAATCAAAAATAAATATTAAGTAAAGGCTAGCTCATAAAAATACTTTTCAACTAGAAAAGCACCCTTGTACTCAAATGCACCAAGCTGAACCCATAATCTATGTAAGTACCATTAGTGGCTTTCAATCACTTCGGTGGCGGAGTGGTAAAACGTACGCATCGCTTACGGGAGGTCGCGGCTTCGATCCCCGGCCAGGTCATATTTAAGACTTCAAGATGGTAGTATCGGGTTCTCCTCATTGGCGTTTCGGATTTTGGAGTTAGCATTTCGACTGACTCAGGATAAATGGACAAGTAGCTCTGGAAACGCCCTGATATAACTAAAAGATTGTTGAGAGCGACTCATATAGTGTTGAAAGCAAAGTTTGATTTATATCTATTAGCGAAAATACGATTTTTACCTCATTCGACGTTTATGCAACAGACGTTTGTTTCACCCTTTTCTACATATACCACTTATGAGAAGATGACTTTGGAAACATCATGGCACAAATATAAAAATCTATGTAAAGGAAAGTATAAGAGAGCTATACTTAGTTAAAACATATTTTATTTCTTATATATTATAGTTTTTTAGTTAATAAAATACTCTTAAAGAGATACAAGGAGCTGTACTTGCTACATTAATTTGTTGTTTTGTGGGGAAGTTTTTCATCGTTTTCCCCCTATTTGAATAGTTATCATGCTTTCAAAGTCTAAAACGTTCTCAATAAAACAAAGCTATGTCCAAGAAGAGTCTTAAACAAACATATCGAAACTAGTCTACGTTGTCGCTGGTAAGTTTTGTTTACACATTTAAATGTTTTAATTAAGTAATTGACTCAGTTTTACGTACACGTTTAAAATAGATCGTTTGAAAAGAGTAATGTCGGTAGGAAATCATGAATTACTTAAACCCTTTCCTACTTATAGATGACGACATTAGAAAACATTATGCAAAAAGAGATAATTGCTCATTATTTCTCATTTTATTTTGCCACAATGTTTTCAAAGGTCGTCTGCTGTAGAGGCCTCTGAGAGCGCATGTATACGGGAAAGGGGAAAGGGTCAATACAAATGAAGGAACATGCTTGTTATGCTCTATTGTTCTTTTTACCGGCCTTATTTAGATTATGTTTTGGAATCTTGATGAATGTGTTTGCTCAAGCGAACATGAGTCAGAAGGCCTCATTGTGTGTAATTATTGATTGTTTTGTTGGGGCTTTACGCCATTTTCAACACTTTATTTTGTGTAATTATTGTTTGGTTTGTTGGGGTTTCACGCCGTTTTCAACATTATTTCAGTTATAACACTGCGAAAATTCACTTATTCATGATCCCTGGGTAAACAAACTATTATAAAGATACGAAATGGGTCTTGCTCAAGGGCACTCGGCCGCGACTGTGGATCGAACCAGGGACGTCCGGTTCCTAATCCCCGAAGCTTGGCACTCGATTTGGCGGATTCCTTTGTGTGTAATTAATCGACTTCCGGTGTGTGATTCCGCTCCAAAATAATTATCAAGACAACAATGGATACCATCCGAAAACTTCGGTTGCCAACCCCATGAGACAGTTTGGAGTATTTTTCTGATCGATTGAGTTGTTTTCATTAAAGGGCAGAACTTTTTATAACTGTATTAAGTTGTAATATTGTACTGTTTGTTTATCAAAAAAGTTTCTTTCCCTCAGTATCCAATTGGAGGCTACTTATGAGATTTCTTTATTGTAAGGGTCATGTGTAATCGTTGAATAAGCGTTGAATAGAAATACATGTGAATAGACGCATTTATAATTATACGCGTTCTTGACTTTCTTTTCAAAACAGTTATCTGATTTTGTGTCTGTGTGTGTTTCAATAATATCCCTTAATTCGTTTTGCCTGGGGCTTTCGCCCCTGGTCATAGTAGTAAAATCATTGTTTCGGAGTTGGCAGCCTGGCAATTGCTGTGAAAACCAAACAACGCATTTTAGGGTGAGACTGCGCGAGAAAAATAGTCCAACATTGAGATCATTATAATGTTATAAGAACATTTGTGAAAAACGTAAGTTGTGAGTACTCCAATATAAGTTTAACAAATGTTTTAAAAAATTAATGCGCCGAGAGGTCAAATAATGAAGCTTATTAAATATTAATATTCGCGAATAGAAATTAATGGTAAACTAAGAAGTATTGTGAAAAATGCTGTGACGGATTTAGCGGGGGCCCGTAGGGCCAGTGCCCCCCCCCCCCCCCCCCGCCCCCCCCACCTCCCACCCCCCGACGTTCCCAGCCCAACTATTCATTTATTTTGTCTTTTTTATATTTATCGGCTGCAGATTTATATTGTTATCAAAAGCATATTTAAATTATTTATGAATTAACAAAAACGTAGCCTACCTAGAATTACTTAAACCCAAGTCACAATTACCTTGCGATAGGTTTGCGAGTAGTTTGCGGCGAATTTCTAGGCATTATTTGCCGGAATCCTTCGGGACTACTCACGGGCATCGAGTAACTTTTAACTCAGACTTAAAACCTCATCGCACATTAATCTGCTGATGTCCGGCCGGGCATCACACATATCGGGCAAGCGCCGGGCGAAATTGTGGACTACCCAGACAATCCAGACGCCGCTCAGAGCCCGGCTGAAAATCGGGTAGACATTGACCGGGGACAGGCCGTCGTCTGGCCGACCACCCACTGTGGCTTGCAGGCTATGAAAGCCGGCTCATCGCATCATTCATCAGATCATCCAGTCGCGCTCTTCACAGAAGGTAACAAGTTAACACACAGTTCATCACAAAAGTATCAGAATAACTAATACAAGATGCCCTAGAAATGATGGGATGACTGAAGGAGAATGAGAGTGCAGAACCCGCAAGAAAGGGGGAGCGGAAGTGAAGTGAATGAGACCATGCCTCTCCTCTTCAGACACCAACGCACCAATAAATAAGTTGTAGAGGTAGAGTGCAAACGCCAACCTCTCCCTCAACCGGGCGACCCGATCGCGATGTGCAGGTGCCCGCAAGCGCTGTGGAGTTATCAACGGCATTCTCGTAACAATGCTTGTCTTAATGATATCTCAGTCAAGTTCGAATATTGGTCATGTTGGGTCAGAAACTAGGTCACTAGGCAAAATTGAAGGGAAATCTTGTTAACAATCTAGAGGCCGCATTTTTTGCTTCAGCAACTTGAAATTTTGTCTGAATTATATTTAGGTCAAGTTAGACTAGTGGTCATATTTGGTCGGAAACTTGGTCACTACGCCAAATTGAAGAGTTATCTTGTCAACACTCTGGATGCTGCATTTTTAACTTGAGCATTTTGATACTGTTTCAGAATGTTTGTCCTGATGATATGTAGGCCAAGTTTGAAAATTGGTCATGTTTGTTCAAAATCTAGGCCACTAGGCCACATTGAAGGAAACTCTGTAGAAGCCATATTTTTCGAATATGGGTCATGCCGGGTTAAAAACTTAGGTCCCTAGGCCAAGTTGAAGGAAAATCTTGTTAATACTCGGAAGGCCGCATTCTTTGCTTTAGCAGCTTGACACTTTGTCAGAATGTTTGTATTGATAATATCTAGTCCATTTTCGAATATAGTTCATATCAGGTAAAAGAAAATAGGTCACTTGGCCAAATGAAGGAAAATCTTGATAACATTCAACACTCCCAGTCTAGTACATGGTTTATAAAATTATTTTTACTTGATGGAAATTGATTTAACTTTGACATATTTCTGAATATAACAAGACAGAAACTTCAAAATATTCTGCCTCAACCTGCTGTCAAATTTTCCTTTGATTCTTCATGCTTAAATGTTAACACTTGTGAGCTCTTCCACTCAGGTAAGCGATAAAGTGCCAACAAGGTCCTCCTGTTTTTAAATTGGCAGTTTCTTTTTACTTCTTAACAATAAATACATAAACATAAGCTGCAATTGTTATTTCCATTCACATTTTTCCCGGGAATCCGCTGTGGTCGAGTGGTTAGCGTCGGGGATTTCGAAACCGGTTGTCCCGGGTTCGATCCCCAGTTGCGGAAATTCGGTCATGGTGGAGTGCCCTTGGGCAAGGCACATTTTCTAGCCTAGTACTGGTTTGTTCACCCAGGGATCATGAATAATTTTTTTTTTAAATGTGCGCTAAATGACTGTCGATGCGCCATAAAACAATATGCATTCATTCATTCACATTTTCCCTACTTCTCCAACCTTCCTGCAGACCCCCATGCCGTCGACACTTTCATTGTTTTGATTTATTAGTATCACCGCAAACGTTTTCGGCAGTTGCCGAAGCTCTCCGGCTATTAGCACTTTCCCACACAAAAATACATCTGCATCACACCCCTTTGAAGACATAAAGGTAAACATACATGTATAGAATATATATGTATATATTAAATTGTAAATATTGAATAGAGTTCAAGATATGTATGGTAAAAGGAGAAATCGCCCATTAGGAGCCGCCTGTTACAAAGGTGTATGTGTTAAATGATAGCGGTGAAAAATCATTTTGATTTTTTGAACAATGATTTCTTTTTTGCTTCAATACTACCAGTGTGCTTAACTCATTCCCCCATAGAATATAGAGTAGCTTTTAACGCTTCTGCAGCAGGCGTTGAATTATTAAAAGGTTGGAGAGAGATATTCTGATAATGAGCAAGTTCTTTTTTTTCTATAATATTATGCTATTCCACTTCCTCTTTCAATTTTTCAAGGTCTATTCGCTTAAGCGTTTGACATGTGGAAGAGTATTTAGCTATTAATCTGAGTTATGTGTGTTAACCGTTATCCACCTACAGACGCTTTCTCACGCCTCTGCAGCAGATTACTTGTGAAAACATTGTGACAAAAGGAGATATTGCTCAAAACAAGCAATTTCTCCTTTTGCCACAATGTGTTCAACTCCTTCAGTAATTATACCTACATTTTCAGAGATTTACCATAATATTTTTCTAGATGTTTTCAAAGTCGTCTGCTAAAGATTCCCTGTATGTGGGAAATGGATTAACAGTTATATTTCAGGGTTAAACAATGTTTATGTTAGTTAATATTGCATTTGATTTAATTAACTCATTAAATATCAATATTTCGAGTCATATTTAATGAGTGCCAACGACAGAGGATTTTTCCGATGAGACGTATTTACAATCAGAAGGAAATAAAGGAAAAAGAAAAGCATATTGCACCGTAGTTAACCTTTTCCCACTTGTAGACGTATTCCGACGCATCTGTAGCAGACGACTTTTAAAAATATTGTGGCAAAAGAAGAAATTGCTCAAAACAAGAAAGTTAACTCTATTTAATATACAAGCTTTCAATTATAAAGATTTTCCATATTTTGGCCAGGATAATTTCAAAATCGTCTGTGCATATTTTTTGTATGTGGGAGAGGGTAAACAGATACCCCACGCCTTCACCCGACAGACAGCCTGTGTATTTCTCTAAGACTTTTTATAAATTAACCCTTTCCCTCATACGGCAAGTATGCAGCAGACGACTTTGAACATAAAATGTCAAAACATAGAAAATCTCTATAATTGAATGGATAAGCTATGACTAAAAGTGGAAAACATTGTGACAAAAGGAGAAATTGCACGTTTTGTGCAATTTCTTCTTTTGTCACTATGTTTTCAAAAAGCCGTCTGCTGCAGAGGCGTCAGAAAGCGTCTATATGAGGGAAAGGGTTAAAGAAAGGTATAAAACGTTATATGTTGGCATAATTGTAAGGCAGAACGACAATCATTAAGGGAATGGCCCACTTTCATCAATATTTTTTTTTTTTTTAAATGTCATTTACTGCAGTTACGTTTTAAGTTGCATAAGGCGAAGGGTTCGGTTAGAAAGCACTGCATTAGAAGACAATAGTTAAACCTTTCCCTTATGCGAACGTATTTCTGTAAACCATTTTGACTCGTTTGCGTCGACTTACGTAAACATAAATGTAAAAGGAGAAATATCTCATAATGTTTTCAACTTTAAGCAATCATAATTAATTATACTTCTGGCTGTAGAGGTATTCCATATTACTAGTATTGCCAAGATGTGTTCATAGTCGCATGCCGCAGATTCATTGTAAGACGGTAAGGGTTTAAAAGAATCATGCACATTTTCTTTTGATTATTTTTTTGAAGTTCCGTTTTGTATTTGATCACCCGGGATAACGCTTGGTTGCCCATTTATGCACTGTCTATAGTTATGGCACAACCACTGGAATCTCGCCTTTGTGTTATTTGTTTATTTGCAATATTAATCAAAACTGTATCTTCGCAAACCAGATTCGAGGACAATTTCAAATTAGCGAATAGTTCCAGTAAGCAGCCTTGGGTGGGATATAACGAAACAAGCAATGGACGAATTGTATGTGGATTAAAGTTAGCACAGCCGGACGTAACCGAGGCAATAAACGGATATTTTGGAGCCGGGACCACACTGTTGCGATACAATATAATGATATATGGTGAAACGGGAACGAGTCTCAACTCCACAATCGCAAGTCTGTATCATCCGACAGAATGGACCCTGACGAACAGTCCGGCCGGCACATCGTTACTCCTGCTGAAAGATTACTTCAACGAAATGTCTCTCTACACACTCGGGTACGGTACCGAGACCATGACCGTCAAACTGAACCAGACACCGACCGACTGCCTCGCAAACATGGCGGATGCGAATTCCGGTGCCGACCTTGAACTTCTCATCGCAACTGGAATTCTAGATAGTTTTGGTAATCCAGACCTCAAACTGTCTGGCGGGATACGAGTCTGCAGCCGTCATGTGATAAACACGACCATCAATATAGGACGGTTTGTTTACCGGTGCTGTGACGTCAGGCTGAATGGTAAACTTTATTGCGAAGACGTGGAAGAAACACTATGGCTGACATTGTTATTCAACATAATACACGTTCTACAACTCTTGGTTGTTTTGTTCAGTCCGCTATTAATTCCACAAACGATGTACAGAATTTCCAGTGCTTTTATTGAATACGTCTATAAACCTAGAGATACTCCTTTAACGTTCAACGTATTAAGGTTGAATCCGGATTCAAACAGTGCGGGAGAAAAGTTTGTAGAAGCAAAACAACACTGGTTTACGACATTGAACGAATTGAAATCACGTGTTTCGCTAATGGTACCCGATAAAATATACACAGCACGAGTACTTGAGGTCAAACTTAGGGTCAAGGCTAGTAAGATTATACCTTCAGGATATGTGCCTGTTGGACTGACCTCATCCTTAAGAAAGTTTTTATTTCGTTGTGGATTACGGAAAGAAATTCCGTCAACCGAACCGTGCTGTAAGGCAGACATGTTGATATCATGCCCCTGTCGTAAAACGATCTCGTGGTATAGATGCGGTATATACTTGGCTTCGGTTGTATTTCCTTTTATTCTGATGATGCCATGGATACTGAGAGTGTGGTTTTATTATTCAGTGGAGGAAAGTGTTGTTTATCTCAAACGGAAAGCGATACTCAGCCGGCATTTGATTCTGACGTCCACTGGAAGTTTGACAACTGATGTGTCCCCGATCTCTACGATTTTTATGGTAACATACATACTCATTCCGGTTGAAGCTGTTCTGTATACGCTGGTTCCGAGAAAAGTAAAACGAGTCTTAAAATACACGATCAAGCAGTGCTTCCGGAACATGCGTGCAACAAAAGCATCAGATATATGTGCGACTTTCACCAAGTTTTTGTGTAAACCGTTCGCCCGCTTCGGGATAATAGGTTGTATTTTTCTACCTTTTGTCGTGGGTATTTTATTTCCGGTTGTATTGGTCATATTCCTTGCCCGAACTTTCCCGATCATTGACGTATCATTCCGAATGTTCATTAGTTGTTTATATAACATTTTAAAGATGATTAATCCTCATTCTTTTAGTCGTAAACCGAATGACGAAAAAAAGGTTAAGATGGTTAGTCCTGATTCTTTTAGTCGTAAACCGAATGACGAAAAAGGCTGCCTTTCTATACTCTCGAGACATATCTATAGCGTATTTGATACAGTTATTGTGGATGACGGTGAAAAATGTCACAAGCGGAAAAACAAACTGATCTACGCTACGTCACTGGCCTCGTGTTTGGTGACAATGTGGCTTCTATTGTTGATTGTCAGTGAATGCATCTCGTTTTACGTGGAGTGCGCAGTGTACACCCTTATCGGGATAATCCTCAACTCTAGAAGCGTCATGAAACACGTCACCATCGTCCTGATAATTATCTACTATGGCTACGAATGTGTCAGCAGCGTCTACAATATCTACTTGTCCTTCAATAAGATCATCAACAAGGCGATACAAGGGGCAGTTAAAGAGGAAGATCTGAAACAGATCGATGTGCAACCTAACACCGCGTTCACTGTAAATAGATCAGATTCGAAACTTTATCTGACTCTATGTAATCATGGATTCCTAAAGTGCAGCATCAGCCGCCTACTCCTATTCCTCAATCGGGAAGACGTACCTTTCATTCCACGAAAGTTCCTCATGCACATCGCCAAAAATTCGCACTTTGCCTGTCCTGAAAAGCCACATGTTTTATATCTACGCGCTTTTCTCGACTTTCTTTCTATTCTTTTCTTTCTTATGTTTGTGTTTATCGTCGTTTTCGCTTTCGGTCAAGCTAACAATGTTTCCTCAGCTAACCAAGCTTTGGCCGCGCTCGGGGGCGGCTTTTTGCCCTTGGTTTTCAGAAAGTTCTTGTCCCACGACGGTCCAGATTTAGATACTAAGAATCCGTCATGGACCACCATATTCGATGACGCGGTCAAAACATGCACGTGCCTGTGGGATGTGGAGGATCTCATTATCGATCCTTTAGAAGAAGCAGACGTCAATGACATACGTGTTGATGATGTCCATGACGTCAATGAAGACGACAGCGCTGATGACGAACTAAGACTGCTTGGGCCGACAGAGTCTGACCATTTAGGAGTCGATATGAAAGTGAGGCTGGTTAAGGACAAGTCTCGGGGTACTAAAATGACCATTTATGTTAGCACAGACACTGGAAAAACAAACTAATGATTTCAGTCGAATTGAAAAGCTTTATGACATGAACGTATAGCTTAGCAGGCTACAGCACAGAATTAACTCTTTCAGCGCCAAAGGCAATTATGAGTTTTTCGCAAACAATACAGATTCATGTCTTAACGAGCTGTCTCACCTGAAATCAGCATTGTTTGCCTTTTAATCTTAAAAAATATTCAAAAACTCTTATCAAAGAAAAAAAGAATGGCCGATTTTGAACATGTGAGAGTCAACTTAAAACAATTCGGCGCTGAAAGGGTTTATTATCCGAGCTTATACGTTAGGTACATTAATTAATTACATTTATACGTGGTAATAGATAATGGAACAGTTGACGTACCTGCTACAGAGACCTTTTGAAAAGGCATAAATCATTCATTGTCAACATTTTTTTTCTTGCCAAGTTCTACTTCAGATAAATACTTCCAATTTGGATTAATATACACAATTACACAATTTTGTTTACTTGTATTTTATGACTCTTTCAACATTATATGCAACTATATAAATTTTTAGAAATAGGGGGGGGGGGGGGGGGATACTTTTGTGTTTTTGCTATTAACACTGCTATTTTACGTCTTTACATATACATTTCCCTAATGATACTGGTCTTGGGGACGCCCAATAAGAAATGCAGCCCTAGTCTGACCCATGCTCTAACCGTAGGAGACGGCTAAGAGAATCTAAACGACTGGAGTCAATGCACCTCTTGAAGTTCAGCACGTGGGTTAGTATTTTGTTCATACCTGATATATTCTTTATCTCAATTGTAAATATAAGGTGTGGGATCAATATCATCTTTCCTGTCCGCCGCGATATGACGTAAAACCACAAAACCAAACACAAACAAAACGTTTCTCTGATATAGACGACCGTTGACGCCACATTGTTTTCAACTTTATATAGCTCTACCACTGTATTTAACAGTTTGTCTTTCTTAATTTTTCATAACAGCAGACGCCAATCTTATCCGGAAAACGATTAATTGAAGAAGGTTTATTTTCAACGAGTGAACAGGCACAATCATTTTTAAGACAGGAGACAAAGATTCCTTGGGAAACTAAACAAAACGTTCCATATGATTGTTTTCGTATTCTGCAGCAAAGACATGTTTTATGACATTGATTGATTGATTAATTTGGGATCAATGCCGTTTTCAACAATGTTCAGTCATATCACGGCGACCAGTTCACCTACTCATATGTGTCCTGGCTTCCTCACACCACTACTCCAGACAACATACTTTCCAAGCAACTTGCTGTTTTCCCACGTTGACTGTTTGCCCATTGGTGGAAAACGAATGACGCCTGTCACAGGTCTTTTTTTTTTATGAAAGGCAAAGAGATTAAATATTTGAAACTAGTGAATAAATGTTGACACTTACACCTTTTCTTGTTTACCTATGATGTCGGGTTACTCGCAAATTTAAACCGAACTTGATCTTTGTGCAAATATGTTGGTTTTGCGACAACCAACCTTACAGAGTACAAAGAGTCAAAGAATAAAAGTTGACAATCAAAAATATAATGCTTAAATGAAAACGTAAGAAAAAAAAAGAAGAAATCTTTTAAGTATGAAGAAATCTATTTTTGTGTAATAAAATTAAGCTTTCAAGGAAAGTGTCGAGTGCAAAAATGTGAACATATACTGACTTCCAGTTTTCCGTCATATTGGGGACCTAGTTTCGAGTTCAATAATGGCGGGGTCCAATTCCACCGACATTACTTAGTGCTAAGTAATACTAAAATACTTAAACGCATATTTCATCATTTTTGTTTCCCTAATAAAAATGGCAAACAATTTCTTTTCTTAAAAATAATTATTTGTCAGCAAGGTAACTATTTATGTCCATTTAGTCATATACTTGAATTCATTTCACAATTCATGTATTACAAAATGTTAGTGAAACAAAAATCATGAATTATGCCTTTAAGTATTTAAGTATTACTTAGCACTAAGTAATGTTGGTGGAATTGGATTCAGATCAGTTACATTACGGAGCATTAGATGAATAATTAGACTGTTCGTCGTCATCTTTCGTAGAAAACAGCGATTTACAAGATCAGCGTAGACCCTGATTAGCCTGCACGCAGTATAACTTGGTCTGCACTGTTCGCCAGTAAATCAAAGAAGATTTCACACTTCTGAACAATCTTGGATGTTCAATCACTTCTTCTATTATCGCGGTAAACATTATTCCGATGGTTTTTAACACGTAGGGCGCGGCGAGCACAACTCGATATGTTAGCCACGGTCAGTATGTACCACGCTACCACAGGAACCCCTCCTACGTAATTGAGCTACGTTATGGATTGAATCCAGCTTCATGCAGCAGCACCACACTAAAAGCGACATTCGGACGTTGTGAAATCGACTGGTTGGTGTTAAACAACGCTTTCAACAGTATTGCAGTTATATCACGGCGTTCCAGTACTACTTGTCCATTTATCCTGACACCAGTCAGTCAGTCGTAATGCTTACCCCGAAACCCTGAGCGCCAAGAAGGGCAGCCATTACTACCCCTTCTAAAGTATTTCTGTGAAATCGAAGGCAATAACGATCAAAGGTTTTATTATACCTGTTCTTCAGAAGCTTTCGGGACACGTGTTAGACTTCATGGCATTTCAGACTGCACAAATACACAGACTGATCCAGACATTCTCTGATATACCTTTATTTCAGTGGCTTTTGGGACACATGTTAAACTACATGGCAAACAGAGAAGATCCTGATCAGACTGCACAAATACACAGACTGATCCAGACATTTTCTAGTATACCTTTATTTCAGAGGCTTTCGGGACACATGTTAAACTACATGGCAAACAGAGAAGATCCTGATTAGACTGCACAAATACACATACTGATCAAGACATTCTCTAGTATACCTTTATTTCAGAAGCTTTCAGGATACATGTGGCAAACAGGGAAGATCCTGATCAGCCTGCATAGGCTGAGGCGGATCTTCTCCGATGGAAACTTTTCTAATGTCGGTTCTCGTATAACGTGTCTCATATGTCCCTACACAAGGGCGGGATTAGGATATAATTATCTACAACAGGAGAATGTAAGTGACCATATTTTTACCGATCCCCGATAGCTCAGGCTGTCAATTCAGGGGTTGTTAGTTCGAACTCCAGCTCGGCCTACATTCTTTCCGTCGTTTGACAAAAGTCATTCATCGTCTTCGAGCAATTCGATAACACCCAATGTGGAAAAGCATCCAGTTGCTTGGAAATATTTGTTTGTAATGTACTTGTGTGAGTAAGCACGGAAACATATATACAGCCTCGTGTGACTTCCAACACTGGTTCCTTTACTCCATCACGGAAAAAAGCGTGACAATTTTGTTTCGAACTCGAGCAATTAAACCCAACTCGTACATTCACACAAAGAGTGTTCCGTTGTTTAACAGAATGTAAACAAAGTTTCGACATTCGCTAATTTCAAATGTTTTATATTGTTTTATACTAAACGTTCCTTGCATTCATTGCAAGGGTAAATGGAGCAAGATGGAGAAGTTGAAGGTAACAAAAGTAAAGATGAAAATTATATTGGTATCTGGAAATAAACATATAATTATGTTTTCGTCTGTTGCTTTTGGCATCCCAAGATATCTTCAATCCTCAACTTGCTCCCTCGTCAATCATTGCTCCAGTTTTTCTTCTTATGCTACAGAGAGAATGACATTCTTTATGTTTCGATGTTTCCAATTCGAACGTTCGTAAAGAAATCCCTTGTTCGTCTGACCAGTACGTGTAAAATCATGCCGTGACTCCATCCACCGCCCTCTGATGTACATGTCGACACGAACACATTGTCACAGACAAATATAGATGATTAAAGTAAATCAAACAGACTCTGCATAATGTATACCTAAAAATTCACATATACAACCATATTATTCTATCTTATTTTTAACTATGACGTTAAGTCAAAGGTCTCCCTTATCCCGCAGTAAATTTACTTTCAATTTCAGAAAATACATGTTGTTCTGAAAATGGCTACTTAGCTGTCAATAAAGCTCAAAGCAAACATTGTTTTGATTACAAATCAGTCAGAGGGTATTCAACTTTATTATAAAACACTTTCAACAAAATCATAATTGTCCAATGAGAGACCACTTCAGTTTTATTTTGACCTAAATTACAACCCAGCGCTACACGTATGCGGTAATTTTAATGAACAATGACTATCGTTTAATGGTTTTGAATTATAAGTATATTATACTTTATTTAAATCTTATAATTAGTTATCACATGACAATGCTTGTTTCCAATGTAATATACCCATTACGTATTTCTTTATATGTGACACGTGTAATATAACATGACCGAATAACTATTTGTGTATTCATCCGCGAATGTTTACAGAATGGCTGAGAATGTGTATCCGGTAAACACGAACGTCTCGATAGATGGAAGAGGTAAAGGAACCATTATCGGTCATAAAAATATCTGTTTGTGTAATTAGTTAATTACCAGTCTATTAAGTATTACACGTTGGGACTATTTTCGAAAAAACGATTTTCTTTTTGTGTTTCGTCATGTGATAAAAAGAATCTGATATTCGTTGTCATTTCATAAAGTTTGATTTAACTCGCCAAAGGCTCGCTTAATAACACATTTCTTGAACTCGTTTAATAAAACTTTATATAAAATGACAACTCATGTCAGATCCTATATATATCAAACCTTTTCCAACATAAAGAAATCTTGACGCATCTGCAGCAAATGACGTTTGAAAACATTGTGCAATGTGGGACAAGTAGAAGTTTATAACGATCCATTGCTCATTTTCCCATAATATTAAGTTGCCTGATGCAAATATGTTTTAAGAATACCAACATCTTAGTTCATAAATCCTACATAGAAGGTATAAGTAATCAGAATAAAAACATATCAGTTAAATAACCGTTGCCAAAATTAATCTTGCGTACACTGTAGAACAGGACTTACTAGTATGCGCATGTATGTGCAACCTTATTTTGATCTTAAACGCTGATCACGAATGAGTTATATGCTGACTCGAAGACCAATAAAAAAAGCACTGGAAGAGAAGTAAACATTCCTTACATGTAATTGAATACTTTCACTATCCATATTGCAGACTGCATCAAGGTTTACCAGCTTTACGTATTATGAACATTTTAAACAAATGCTGCTATGTTTTAAACTTCAAATGTATACAGTTCATACACGAGACAGCTTTGATTTGATATCTATTGTTGCATATATCTGATTTTGATATCTCTGTTCAGTTGTGCACTTTTGGCGTGGTCTCAATTGTATTAACCCTTTCCCACCTGCAGACTTGTTTTGACGCAATAGCAGCAGACGACTTTTGAAAACATTTTTGAATTGCCCTTTGGCACAATATTTTCAACTTTATTTAACAATGAAGCTATCTTGTATTGATCTTGTATGGAGATTTTTCAGGGTTTTTGTCACTATGTTTTTAAAGTCGTCTGCTGCAGATGTGTTGTATGTGAGAAAGGGTTAAACCAATACCTTAACCTCGCTGCAGTAGCACTCGCTCGTTTAGATCTGATGACATTCTTTAACAAGTCGTCTGAAATTCTGAAATTGACCTTAGTATTGATTCCACAACCGTTGACCTTAATATTTAGCACGAGATATACGTGTACCGTAATTTGAGGATATAATTATGTCAGAGAACAAGCATAAGACGTAGCATATCTACGAAGAATGAATTATTACACGATTCATGTTTTTATATTATATTATATAAACAGTGTTTGCACCCAGACTGTCTGTTAAGTTCTTTTTACCACCCGGCCATATGATTTCGACAAGAATATATAGCAAGGAAGTTTTAAGTTGCTAACGCATTCTTGATTTGCTGTATTTAAGCATAAAGTATACACAGCTTACTAAAAGTATAACGTATTAATCATATTTGCACTTTGAAAAACGTTTCAATAACGCATACATAACTAAAGCGCAGTCGTTGACATTGATAAATGACGCACGACCAACAACACGGCTAGTTTTGTAAACATGAAATTTCTTGACTTAAAATTATCACATTACCGTAAAACTGATATCATTTTAATGGTTAAAACGTATAGATTCAGAAAGTACGTAGAAATTAAAATGTCAAATTGGACCACATTGTTGATTTTCTAATGGGTTGGCTCGATTATGTAAATGTGAACTCACCGTCGTGATATGACTGAATGTTTGTTGAAAACGGCGTTACACTCTCCAATAAATCCTAATAACACAAGCAAAGTGCCACTCAAACAAATGGTGTTTACAAAACACAGAAACTGTGTTCAGTTGACAGGAAATATTGTTGGATCAAGTCTGGTACCCGGTGTGCTAATGTAAACTAGTATGTCTTGCATGAACCAATAAATGCGACTAGATTGGTCCCCTCTAGCGTGCTTTAGTAATAAAGATTTTCTGAAGTTAACAGGGAATATTGTTTGATCAAGTCTGGTACCGTAAATAATGACCGTAATGCTTGCGTATGAGAAAATAATGAAAATCCAACGCTAAACTGTGTTACTATCGATAGCCTTTCTATATGAACCATATAGAGAAACTATTTATAGCAACACACTTCTGTTAAGAATAAAATAATACCGTCATTATTAGTATTGTATATGAACCATGTAGCTAGATGCTTTTGTAGTAGCTTAATTCGGTATGGTGTGGGGTTTCCCCTCAAATTTCACAAATGAAAATTCAGTCGCCTGTACAGGCGAGTGGGCCCTATAATGTAATGGTAGGGGCTTGTTTTAAAACTTTAAGTTTTAAAACTGTTCAAAACTTGTCTTGAAATATTAGAATCATAATTCTGGGATAAAGGTCGAGTTACAATTTCACTTTCCAGTACAATAAACATCTAAATATTTTTCGTTTATGCTTCAATTTTACTGGGTAGACACACCCAGTAAGGGTACCACGTTGTCTAATACAGATTTGTTGTATGAGGAAAAATGGGGTAAATGGCCTTTCATGACAGGAAATGGGTTAATTGGAGACGAATAGATTTTCAGCAAGGGGCTCGTTAGAGCCAATTGATATAGTATGCGAAATCCGAAGACACTCATCATTTTGAGACTGGAATCTAGACTAGTATTTTACAATATTGGCATTGAAATACTTCTGTCGTTCTGTATCAGCTTCGTTTCTGAACACCATCTCGGGTTCAGAGAGATGTCTTGGTAGTTGCAGATCGTATATAATGTCAATGAAAGTGGATGATCTTCGGAATATTTTCTTTAAAAATTAATGTCCTTTCGAACCGCCAAATAGTTCCTGTCTAAAAATGAAAATAAGTATCTTGTTGGCATTTGTAGCCAGAAAATGGATTTGATTCGACATCACTTACCCAAAAGAAAGAACTCGGAAGAATTTTATGTTAAAATATATGAATTACATGATCAAAAATAAAATGAATTTCTACGTTTTCAACATACTTGATCGCGCGTAAAGATCATGGGTGATTCCTAAATATTGTAAATCGTGTGGAGTAAAGACAGCTTTTCGATTCCGACTAATTCAGATAATCGAGTCCCAATTATTGAAATGATAATAAATTAAATAGTTGACACAATATAACATATACGGTAAATGTTTAAGTTAACCTAGGCGTCGAAATTTCCAAAATCCTTTCGAATAAAATAATTTTCAGTGGTAACGTTAAACGGAAATCTAAGTACGAGAGTATTTCATTCTAGATTCCTGCGTAAATACATCAGATTATCAACCGAAATTAACCATAACAACGCCAGAAGATGGAATAAAATAGTCAATTCCCAGTGATCAAATTATTTAAATGATAGTTGTTTTTTATAAAGATAAAACGCTTCAGTTATAAATAGTTAGCTAGCTTTTAACTATTCACCTATGCGTTGTGAAACACTTTTAGAAATTGATTAATTCATTTGTATGAAGTTTTACGTCTGTTTTAACAATATTTTAGTTATACCACGTTTTAGAAAAATGTAGATTACACAGGATTTTGTTTCTGCTTTGATAGTAGAATTGAACTCTAAATATATTTATCGTTGTTAGGGAATTGTGATTTTGATATGACATGTATATGTGTTAACCCGTCTTTAATCCATTGTAAACCAGGAGGTGTGATTAGCAGAAACTATTCAAATAGCAGATGCGCATATGTATGTCAAAGTTTAGCATATCGATAGACCCCCCCCCCCCCCCCCCCATTCTGTGTTTACAATAGTTTGCGTTCAACTCCTTTATCATTTAATATATGGACATAACAAATGCTATTGTAAAGTGTTCAATTTAGACTTCAGTGCTTTGATTTTTTGTTGTAATACAAAATAGTAAAATAAAGCCTGACAAAAGGTAACCCTTTTCTTGCCCGATTATATTTAATCCATTCTTTGTTTCTATTCCCTTATCCTTCTGTATAGTATATTAATATCGATTTTCAACCACATTTGCGACCTTTGGAGACCATAATCAGACAGCATACTCCTGCAGTCTAATCTTGGTCTACCAATCAAAGATAAATATTAAGTAAAGACTAGCTCATAAATATACTTTTCAACTAGATAAGCATCCTTGTACTCAAATGCACACAGCTGAACCCATACTCTATGTAAGTACCATTAGTGGCTTTCAATCACTTCGGTGGCGGAGTGGTAGAACGTCCGCATCGCTTACGGGAGGTCGCGGAAAAAGGAGAAATTGCTCATTATTTCTCATTTTATTGTGCCATAATGTTTTCAAATGTCGTCTGCTGTATTGGCCTCAGCAAGCGGATGTATGCGGGAAAGGGTTAATACAAATAAAGGAACATGCTTGTTATGCTCTATTGTTCATTTTACCGTCCTTATTTAGATTATGTTTTGGAATCTTGATGAATGTGATTGCTCAAGCGAACATGAGTCATAAGGGTTAAACTTTATTTTGAGTAATTATTGTTTGTTTTTTGGGGTTTCACGCCGTTTTCAACACTTTTTGTTTGTTTTGTTGGGGTTTCACGCCGTTTTCAACACTTTATTGTGTGTAATTATTGTTTGGTTTGTTGCGGTTTCACGTCGTTTTCAACACTTTATTGTGTGTAATTATTGTTTGGTTTGTTGCGGTTTCACGTCGTTTACAACACTTTATTGTGTGTAATTATTGTTTGGTTTGTTGGGGTTTCACGCCCTGTTGTTCAACACTTTATTGTGTGTAATTATTGTTTGTTATATTCGGGTTTCACGCCGTTTTGAACACTTAATTGTGCGTAATTATTGTTTGTTGTGTTTGGGTTTCACGCCGTTTTCAACATTATTTCAGTTATACCACCGCGACAGTTCAATTATTCATGATCCCTGGGTAAACGAACAATTATAAAGATACGAAATGTGCCTTGCCCAAGGACACTCGGCCGCGACTGGGGATCGAACCATGGACGCCCGGTTCCTAATCCTCGAAGCTTGGCACTCGATACGGCGGATTCCTTTGTGTGTAATTAATCGACTTCCGGTGTGTGATTCCGCTCCAAACTAATTATCAAGACAACATTCGATACCATCCGAAAAACTTCGGTTGGCTATCCCATAAGACAGTTTGGAGTATTTTTCTGATCAATTGAAAGTTGTTTTCATTGAAGGGCAGAACTTTTTTAACTGTATTAAGTTGTAATAAAATAGTGTTTGATTATCATAAAAGTTTCTTTCCGTCAGTATCCAATTGGAGGCCACGTATGAGATTTCTTTATTGTAAGGGCCGTGTGTAATCGTTAAATAATCGTTGAATAGAAATACATGTAAATAGGCGCATTTATAATTATACGCGTTCTTGACTTTCTTTTCAAAACAGTTATCTGATTTTGTGTCTGTGTGTGTTTCAATAATATCCCTTAATTCGTTTTGCCTGGGGCTTTAGCCCCTGGTCATAGTAGTAAAATCATTTGTTCGGAGTTGGCAGTCTGGCAATTGCTGTTAACACCAAACAACGCATTTTAGGGTGAGACTGCGCGAGAAAAATAGTTCAACATGGAGTCAACAAAACTACATTTCAATTCAATTCAATTCAAATCATTTATTAAGTAATAAGTACATGATACTTCTAACAATAACATAAATGAAATGGAAAGACAAAAAAGTCTTTAAATTAGGCGAGAAGCCTGCAAAAAAAAGTATAAAAAACAATACATCATCTTATCTTTCTATTCTTAGTTTTCGCTCTTAAGAGGCAAAATATATATACTTACTTAAATTCAACAATCCTTTAACATTTTTTGACATTAGTAAGTTTGAAATGTATTGTAAATTTGGCCAAGTGTAATAGTATGTTTTCAAATACTCTTTTAGAAGTTCAGAGTGTGCACATTTCTATGGCAGGCTTTGCACAGTCTTTCGAACAAAGAAGTCGCGTGAAAAATGCAGTGACGGATTAAGTGGGGGCCCGTAGGGCCAGTGCATCACACCCCCCCCCCCCCTCCTTACGCACATAGAGATATAGATATCAACCTTTATGGTTTAAAAAGGTCATCTGCAGATTTATATTGTTATCAAAAGCATATTTATGAATTAAAAACGTAGCCTACCTAGTATCACATAAACCCAGTCACATTACCTTGCGAGTAGTTTGCGGCGAATTTCTAGGCATCATTTGCCGGAATCCTTCGGGACTCCTAATGGGCATCGAGTAACTTTTAACTCGGACTTAAAACCTCATCGCACATTAATCTGCTAATGTCCGGCCGGGCATCACACATATCGGGCAAGCGCCGGGCGAAATTGTGGACTACTCAGACAATCCAGACGCCGCTCAGAGCCCGGCTGGAAATAGGATAGACATTGACCGGGGACAGTCCGTAGTCTGGCCGACCACCCACTGTGACTCGCAGGTAATGAAAGCCGGCTCATCGCATCATTCATCAGATCATCCAGTCGCGCTTTTCACAGAAGGTCACAAGATAACACACAGTTTATCACAAAAGTATCAGAATAACTGTAATACAAGATGCCCTAGAAAAGATCGGATGACTGAAGGAGAATGAGAGTGTAGAACCCACAAGAAAGGGGGAGCGGAAGTGAAGTGAATGAGACAATGCCTCTCCTCTTCAGACACCAACGCACCAATAAATAAGTTGTAGCGGTAGAGTGTAAACGCCAACCTCTCCCTCAACCGGGCGACCGATACCGGTGTGCAGGTGCCCGCAAGCGCTGTGGAGGTATCAAGGGCATTCTAGTAACAATGCTTGTCTTAATGCTATTTCAGTCAATTTCGAATATTGGTCATGTTGGGTCAGAAACTAGACCAAATTAAAGGGAAATCTTGTTAATAATCTAGAGGCCGCATTTTTTGCTTCAGCAACTTGAAATTTTGTCTGAATTATATTTAGGTTCAAGTTAGACTAGTGGTCATATTTGGTCGGAAAGTAGGTCACTACGCCAAATTGAAGAGTTATCTTGTTAACACTCTGGATGCTGCATTTTAACTTGAGTATTTTGATACTGTTTCAGAATGTTTGTCTTGATGATATGTAGGCTAAGTTTGAAAATTGGTCATGTTTGTTCAAAAACTAGGCCACTAGGCCACTAGGCCACATTGCAGGAAACTCTTGTTAACAGTGTAGAAGCCACATTTTTCGAATATGGGTCATGCCGGGTTAAATACTAGGTCCCTAGGCCAAGTTGAAGGAAAATCTTGTTAATACTCAGGAGGCCGCATTCTTTTCTTTAGTAGCTTGACACTTTGTCAGAATGTTTGGATTGATAATATCTAGTCCATTTTCGAATATGGTTCATATCAGGTAAAAGAAAATAGGGCACTAGGCCAAATGAAAGAAAATCTTGATAACACTCTGGATGTTGCATTTTGTCAGAATAATTTTCTTGATGAGTTTTGCATTGATCGAACACTTTCTCCCAGTCTAGTACATGGTTTAGACAATTATTTCTACTTGATGGAAATTGATTTAACTTTGACATATTTTTTAATATAACAAGACAGAAACTTCAAAATAGTCTGCCTAAACCTGCTGTCAAATTTTCCTTTGAATATTCATGCTTAAATGTGTATACTTGTGAGCTCTTCCATTCAGGTAAGCGATATAGTGCCAACAAGGTCCTCCTGTTTTCAAATTGGCAGTTTCATAATATCTACTATTTTTGATATGATCTTTTTACTTCTTAAAAATAAATACATAAACATAAGCTGCAATTGTTATTTCCTTTCACATTATCTCCAACCTTCCTGCAGACCCCACCCCAGGCCGTCGACACTTTCATTGTTTTGATTTATTAGTATCACCGCAAACGCTTCCGGCAGTTGCGGTGAAAAATCGTTTTGTTTTTTTGCACAATGATTTCTTTTTTGCTCCAATACTATCAGTATGCTTAACGCTTAACTCATTCCCTCATATAAGTAGCTTTTAACGCTTCTGCAGCAGGCGTTGAATTATTTAAAGGTTGGAGAGAGATATTTTGATAATGAGCAAGTTCTTATTTTCCTATAATATCATGCTATTCCACTTCCTCTTTCAATTTCTCAAGGTCTATTCGATAAGCATTTGAATTGTGGAAGAGTATACAGCTATTAATCTGAGTTATGTGTGTTAACCGTTATCCACCTACATACGCTTTCTCACGCCTCTGCAGAAGATGACTTGTGAAAACATTGTGACAAAAGCAGATATTGCTCAAAACTTTGCCACAATGTGTTCAACTCCTTCAGTAATTATACCTACATTTTCAGAGATTTACCATAATTTTGTTCTAGATGTTTTCAAGGTCGTCTGCTGAAGAGTTCCTGTATGTGGGAAATGGATTAACCGTTATAGTTCAGGGTTAAACAACTTGGCAGTGTTTATGTTAGTTAATATTCCATTTCATTTCATTAAATCCTTATGTTTTTATCAGCCCATGTGTTTAATATCAATTTTTCGAGTCATATTTAATGAGTGCAAACGTCAGTAGGATTTTCCCGATGAGACGTATTTACAATCAGAAGGAAATAAAAGAAAAAGATAACACTTTTGCACCGTAGTAAACCCATTCCGACTTGTAAACGCAAAGGGTTAACAAATACCACATGCTTTCACCCGACATACTTTTTATAAAGGGAAGAAAGGTATACGACGTTGATATATGTTGGTATAGTTGTAAGACAGAAAGGAAATCATTGAGGGAAAAGGTGTGAATTTACCACAATGGCCCACTTTCATCAGTGTTTTCTTTTTAAAAGTAAATTACTGCAGATACGTTTTAAGCTGCATAAGGCAAAGGGTTCGGTTAGATAACACTGCATTAAAAGACAATAGTTAAACCTTTCCAATATGCGGAAATATTTCTGTAAATCCATTTCGACTCGTTTGCAACAGACGACTTACGTGAACATAAATGGAAAAGGAGAAATATCTCATAATGTTTTCAACCTTTATGCAATCATAATTAATTATACTTCTGACTGTAGAGGTATTCCATATTACTAGTATTGCCAAGATGTGTTCATAGTCGCCTGCCGCAGATTCGTTGTAAGACGGTAAGGGTTCAATTGAGGCATGCACATTTTTTTTTGATTATTTTTTTGAAGTTCCGTTTAGTATTTGATCACCCGGGATAACGATAACGCCTGGCTGCCCATTTATGCACTGTCTGCAGTTATGGCACGACCACTGGAATCTCTGCTCTGTGTTATTTGTTTATTTGCAATATTACTCAAAACTGTATCTTCGCAAACCAGATTCAAGGACAATTTCAAATTAGCGAATAGTTCCATTAAGCAGACTGGGATGGGAGATGAGGAAACAAGCAATGGACAAATTGCATGTGAAATAAAGGTAGCACAGCAGGACGTAATCGAGGAAATAAACGGATATTTTGGAGCCGGGACCACACTGTTGCGATACAATATAAAGATAGATGGTGAAACGGGAACGAGTCTAAACTCCACAAACGCAAGCCTGTATCATCCGACAGAATGGACCCTGACGAACAGTCCAGCCGGCACATCGTTACTCCTGCTGAAAGATTACTTCAACGAAATGTCTCTCTACACACTCGGGTACGGTACCGAGACAATGACCGTCAAACTGAACCAGACACCGACCGACTGCCTCGCAAACATGGCGGATGCGAATTCGAGTGCCGACCTTGAACTTCTCATTGCAAATGGAATTCTAGATAGTTTTGGCAATCCAGACCTCAAACTGTCTGGCGGTATACGAGTCTGCAGCCGTCATGTGATAAACACGACCATCAATATAGGACGGTTTGTTTACCGGTGTTGTGACGTCAGGCTGAATGGTCAACTACATTGCGAAGACGTGGAAGAAACAATATGGCTGACATTGTTATTCAACATAATACACGTTCTACAACTCTTGGTTGTTTTGTTCAGTCCGTTTTTAATTCCACAAACGACGTACAGAATTTCCAGTGCTTTTATTGATTATGTCTATAAACCAGGAGATAATCCTCTAACGTTCAACGTATTGAGGTTGAATCCGGATTCAAACAGTGCAGGGGAAGGGTTTGTAGTAGCAAACCATCACTGGTTTACGACATTGAACAAATTGAAATCACGTGTTTGGGGAATGCTACCCGGTGAACTATACACAGCACGAGTACGTGAGGTCAAACTGAGGGTCAAGGCTAGTAAGATTATACCGTCAGGATATGTGCCTGTTGGACTGACCTCATTCTTAAGAAAGTTTTTATTTCGTTGTGGATTACGGAAAGAAATTCCGTCAACTCAACGGTGCTGTAAGGCCGACATGTTGAGATCATGCCCCTGTCGTAAAACGATCCCGTGGTACAGATGCGGTATATACTTGGCTTCGGCTGTATTTCCTTTTATTCTGATGTTGCCATGGATAGTGAGAGTGTGGTTTTATTATTCAGTGGAGGAAGGTGTTGTTTATCTCAAACGGAAAGCGATGCTCAGCCGACATTTGATTCTGACGTCCACTGGAAGTTTGACAACTGATGTGTCCCCGATCTCTACGATATTTATGGTAACATACATACTCGTTCCTATTGAAGCTGTTCTGTATAGGCTGGTTCCGAGAAAAGTAAAACGGATGTTAAAAATCCCGATCAAGCAGTGCTTCCGGAACATGCGTGCAACACAAGCGTCAGATATATGTGCGACTTTCACCAAGTATTTGTGTGAACCGTTCGCCCGCTTCGGGATTATAGGTTGTATTTTTCTACCTTTTGTCGTGGGTATTTTATTTCCGGTTTTATTGGTCATATTCCTGGCGCGAACTTTCCCGATCATTGACGTATCGTTCCGAATGTTCATTAATTGTTTATATAACATTTTAAAGGTGGTTTATCCTCATTCTTTTATTCGTAGATCGAATGACGAAACAGGCCGCATTTCTAGACTCTGGAGAAAAACCTATAGCGTATTTGATAAATTAATTAAAGATGACGGTGAAAAATGTTACAAGCGCAAAAACAAACTGATCTACGCAACTTCGCTGGCCTCGTGTTTAGTGACAATGTGGCTTCTATTGTTGATCGTCAGTGAATGCATCTCGTTTTACGTGGAGTGCGCAGTGTACACCCTTATCGGGATAATCCTCAACTCTAGAAGCGTCATGAAACACGTCACCGTAGTCCTGATAATCCTCTACTATGGCTACGAATGTGTCAGCAGCGTCTACAATATATACTTGTCCTTCAATAAGATCATCAACAAGGCGATACAAGGGGCAGTTAAAGAGGAGGATCTGAAAGAGGACGATGTGTTATCATCTGATCTGCAACCTAACACCGCGTTCACTGTGAATAGATCAGATTCGACACTTTATCTGACTGTAGGTAATCATAGATTCCTCAAGTGTAGCATCAGCCGCCTACTCCTATTCCTCAATCGGGAAGACGTGCCTTTCATTCCACGAAAGTTCCTCATGCACATTGCCGAAAAATCGCACTTTGCCTGTCCTGAAAAGCCACATGTGTTATATCTACGCGCTTTTCTCGACTTTCTTTCTATTCTTTTCTTTCTCATGTTTGTGTTTATCGTCGTTTTCGCTTTCGGTCAAGCTAGCAATGTTTCCTCGGCTAACCAAGCTTTGGCCGCGCTCGGGGCGGCTTTTTGCCCTTGGTTTTCAGAAAGTTCTTGTTTAAGTCCCACGACGGTCCGGATTTAGATACTAAAAATCCGGCATGGACTACCATATTCGATGACGCGGTTAAAGAATGCACGTGCCTGTGGGATGTTGAGGATCTCATTATCGATTCTTTAGAAGAAGCAGACGTCAATGACAAACTTTTTGATGATGTCCCTGACGTCAATAAAGACGCCAGCGCTGATGACGAACTAAGACTGCTTGGGTCGAGAGAGCCTGAATATTTAGAGGTCGATATGAAAGTGAGGCTGGTTAAAGGCAAGTCTGGGGATGATATCATGACCATTTATGTTAAACAAACACTGGATGAACAAACTAAAGATTTCAGTCGAATTGAAAATATTGATGACACGAACGTATAGCTTAGCAGGCTACATCACAGAATTAACTCTTTCAGCGCCAAAGGCAATTATGAATTTTTCGCAAACAATACAGATTCATGTCGTAACGAGCTGTCTCACCTGAAATCAGCATTGTTTGCCTTTTAATTATAAAAAATATTCAAAAACTCTTATCAAAGAAAAAAAGAATGGCCGATTTTGAACATGTGAGAGTCAACTTAAAACAATTCGTCGCTGAAAGAGTTTATTATCCGAGCTTATACGTTAGGTACATTAATTAATTACATGTATACGTGGTAATAGATTATGGAACAGTTGACGTACTTGCTACAGAGACCTTTTGTAAAGGCACAAATCATTCATTGTGAATATTTTTTTTCTTGCAAATACTTCCAATTTGGATTAATATACACAATTACACAATTTTGTTTACTTGTATTTTATGACTCTTTCAACATTATATGCAACTATATACATTTTTAGAAATAGGGGTGGGGTGTATTTTTGTGTTATTGCTATTAACACTGCTATATTACGTCTTTACGTATACATTTCCCTAATGATGCTGGACTGGGGGACGCCCAATAAGAAATGCAGCCCTAGTCTGACCCATGCTCTAACCGTAGGAGACGGTTAAGAGAATCTAAACGACTGGAGTCAATGCACCTCTTGAAGTTCAGCACGTGGGTTGGTATTTTGTTCATACCTTATATATTCTTTATCTCAATGTAAATATAAAGTGTGGGACCGATATCATCTTTCCTGTCCGCCGCGATATGACGTAAAACCACAAAAGCAAAAACAAACAAAACATTTCCCTGATATAGACGACCGTTGACGCCAGATTGGTTTCAACTTTATATAGTTTCATAAATACAATTACTAGGATGATTGAGTCTAGTTTGAATTTATTTATCTTACATCGATTGCAAAACAAGCTATCAGCTTATATACATCTAGCCTGGTTCCCTGCGTACTATTATAATGTTATTAATTAGGTGATTTCATATTGGCCGAGTTATTTGTCCGAGGTATGCAGTATTGACCTGAGCCCGAAGTGCGAAGGACAATACTGCTGACAGAGGACAAATAACTCGGCCAATATGAAATCACCTAATTAATAAGTATTTTATTAATCAACTTTTTTATAAATACATGAGTCTTTAGTTATAATCTTAAATAAACAATTAATGGTTAATATAACGGAAAATATAAGTTAAAATCGGTTACTTTGTCAATTCAATGCGTTGATCTTTAAAAAAGACGGCTACCTAATTCATTTTTGTGTTCCACCATTCTCGTATAACGCGAGTTTCGACAGCCAATGAAAATGGTCCATTCCTCAGATTTCGTATTTGGCGAGTTTTGTAGCCAATGAAAACGGCAGAAATTCATATTGGCCGACTTGGTCCATATTAGGCGAGTTTTAGCAAATATTGTCTTCTTTTGTTCTGTATTAGCTCTACGGTTGTTCTAGTATCGCGTCAAATACGCAATAGTTAATTAATAAATGACAAATATTACCGTAATATAGTGATAGTGGCAGGTAATCAAGACTGATATCAATCACACTCTTTGCTCTCGTCGTTCGTGTGGAAAAGTCCCAAAAACAAAACCCGCGCATCAAGGGATTCGAACCCGGGACCTTTGTTACGAGAGACCGACGCTCTACCACTGTCTTTCACAGTGTGTCTTTATTTGTCATCAAAGCAGACGACAATAAGATAGTCGTATCCGGGAAACGATTAAATGAAGAAGTTTTTTTTTCAACGAGTGAACAGGCAAATTCATTTTCAAACAGGAGACAAAGGTTCATTGGGAAACTAAAAAAAAAGTGTTCCATAAGGTTTTTAACGTATTCTGCAGCAAAGATCTGTTGAATGACATTTGTTGATTGATTAATTTGGGTTCAACGCCCTTTTCAGCAATTGTTCCAAAAGACAAATGACGCCTGTCACAGGTTTTTTTTATGAAAGGTAGTGAGAATAAATATTTGAAACGACTGAATAAATGTTGACACTTACACCTTTTCTTGTTTACCTATGATGTCGGGTTACTAGCAAACTTAAACCGAACTTGATCTTTGTGCAAATATGTTGGTTCTTCGACAACCAACCTTACAGAGTACAAAGAGTCACAAAATAACATTTGACTATCAAAAATATAATGCTTAAATGATAACGTAAAAACAAACAAAAAATAAGAAATGTTTTAAGTATGAGAAAAATAAATTTTGTGTAATAAAATGACGCTTTCACGGAAATTGTCGAGTGAGAAAATGTGAAAACGTCATATTAGGGTCCGACGCTCTACCACTGCACCCCTGTCTTTCACAGTTTGTCTTCATGTGTCATAAAAGCAGACGACAATACGATTGTCGTACCCGGAAAACGATTAAATGAAGAAGGTTTCTTTTCAACGAGTGAACAGCAAAATCATTTCAAGACAGGAGACAAAGGTTCCTTGGGAAACTAATTGCCTGCCAATTGCTGTTAGCACCAAACAAACCATGAGAAACTGCGCGAGAAAAATAGTTCATCACAAAACTGCATTTAAAAGGTTAGGATCTCCACCATAAATTTCATTTTAATGTTGTTGGAACATCAGTTAAAAACTTAAGGCGTGAGTACTCCAATATAAGTTTAAGAAATGCTTTAGAAATTAATGCGCCGAGAGGTCAAATATAGAAGCTTGTTAACATTATTAACATTCGCGGAGAGGAACGGAACAATACAGTGGCGGATTAACCGGGGGCCGTAGGGCCCGTGCGTCGACAGAGTATTGGTAAACAAAGAAAAGGCGTGGCAAATGTAGTGGCGGATTTAGTGGGGGCCGTAGGGCACGTGCGTCGAAAAATTCAACCTTCCAGCAGCCCCTAGTATTCTGCAGTAATGAACTGTTTGATGACATTGATTGATTGATTAATTTGGGTTCAATGCCGTTTTCAAATAATTTGTTAATCATATCACCGCGAACAGTTCACCTGCTCATATGTTTCCTGGCTTCCTCACACTACTCCTCCAGACTACATACTTTCCAAGCAACTTGCTGTTTTCCCACGTTGACTGTTTGCCCATCCGTGGAAAACGAATGACGCCTTTCACCGGGTTTTCTTTAATGAAAGGAAAAGAGATTAAGTATTTGAAACTACTGGATAAATGTTGACACTTACACCTTTTCTTGTTTACCTATGATGTCGGGTTACTAGCAAATATAAACCGAACCTGATCTTTGTGCAAATATGTTGGTTCTGCTACAACCAACCTTAAAGTGTACAAAGATTCAAAGAATAACATTTGGCAATCAGAAATATAATGTTTATATGATAACGTAAGAAAACAAATAAGAAATGTTTTAAGTATGAACAAATCTATTTTGTGTAATAAAATAACGCTTTCACGGAAATTGTCGAGTACTAAAATGTGAAAATATACTGTCTTCCGGTTTTCCGTCATATTGGGGACCCAGTTTCGATTTCAATAATGGCGGATCAGTTAGTGACATTACTGAGCTTTAGATGAATAACTATACTGTTAGTCGTCATCTTTCGAAGAAAACAACGATTTACAAGACCAGCGTAGACCCTAATTAGCCTGCGCGCAGTATAACTTGATCTTCACTGTTCGCCAGTAAATCATAAAAGATTTCAAAACAATTCTGAAAAATATCCGATAGCATTGAATCCTGGATGTTTAATCACTTCTTCTAATATCGCGGTAAACATTATTCAGATGTTTTTTAACACGTAGGGCGCAGCGAGCACAACTCGATATGTTAGCCACGGTCAGTATGTACCACGCTACTATAGGAACCCCTCCTACGTAATTGAGCAACGTTATGGATTGAATCCAGCTTCAAGCAGCAGCACCACACGAAAAGCGACCTTCGGACGTTATTAAATCGAGTGGTTGGTGTTAAACAACGCTTTCAACAATATTGCAGTTATATCACGGCGTTTCCTGGGTAAATTACCAGTACTACTGGTCCATTTATCCTGACGCCAGCCAGTCAGTCGTAATGCTTACACCGAAACCCTGAGCACCAAGAAGGGCAGCCAATACTACCCTTTCTAAAGTATTTCTGTGAAAACGAAGGCAATTACGATCAAAGGGCATGATGTACGTACTTAGTCTTTAGTTTTATCATATCTGTTCTTCAGACGCTTTCGGGACACGTGTAATACCCCCATCACACCAGAACTACGTCCATGAAGACCTCACTGCGTCCATGAAAAAAGGCCGGAACGCAGCGCGAACTCCTAGAACGTAGTGAGTACGCAGTGCGGACTTTTCATTGACGTGGTATGGTCTTCATGGTCTCCGGAGACCGAGTTCCTGCTACGTGGACTTTTGACACTTTCAAAACCCACGTAGCGCTGACGTGGCCCGAACAGGACCCAGTAAGGACCTTCTTAGGACGTACTAACAGCTACGTCCTCACCACGTCTATGCAAAATAGTATAAAAACCAGACACATCTACCCACTGGCATCAGTTCTTGTCAAGTCATAGCTGTGCACAGGCATACCGAATGAAAGATGTGTCAACTTGCAGGACCATTTATATTGACGTGGTGGACGCAGTATAGACGTAGCTACAACGCGTCTCAATCTGCACGGACGTAGGAACCCTTCCGATGCCGCACGCACGTAGCGTACGCGCACATAGAACTCAGTGGGTACTCCACCAACGCAACATGAACGTAGCAAGAACGTGAAGCGGACGTAGCATGGACGTGCCAATTTCACATTTTCTTTGATTTTTTCGAAGACCATAGCATTGTCCTTGCATTTTTGAACTCAAAGGAGTATTAGACTACATTGTAAACAGGGAATTCGATAACACCCAATGTTGAATAGCATCCAGTTGATTGAAAATATTTTTTTGTAAAGCACTTGTGTGAGTAAGCACGGACACATATATACCAATATATGGTCCAACAATGGTGCGGAGAAAAGCGTGATAAAAGTTTTCGAAACATATATACCCCCTCGTGTGATTTCGAACGGAGAAAAGCGTGATAAAAGATTTTTTTGAACTCGAGCTAAATCCAACTCGTACATTACCACAACGAGTGTTCCGTCGTTTAGCAGGATGTAAACAAAGTTTCGACATTCGCTAATTTCAAATGTTTTATATTGTTTTATACTACACGTACCTTGCATTCATTTCAAGGGTAAATGGAGCAAGATGGAGAAGTTGAAGATAACAAAAGTAAAGATGAAAATTGTATTGGTATCTGGAAATAAACATATCATTATGTTTTCGTCTGTTGCTTTTGGCATCCCTAGATATCTTCAATCCTCAACTTGCTCCCTCGTCAATCATTGCTCCAGTTTTTTTTCCTGAAACAGAAAATCCACAGGAGGCGAAAAGTGTCTGTCCTGGTTAGCCTGCGCGGCATGCTTAGGCTGATCCGGGTCGATACTTTACGCAGGTTCCACACTGTTGAGTTTCTCGTGGAACGGCTCATATGTACATGGTAAACAGTGCCAAGCTTTGATTTAGTTCACACGCGCGATTTTTCTGCACGTTGTCGTTCAATCAAATAGAAATAAAATCCTAAAAGACCCGGACTGTACCGGATAGCTTACAGTCAGATGGAGGCAATTCATTTTCCTTAGGCGACCATTATAGCGTTTTGGCTATGGCTCTTTCACAACAGCCGATATAACCCAGAAACCTATATTCAATTGAAGTTCATTATCAAAACTACCTAAAAATTCACATATACAACCATATGAATGTTGACCTAAATTACAACCCAGCGCTACACGTATGCGGTAATTTTAATGAACAATGAATATCGTTTATGGATTTTGAATTATAAGTAGTATTATACTTTATTTAAATCTTATAATTATTTATCATATGACAATGCTTGTTTCCAATGGAATATACCCATTACGTATTTCTTTATATGCGACACGTGTAATATAACATGACCGAATCACTATTTGTGTATTCATCCGCGAATGTTTACAAAATGGCTGAGAACATGTATCCGGTAAACACGAACGTCACGATAGATGGACGAGGTAAAGGGACAATTATCGGTCATAAAAATATCTTTTTGTGTAATTAGTTAATAACCAGTCTATTAAGTATTACATGTTGGGACTATTTTCTGACATCGAAAAACCGATTTTCTTTTTGTGTTTCGTCATGTGATAAAAATAATCTGACATTCGTTATCATTTCATAAAGTTTTATTTAACTCGCCAAGAAATGTGTTATTAAGCTCGCCAAAGGATCGCTTAATAACAAATTTCTTGAACTCGTTTAATAAAACTTTATATAAAATCACAACTCATGTCAGATCCTATATATATCAAAACTTTTCCAACGTAAAGAAATCTTGACGCATCTGCAGCAAATGACGTTTGAAAACATTGTGCAATGTGGGACAAGGAGAAGTTCATAACGATCCATTGCTCATTTTCCCATAATATCATGTTGCCTGATGCAAATATGTTTAAAGAACACCAACATCTTAGTTCATAAATCCTACATAGAAGGTATAAGTAACTAGAATAAAAACATCAGTTAAATAACCGTTGCCAAAATTAAGCTTGCGTACACTGTAGAACGGGACTTACTAGTATGCGCATGTATGTGCAACCTTATTTTGATCTTAAACGCTAATCACGAAGGATTTATATGCTGAATCGAAGACCAATAAAAAAAAAACACTGGAAGAGAAGTAAACATTCATTAATTGAATATTTTTACCATTGCAGACTGCATCAAGGTTTACCAGCGTTACGTATTATGAACATTTTAAACAAATGCTGCTATGTTTTAAACTTCAAATGTATACAGTTCATACACGAGACAGCCTTTGGCCACAATATTTTCAATTTTATTTAACAATTAAGCTATCTTGTATGGATCTTGTATGGAGATTTTTCAGTATGTTTTCAAAGTCGTCTGCTACAGAATTTTTTGTATGTGAGAAAGGGTTAAACCAATACCTTAACCTCACTGCAGTAACACGCGCTTGTTCAGATCTGATGACATCCTTTAACAAGTCGTCTGAAATTCTTAAATTCTGAAATTGACCTTAGTGTTGCTTCCAAAACCGTTGACCTTTATATTGAGCACCAGACATACGGGTACCGTAATTTGATGAGATAATTATGTTAGAGACCCAGCATAATGCCACTATACAACACAGACCACGAATCCCACGTATTGATACATTTTAGGATTCGTAGTTGAATCGTAATCAGTTCGTGAAGTTCTTAACTGATTCGTATTTATTCGTAAGTAAGTTCGTGCAATTCTTGAGCAATCGGAAATTCGTGGCAAAAGTGTTGAGCTGTTCAAAATTTTGGCAACGAACTTCCGATTCCAAAAGACCGTAGCTAATTCGTAACAAATTCGTAGTGCATTCTCAGGCATCGTAACTGAATCGTAATCGATTCGTAGGCATTCTTACCTCGTTCGGGGATATATATCATAAAACATTTTAACATCAAAATATCAACAGTCATCATTCAATTAACATTCACTCCTGCTAGTCTCTTTTGCCACGGAACTGAAACCTGCTCCACAGTTAAAATATGCCTTAAGATAGTCCCTCATCACTTTGCCCACACTATTGTCTCTGTTTTGTGCCTGGGGATGGGGTATCTCCTCCATGTATTGGTCTGCCCTCCAGGCACCAGGAATAATGTTGTGGTCCTCATCCTCTCGGTTGACGTCTGCATTTCCAATGGTAGAGAACCTGATCCTCAGTAAGTTGTGGAGGATGACTCCTGTCTCCACCAGTAACCGCACCACATCAGGTCCTTGTTCCAGGGTGCCCAAGAAGCATCTCAATATGTTGGCCAGTATTCCAAAACCATTCTCCACCACACGTCTGTCCCTTGAAAATCTGAAGCTGGCCACCAGCATGTCATTGTCCAGACTCCTCCTGCCACACTTTTGACAAGTCTTTTTCAGTGGTAAATAACCTACACATTTGTGTGCAATACATGCCCGTTTTACTAAAATTATGGCTATAATCAGCAAATTTCGCTGTGACATGTAAACACTAATATTGAGATTTTGCTTTCGCGGGAAGCGATGCAGTCAAGCCTTTCGTGATTACGACATCCGCTATAATACATGTAAATTGGAAAAACAACAGAAAGTTGATGCAACGCATCAATGTCGCCGGAAATCCATACTGCAGTTATGCATAACACATACATTATAGTAGTTGAAAAAAACAGTTATCAACTGAGGGGCATATTGGAACATCAGGGGTGGGGTCAAGTGAAAATGTATCATAACTTGCATTTTTTGTCAACGAAGTAAATGTCCTTCATTGAAATATAAGTAAAGCCTTTCATTGTTTATGATCAATCACCATTCTAAGGTAGGTTGACCATTCACACAGCCAACTAATTATTGATCATAAACAGGAAAGGAAATTAGTAATCTTGCCAATCAATAGTCTTAGTATGTATACATTGCTTTCATTAAGGAATAATTATAAGATTTATGAATTCCACATACACTTTACAAGATTATTGTCAGAATATTTGAATTCTATTATTTATCAATAAAACCACGAAACAGACAATTTAGGAGTTGCATGCAATAGCACGTCATTTTACCTTTCCCCTATTAAATTCAACATTGGACAACTTTGCAGCAATCTACTTTTAAAACAATGAGAAAAGGGTTAGATCGCTGAAGACATGAGTTTTCACTTACTTTGACAAATGTTAAAATGTAGTCCAATATTTATAAATTAGACCACCCTCGAAATATAATATAAGCAAAACAGTTAAATTTCATTGAAATTGTTGTTTAATTTCAAACTTAATTTCAAACATAAACTGAACCCTTGTAACATGCTAATTTATTTTAATTATTTCCTTCCTTTTTTATAATGAAAACAACAAACTACTCATGTTTTAAAATTATATTATGATGAGCGCCCTTTTGTCAATGATGCATAACAATATACATAACAATATGCATAACAATATACAGATCGCAAGCAAAATGCCTGTAGGGAATCTAATGACACATCTAAAGTTGTCAAGGACGAAAGACCCTATTCTTCTTCGCAGAGTTGTCGTTCTTTACACTCTCTTTATATGCAGAGGGTGTTTATTCAAAGCCATTTTTCTATTAAAACCAGTTTTGTCTTTCCTTCATTTTCTTCATTTGTTTCGAACCAAATAAACATCTTAAATCAGCTATAATTAACTATTTGTAAGTGAGTGTAAAGAACAGCTCTCTGCAAAGGAGATTGATCTACGCAGTCGTTATTCGCTAGTCACGTAATCAACAGTTTTAGCTTAGAAACAGTTCATATATTATATATACATGAATAAACATTATTAAATGCATTTAAGTGGACAATCGCCACAATGCTAACAGAAACAACAATAACGAAATAAATTACATAGTCAGCTTTAAACAACCCGTTGATTTTTTATTCCTTACTGCAAAGCAATTAACTAACATCCGTTAAACCGCCAAATATATAGTTTCATCAGTGATGCAGAGACACGATTAATAATAATCATGCCAGTGCTACTTTGGTACCGGATTGATACTAAGATTTGAGATTTATTGAGATAATATCTACATAGAGTTAAATTATGTAAATATTATCTTTCTTCGTGTTTGGGCAGATAATAAATATCATTGCGCGTTCTATAACTTTCATTATACATAAACACCTCAATTACGCAGTAGAAGTCGTTTGGAAATTCCAAAGGTTTCTTTAAATAGCTCGCGAGACTGTTATCGATTGTTCTGAAATCTCAATAGTTTGTAGTTGTTGCAATATATGAAAGCCTCTAGATCATAAGACTGGTTTACAAAGGTTAACAGGACACGATGTCATGCAGTGTACTAGTTAGACACGTTCTAGCGTCAATTAGCAATCAATGCTGAAAGTGTAGCCGAATTGAGTTGAAGATCGAGCATTTTCGTATATGCCTATATATATTGAAAATCGCAAGGCCTACACCGAGATACTGCTTATTACTTTGCAGGATTTTCTACACGATTGCCACTACTGTGCCATCGGCGCTTTGATTAAACAAACGCAATTGTTATATGTTCAAGTCATTAAAATGTGTTTTTTTCTATTAATTACTCGTCCTTCCATGTCATTTCCGAAATCCTATTAAAAATATAAGTCGCGGGGCTTCTGCCCGGCGACTAATAAAACTGGTTTCGTTAACCCTACAATAGATCATTGGTACTTGCTTTTTGGATTAAATACAAGAGCCGTCCCGCGAGAAGACCAACATTGTGGACTTATCCGTTCCACGGACAGACCCGGATATACACTTTTCGCCTCCTGTGGATTTTCTGTTTCAGGCATCATTACTCTATACTTCTATCCCCCTGATACAGAATGTGTCGGCCCGGACCGCGCAGTCTGATCTGGACGATACATTACGCAGAGGCCATAATGTTGGTTTTCTCGCGGGACGGCTCACATAAGTAATGATTCACAATCTACATTCAGAGTTTGAAAGGTTAACCGTTTGGTCCACAAAAAAGGATATCGCTGTAGCCTTTTGATTGTCACACAATGCACAAAGGGAACATCCATTCTTGACGTATGCCTGAAGCTATACACTCCCTACTGCTATCGTTTCTCTACATTCAAGTAAGTGAATGTTAAGGAACGACTCTCTGCCAAGGAGTTCAGGCGTCCGAGATTTCATTTCAGAAAACTTTGAAAAAAAGAAAAACACAAAAGATCGAATTAAGATACGATTTATAGTCTCTCTATATGGTCCATATGCAATAATAAATAATGACCGTAATGCTTTCGTATGAGAACAAAAATGAAAATCCAACGCTGAAATGTGTTACTATAGATAGCCTTTCTATATGAACCATATGGAGAAACTATTTATAGTAACACGCTTCTGTTAAGAATAAAATAATACCGTCGTTAGTCGCCGGGCAGAAGCCCGCGACTTATATTTTTAATAGCTTTTCGGAAATGACATAGGAGGAGAGTTATTCTTAGAAAAAAACAAATTTAAATGTCTTGAACATATTACAATTGTGATTGTTTAAAAACACTTAGTTATGACACATCTAAAATGAAATAAATAATCCGATGTTTTAAGTATTTGCAGTTTCTTTATTATGACTCGCATTTATTTTGTTTGTCTTAATTACGAAGACAAAAGAGTCCCTGCTAGACTTGCTGCAGTGTTATGTGTAAATATCGAGATAAAAATCACGTTGAATTTTCCTTTAAATAGCAATTTTAACTTACAGAATGTTATTTTCATGTTCAAAGAGATGTATTGATTTGTGTAGAATTCATTTAATAATGTTAATCCATGAATATCTAAAATAGGAACTGTTTCTAAACTAAATATGTTGATCAAGAGACTACCGAATACCGGCTGCGTACATAAATCTCCTTTGCAGAGAGCCGTTCTTTACACTCACTTACAAATTAGTTAATGATGGGGGATTTAAAATGTTTATTTGGTTCGAAACAAATGACGAAAAGAACAAACTGAGATCAAACTGGTTTTAATATAAAAATTACTTTGAATGAATACTCTCTGTCTATAAAGAGAGTGTAAAAAACGACAATTATGAGAAGAAGAAACTAATAGGGTCTTTCGTACAAAATTATTTCGTCCTTGACAATTTTAAATGTGTCATTAGATTCCCTACATACATTTGCTTTCGATCTGCATATTGTTATGCATCATTGACACAAGGGCGCTCATCATTAATCATTTTAAAACACACCCTCTGCCTATAAAGAGAGTGTAAAGAACGACCACTACGCGAAGAAGAAACGAATCAGGTCTTTCGTACAAAGTACTTCGTCCTAGACAGTTTTAAATGTGTCATTAGATTTTTGCTTGCGATCTGCATATTGTTATGCATCATTGACACAAGGGTGCTCATCATTATATAATTTTAAAACATGAGTAGACTAATGATTGGCAAGATTACTCATTTCCTGTTTATGATTAATAATTAGTTGGCTGTGTGTATGGTCAACCTACCTTAGAATGGAGATTGATCATAAACAATGAAAGGCTTCACTTATATTTCAATGAAGGACATTTACTTCGTTGACAAAAAATGCAAGTTATGATACATTTTCACTTGACCCCATCCCTGATGACCCAATATGCCCTTTAGTTGATAACTGTTTTTTTCAACTACTATAATGTAAGTGTTATGCAAAACTGCAGTATGGATTTCCGGCGACATGTATGCGTTGCATCAACTTTCTCTTGTTATTTGTATTGTATATAAACCATATAGCTAGATACTTCTGTAGAAGCTTAATTCGGTATTGTGTGGGGGGGTTTTCCCTCAAATTTTCACAAATGAAAATTCAGGCCTTATAATATTATGGTAGCGGAATGTTTTAAAACTGTTCAAAACTTGTCTTGAAATATTAGAATCATAATTCTGGGATAAAAGTAGAGTTACAATTTTACTTTCCAGTACAATAAACATCTAATTATTGATCGTTAATGCTTCAATTTTAGTAGGTAGACACACCCAGTAAGGCAAATTTTGTGCATTTTCTTGATTTTCTTGACTTTCTTGTCAATTGACTTTCAATTGACTCTTTTTCAACATTTTACTGCCAAAATAGTTTTAAACTATTTATTACTTACTTTGTTGTCACTATTAGCAATATCAACGCTTTCCAACATACGACAATTTGAAAACATATTATCACATATCGCAGAGTCGATAAAGTTGGTTTCGGCGGACGGCTCATTTATGTATATACATACGCTTTCTGACACATACACAGAAGAATACATTTCTGAAACATTGTGGTGAAACGGTTCCACGTTGTCGAATGCAGATTTGTTGTATGAGGGAAAAGGGGGTAAAGAGAGAGCCTTTCATGACAGGAAATGGGTTAATTGGAGAACGAATAGGTTTTTAGCAAGGGGCTCGTTAGAGCCAATTGATATAGTAGGCGAAATCCGAAGACACTCATCATTTTGAGACTGGAATCTAGACTAGTGTTTTACAATATTGGCATTGAAATACTTCACATCTGTCTTTCTGTATCAGCTTCGTTTCTAAACACCATCTCGAGTTCAGAGAGATGTCTTGGTAGTTGCAGATCGTATATAATGTCAATGAAAGTGGATGATCTTCGAATATTTTCTCTTTAAAAATGAATGAACTCTTGCCAGCTAATACCTATGTCGGTCCTTTCGAACCGCCAAAATAGTTCCTGTCTAAAAATGAAAATAATAATCTTGTTGGCATATGAAGCCGGAAAATAGTTTTGATTCGACATCACTTACCCAAAAGAAATAATTCGGAAGAATTTTATGTTAAAATATATGAATTACATGATTAAAAAATAAAATGAATTTCTACGCTTTCAACGTACATGATCGAGCGTAAAGTTCATGGGTTGATTCCTAAATATTGTAAATCGTGTGGAGTAAAAGCAGCTTTTCGATTCCGACTCAAAACCAAATTCAGATAATCGAGTCCCAATAATAACATATATACTCAAAAAATCTAATTATTGAAATGATAATAGATTAAATAGTGACAAAATATAATATATACGGTAAATGTGTATGTTAACATAGGCGTCGAAATTTCCAAAATCCTTTCGAATAAAATAATTTTCAGCGGTAACGTTAAACGGGAATCTAAGTACGAGAGTATTTCATTCTAGATTACTGCGTAAATACATCAGATTTTCAACCGAATTAACCATAACAACCCCATAAGATGGAATAAGATAGTCAAGTCCCAGTGATCAAATTATTTAAATGAAAGTTGTTTTTATAAAGACAAAACGCTTCAGTTATAAATAATTAGCTAGCTCGTTAATCTACTTTTAATCATTTTCATGAATTAACACATTACATTGGTGAAATCCGGCTGAGTGTAACGATTAGCATATTCGTTTTTCACGCGGGAGACCACTTTTCTTTTCTTTTTTAATAAAAATGTATTATAATGATCTTTTCATTTTTGTCTTATAAATTCCCTTATATCAGTGGTGCAATTGTCATTTGACACCGATGCAACAAACTCCTTCATAATGTTGGGTTTTAAAATGAATTAAAAGCAATGCAATTGAAAACTTTTCACCTATGCGTTGTGAAAACACGTCAATTCATTTGTATAAAGTTTTTACGTCACTTTTAACAATATTTTAGTTGTATCACGTTTTAGAAAATGTAGATTACACAGGATTTTATTTCTGCTTTGATAGTAGAATTGAACTCTTAATATATTTATCATTGTTAGGAATTGTGATTTTGATATGACATGTATATGTGTTAACCCGTCCTTAAATCCATTGTAAACCAAGAGGTTTGATTAGCAGAAACGATGCGCATATAACTCCTTTATCATTCAATATATGGACATAACAAATGCTATTGTAAGGTGTTTCAATTCAGACTTCAGTGCTTTGATATTTTGTTGCGATACAAAAGAGTAGAATAAAGCGATCTTTGGAGACCATTAATCAGACAGCATACTTGTGCAGTCTAATCTTGGACTATCAATACAAAATAAAATATTATGTAAAGACTAGCTCATACATATACTTTTCAACTAAAAAAGCACCCTTGTACTCAAATGCACCAAGCTGAACCCATAATATATGTAAGCCTTGAACCATTAGTGGCTTTCAATCACTTCGGTGGCGAAGTGGTAGAACGTCCGCATCCCTTACGGAGGTCGCGGGTTCGATCCCGGCCAGGTCATATTCAAGACTTCAAGATGGTAGTATCGGTTTTTCCTTATTGGCGTTTCGGATATTTGAGTTAGCATTTCGACTGACTCAGGATAACATGGACGAGTAGCTCTGGAAACGCCGTGATATAACTGAACAAGTATTGAGAGCGACTCATATAGTGTTGAAAGCAAAGTATTGATTTATATCTATTAGCGAAAATTCGCTTTTTTCACCTCATTCGACGCTTATGCAACAGACGTGTGTTTCACCTTTTTCTTCAATATACCAATTATGAGAAGATGACTTTGGAAACATCATGGCACAAATATAAAAATATATGTAAATGAAAGTATAAAAGAGCTATACTTAGTTAAAACATATTTTATTTATTATATATTTTACATAATAGGAATCATCAAGAGATATATAATTGGAGCCATGGATTAGAATAAATCTCAATAAAGTTTTCCAGAGAGAGAGAGAGAGAGAAGAGAGAGAGAGAGAGGAGAGAGAGAGCTGAGAGAGAGAGAGAGAGAGAGAGAGAGAGGAGAGAGAGAGAGAGAGAGAGAGAGAGAGAGAGAGAGATAGAGAGAGAGAGAGAGAGGAGAGAGAGGAGAGAGAGAGACGAGAGAGAGAGAGAGAGAGAGAGAGAGAGAGAGAGAAATAGAAAGAGAGAGAGAAAGAGCGAGAGAGAGAGAGACAGACAGACATACAATAGAGAGAGAGAGAGACAGGACAGAGAGACAGAGAGACAGATAGAGAGAGACAGAGACAGAGAGAGAGAGACAGAGACAGAGACAGAGAGAACAGAGGAGAGACAGATAGACAGACAGACATGAGACAATACAGAGACATAACATAGACAGAGAGAGAGAGGGAGAGAGACAGAGAGACAGAGAGACAGAGAGGACAGAGAACAGAAATAGAGACAGAGAGAGAGAGAGACAGAGAGAGAGACAGAAGAGATGAGACAGAGAAGAGAGAGAAACAGCGAGAGAGACAGAGAGAGAGATGAGAGAGAAGAGAGAGAGAGAAACAGCGAGCGAGACAGACAGAGAGAGTAGAGAGAAGAGAGAGAGACAGAGAGAGAGAAAGTAGAGGAAGAAGAGAGACAGAGACAGACAGAGAAGAGGGGAGAAAGAAAGAGAGACAGAGAGAGTGGGGGGGAGGGAGAGAGAGAGACAGACAGACAGACAGAGAGACATAGACAGGAAGAAAGAAAAGGAGAGCAGAGAGAGAGACGAGAGAAGAGAGAGAGAGAGAAGAGAGACAGAGGGGGAAGAGGGAGAGCGAGACGAATGAGAGAGAGAGAGAGAGAGGAAAGAGAGAGAGAGAGTTAATAAAACACTCTTAAAAGAGATACAAGGATCTGTACTTGCTACATTACATTATTTGTGTTATTGGGACGTGTATTATTTATCGTTTTCCCCCTATTTTGAATAGTTAGCATGCTTCAAAGGCTAAAACGTTCTCAATAAAACAAAACCTATATCCAAGAAGAGTCTTAAAAAACATATCAAAACTAGTCCAGGTTGTCGGTAGTATGTTTTGTTTACACATTTAAATGTTTTTATTAAGAAATTGACTAAAGTTTTATGTACACGTTTAAAATAGATCGTTTGAAAAGAGTAATGTCGTTAGAAAATCACGAATTACTTAAACCCTTTCCTATGATTTTTGAAGCATATGTAGCTGACGACTTTAGAAAACATTGTGCAAAAGGAGGAATTGCTCATTATTTCTCATTTTATTGTGCCATAATGTTTTCAAATGTCGTCTGCTGTAGAGGCCTCAGCAAGCGCATGTATGCGGGAAAGGGTTAATACAAATGAATAAACATGCTTGTTATGTTCTATTGTTCATTTTAATTAGATTATGTTTTGGAATCTTGATGAATGTGTTTGCTCAAGCGAACATGAGTCATAAGTCATAAGGGCTCAACTTTATTGTGATTAATTATTGTTTGTTTGTTTTTTGGGGGGTTTCACGCCGTTTTCAACACTTTTTGTTTGTTTTGTTGGGGTTTCACGCCGTTTTCAACAGTTTATTGTGTGTAATTTTTGTTTGGTTTGTTGCGGTTTCACTTCGTTTTCAGCACTTTATTGTGTGTAATTATTGTTTGTTTTGTTGGGGGTTTCACGCTGTTTTGTACTTTATTTCAGTTAGAACACCGCGACAGTTCACTTATTCATGATCCCTGGGTAAACGAACTATTATAAAGATACGAAATGGGCCTTGCCCAATGGCACTAGGCCGCGACTGGGGGATCGAACCAGGGACGCTCGGTTCGTAATCCCCGAAGCTTGGTACTCGATACGGCGGATTCTTTGTGTGTAATTAATCGTCTTCCGGTGTGTGATTCCGCTCCAAAATAATTACCAAGCCAACATTGGATACCATCCGAAAATTTTGGTTGCTTATCCCATAAGACAGTTTGGAGTATTTTTCTGTTCGATTGGAAGTTGTTTTCATTGAAGGGCAGAACTTTTTTAACTGTATTAAGTTGTAATAAAATAGTGTGCGTTTATCATAAAGGTTTCTTTCCGTCCATATCCAATTGGAGGCCACTTATGAGATTTCTTTATTGTAAGGGTCGTGTGTAATCGTTGAATAGAAATACATGTAAATAGACGCATTTATAATTATACGCGTTCTTGACTTTTTTTTCAAAACAGTTATCTGATTTTGTGTCTGTGGGTGTTTCAATAATACCCCTTAATTCTTTTTTTTGGCCTGGGGCTTTAGCGCCTGGTCATAGTATTAAAATCATTTTTTTCGGAGTTGGCAAGCTGGCAATTGCAGCCGAACAACGCATTTTAGGGTGAGACTGCGCGAGAAAAATAGTTCAACATGCGGTCAACAAAACTGCATTTCAATTCAATTCAATTCATTTATTAAGAAATAAGTACATGATACTTCTTACAAAAACATAAATGTAATGGAAAGACAAAAAAGTCTTTAAATTAGGCGAGAAGCCTGAAAAAAAAAGTATAAAATACAATACAACATCTTATCTTTCTATTCTTAGTTTTCGCTTTAAAGAGGCAAAATATATATACTTACTTAAATTCAACAATTCTTTAAAAAAATTTGACATTAGTAAGTTTGATTTTTTTTGTAAGTTTGGCCAAGTGTAATAGTATGTTTTCAAATACTTTTTTCTCAGTTCAGAGTATGCAGTACACATTAGAAGGAAGTGATATTCGTTTTCAATCAAATTGCTATGGCAGGCTTTGCACAGTCTTTCGTTTCTTGATTTATTTTCATACCTACCTTTTTCAATTTCTAGCTCATGAGATAAAACTCTGAATTTACAAAGGTTAAGATCTCCCCAAAAAAAGATAATTATAATATTATTGGAACATCAGTGAAAAACATAAGTCGTGAGTACTCCAATATAAGTTAAACAAATGTTTTAAAAATTAATGCGCCGAGAGGTCAAATAATGAAGCTTATTAACTATTAACATTCGCGAAATTGAACGGATAAATGCAGTGGCGGATTTACCGGGGTGTGTACCGGGGGGGGGGGGGGGGGGCTCGTAGGTCCCGTGCGAATAAAAATGAATGGTAAACAAAGAGGTCGCTATCGTTTATATCACAGTAGTGCATATTTAACTTTTAACAATCAAGTGTATTAATGCTTTTTGTCGGTTCTGCATCAAGGACTTTTGAAAACCTTGTTGCAAAGGAGAAATTGCTCACTTGTTCTCCTTTTGCTACAATATTTTCTATTTTATCGATTTTTTATATATTTTTTTCTTTACAGAAAAAAGGTGCTTCAGCAGTATATAACTTTACAAATTAAAAGTTTATATTTTAAAGTTCATGATTTTGTATGATTGTTAAAATAGTAAGAAATATACTCTTTACCTTGAAGGAGCAATTTATCTTTTTGCAATAATATTTTCAAATTTACAATCATTGATCTTTCATTTACAAAGAAAAACCTTATTATCGTAGACTAAATGTTTTCATAATCGTCTACGTCGGGAAAGGGTTAATTAGGAATACTAATGTGATTCATATTGAACATTTAAGGTAAACAGAAGTCAAATCATCTAAAAGCTTGACACAATTTTGACTATTTTCAAGTTGGCATAGTATGAAATCGAATACGCCAATAAACCTTTTTACAAATAATCGATATATACAGATTTTAGAACCGTTACCAAAGGACCTTAACTCAATTATCGAGTTTAGACTTAATCGCGGGCCTGGAAAAGGGACGCAATACCTGCAAATCTTCAGAAATAGTGCCACATGCGCGTGAACAATGCAATGACGAATTTAGCGGGGGCCCGCAGGGCCAGTGCCCCCCCCGACGGACGTTCCCAGCCTTTTTTATATTATCCAAAGAAACCAATCACTTGTCGATGCAATTTATTTAATTAATTTTACTATTCCCGCCAGTTGATAAAACACTTAACAACGAGACGGTAAACTTTATAAGGGAAGACCTATCACCGGACGATGCACTCCAGGTGTAAATCGAGTGCTGAAGGAATAAGTGGGGTGGTGTATCACCCTAATCTTACCGACCTGTCAACAGTTGACGACTTGATTGGGGAAGTCAAGCAATCCAAATGTCCACACAATTTGTTCGATAGCGATCCCATTGTTGGTGACAAGTTGCGAGTTCGAAGAAAGAATTTCAACTATTGGTCTCGTGAAGTCCGACTGAAGATCATCAATGGCGAAGAAAATGTTTACAGGAATGTACGGTGGCACAGAGGTGACATGTGTGCGATTTTATTTATCTCGTTCCCACGACATAATATCTCGTGGGAACGAGTTATTATCTCGTGGGAACGACTTAATTATCTCGTGGGAACGAGTTATTATCTCGTGGGAACGAGTTATTAAGTCGTTCCCACGAGATAATAACTCGTTCCCACGAGATATTATGTCGTGGGAACGAGATAAATAAAATCGCACACATGTCACCTCTGTGCCACCGTAGGAATGTGCCTTATGTCTGCACATAGAGATATGGATATCAACCTTTATGTTTTAAAAAGTCTTCTGCTGCAGATTTATATTGTTATCAAAAGCATATTTATGAATTAAAAACGTAGCCTACCTAGTATCACTTAAACCCAAGTCACAATTACCTTGCGATAGGTTTGCGAGTAGTTTGCGGCGAATTTCTAGGCATTATTTGCCGGAAGCCTTCCGGACTCCTCGCGGGCATCGAGTAACTTTTAACTCGGACTTAAAACCTCATCGCACATTCATCTGCTGATGCCCGGCCGGTCATCACACATATCGGGCAAGCGCCGAGCGAAATTGTGGACTACCCAGACAATCCAGACGCCGCTCAGAGCCCGGCTGGAAATCAGGTAGACCTTGACCGGGGACAGGCCGTCGTCTGGCCGACCACCCATTTTGGCTCGCAGGAAATGAAAGCCGGCTCATCGCATCATTCATCAGATCATCCAGTCGCGCTCTTCACAGAAGGTAACAAGTTAACACGCAGTTTATCACAATAGTATCAGAATATCCGTAATACAAGATGCCCTAGAAAAGATGGGATGACTGAAGGAGAATGAGAGTGCAGAACCCGCAAGAAACGGGGAGCGGAAGTGAAGTGAATGAGACCATGCCTCTCCTCTTCAGACACCAACGCACCAATAAATAAGTTGTAGCACTAGAGTGCAAACGCCAACCTCTCCCTCAACCGGGCGACCCGATCGCGATGTGCAGGTGCCCACAAGCGCTGTGGAGGTATCAACGGCATTCTCGTAACAATGCTTGTCTTAATGCTATCTCAGTCAAGTTCGAATACTGGCCATGTTGGGTCAGAAACTAGGTCACTAGGCCAAATTGAAGGGAAATCTTGTTAATAATCTAGAGGCCGCATTTTTTGCTTCAGCAACTTGAAATTTTGTCTGAACTATATTTAGGTCAAGTTAGACTAGTGGTCATATTTGGTCGGAAATAAGGTCACTACGCCAAATTATCTTGTTAACACTCTGGATGCTGCATTTTTAACTTGAGCATTTTGATACTGTTTCAGAATGTTTGTCTTGATGATATGTAGGCCAAGTTTGAAAATTGGTCATGTTTGTTCAAAACCCAGGCCACTAGACCACATTGAATGAAACTCTTGTCAACACTGTAGAAGCCACACTTTTCGAATATGGGTCATGTCGAGTTAAATACTAGGTCCCTAGGCCAAGTTGAAGGAAAATCTTGTTAATACTCTGGAGGCCGCATTCTTTGCTTTAGCAGCTTGACACTTTGTCAGAATGTTTGTATTGATAATATCTAGTCCATTTTCGAATATGGTTCATATCAGGTAAAAGAAAATAGGTCACTAGGCCAAATGAAGGAACATCTTGATAACACGCTGGAGGTTGCATTTTGAATCTTTGTCAGAATAATTGTCTTGATGAGTTTTGCATTGATCAAACACTTTCTCCCAGTCTAGTACATGGTTTAGAACAATTATTTCTAGTTCATGGAAATTGATTTAACTTTGACATATTTCTGAATATAACAAGACAGAAACTTCAAAATAGTCTGCCTAAACCTGCTGTCAAATTTTCCCTTGATTCTTCATGCTTAAATGTGTATACTTGTGAGCTCTTCCACTCAGATAAGCGATATAGTGCCAACAAGGTCCTCCTGTTTTCAAGTTGAAGATATGTATTGCAAAAGGAGAACTCGCTCATTAGGAGCAGCCTGCTACAAAGGTGTATGTGGTAAATGGTTGTGGTGAAAAGACATTTTTTTTTTAACAATGACTTCTTTTTTGCTTCAATACTATCAGTATGCTTAACTCATTCCCCCATTGAAGTAGCTTTTAACGCTTCTGCAGCAGGCGTTGAATTATTTAAAGGTTGGAGAGAAAATATTCTTATAATGAGCAAGTTCTTATTTTACTATAATATCATGCTATTCCACTTCCTCTTTCAATTTCTCAAGGTCTATTCGATAAGCATTTGAATTGTGGAAGAGTATACAGCTATTAATCTGAGTTATGTGTGTTAACCGATATCCACCTACAGACGCTTTCTCACGTCTCTGCAGCAAATGACTTGTGAAAACATTGTGACAAAAGGAGATATTGGTCAAAACGAGCAATTTCTCCTTTTGCCACAAAGTGTTCAACTCCCTCAGTAATTATACCTACATTTTCAGAGATTAACCATAATTTTTGTCCAGATGTTTTCAAAGTCGTCTGCTGAAGATTTCCTGTATGTGGGAAATGGATTAACCGTTATAGTTCAGGGTTAAACATATTTGCAGTGTTTATGTAAGTTAATATTGCATTTGATTTCATTAACTCATTATGTATGTATCAGCCAATGTGTTTAATATCAATTTTTCGAGTCATATTTAATGAGTGCCAACGACAGAGGATTTTCCCGATGAGACGTATTTACAATCAGAAGGAAATAAAAGAAAAAGCTAACCCTTTTGCACCGTAGTTAACCCATTCCGACTTGTAAACGCAATTTGACGCATCCGTAGCAGACGACTTTTGAAAACATTTTGGCAAAAGAAGAAATTGCTCAAAACGAGTAATTTCTCCTTTTACCACAATGTTTTCAACTCTATTTAATATTTAAGCTTTCAATTATAAAGATTTTTCATATTTTGACTAAGATGATTTCAAGGTCGCATACCACATGCCTTCACCCGACATACTTTTTATAAAGGGAAGAAAGGTATACGACGTTGATATATGTTGGTATAGTTGTAAGACAGAATGAAAATCATTGATGGAAAAGGGGTGAATTTACCGCCATGGCCCACTTTCATCAATGTTTTTTTTTAAAAGTCAATTACTGCAGATACGTTTTAAGTTGCATAAGGCGAAGGGTTTGGTTAGATAGCAGTGCTCTAAAAGACAATAGTTAAACCTTTCCCATATGCGGAAGTATTTCTGTAAACCATTTTGACTCGGTTGCAGCAGACGACTTACGTGAACATAAATGGAAAAGGAGAAATATCTTATAACGTTTTCAACTTCATGCAATAATAATTAATTATACTTCTAGCTGTAGAGGTATTCCATATTACTAGTATTGCCAAGATGTGTTCATAGTCGCCTGCCGCAGATTCGTTGTAAGACGGTAAGGGTTAAATTGAACCATGCACATTTTGTTTTGATTATGTTTTTGAAGTTCCGTTTAGTATTTGATCACCCGGGATAACGATAACGCCTGGCTGCCCATTTATGCACTGTCTATAGTTATGGCACGGCCTCTGCAATCTGTGCTCTGTGTTATTTGTTTATTTGCAATATTACTCAAAACTGTATCTTCGCAAACCAGATTCGAGGACAATTTCAAATTAGCGAATAGTTCCATTAAGCAGACTGGGATGGGAGATAACGAAACAAGCAATGGACGAATTTCATGTGGATTAAAGTTAGCACAGCCGGACGTAACCGAGGCAATAAACGGATATTTTGGAGCCGGGACCACACTGCTGCGATACAATATAATGATAGATGGTGAAACGGGAACGAGTCTCAACTCCACAAACGCAAGTCTGTATCATCCGACAGAACGGACCCTGACGAACAGTCCAGCCGGCACATCGTTACTCCTGCTGAAAGATTACTTCAACGAAATGTCTCTCTACACACTCGGGTACGGTACCGAGACCGTGACCGTCAAACTGAACCAGACACCGACCGACTGCCTCGCAAACATGGCGGATGCGAATTCGAGTGCCGACCTTGAACTTCTCATTACAAATGGAATTCTTGATAGTTTTGGCAATCCAGACCTCAAACTCTCTGGCGGAATACGAGTCTGCAGCCGTCATGTGATAAGCACGACCATCAATATAGGACGGTTCATTTACCGGTGCTGTGACGTCAGGCTGAACGATAAACTGCATTGCGAAGACGTGGAAGAAACAATATGGCTGACATTGTTATTTATCATAATACACGTTCTACAACTCTTGGTTGTTTTGTTCAGTCCGTATTTAATTCCACAAACGATGTACAGAATTTCCAGTGCGTTTATTGACTACGTCTATAAACCAAGAGATACTCCTTTAACGTTCAATGTATTGAGGTTGAATCCGGATTCAAACAGTGCAGGAGAAGGGTATGTAGTTGTAGCAAACCAACACTGGTTTACGACATTGGACGGATTGAAACAACATGTTTCGGGAATGGTACCCGGTAAAATATACACGGCACGAGTACCTAAGGTCAAACTGAGGGTCAAGGCTAGTAAGATTATACCGTCAGGATATGTACCTGTTGGACTGACCTCATTCTTAAGAAAGTTTTTATTTCGTTGTGGATTACGGAAAGAAATTCCTTCAACCAAACCGTGCTGTAATGCCAACATGTTGATATCATGCCCCTGTCGTAAACAGATCCCGTGGTACAGATGCGGTATATACTTGGCTTCGGCTGTATTTCCTTTTATTCTGATGTTGCCATGGATGCTGAGAGTGTGGTTTTATTATACAGTGGAGGAAGGTGTTGTTTATCTCAAACGGAATGCGATGCTCAGCCGACATTTGATTCTGACGTCCACGGGAAGTTTCACAACGGATGTGTCCCCGATCTCTACGATATTTATGGTAACATACATACTCGTTCCTGTTGAAGCTGTTCTGTATACGCTAGTTCCAAGAAAAGTAAAAAGGGTGTTAAAAATCACGATCAAGCAGTGCTTCCGGAACATGCGTGCAACAAAAACGTCAGATATATGTGAGACTTTCACCAAGTATTTATGTTCACCGTTCGCCCACTTCGGGATAATAGGCTGTATTTTTCTACCTTTTGTCGTGGGTATTTTATTTCCGGTTTTATTGGTCATATTCCTGGCCCGAACTTTCCCGATCATTGACGTATCGTTCCGAATGATCATTAGTTGTTTATATAACATTTTAAAGGTGGTTTATCCTCATCCTTTTATTCGTAAATCGAATGACGAAAAAATATGCCTTTCTATAATCTCAAGATATATCTATAGCATATTTGGTACAGTAATTGGAGATGACGTTGAAAAATGTCACAAGCGCAAAAACAAACTGATCTACGCTACGGCACTGGCCTCGTGTTTTTTGTCAATGTGGCTTCTATTATTGATTGTCAGTGAATGCATCTCGTTTTACGTGGAGTGTGCAGTGTACACCCTTATCGGGATAATCCTCAATTCTAGGAGCGTCTTGAAAAACGTCACTCTCGTCCTAATAATCCTATACTATGGCTACGAATGTGTCAGCAGCGTATACAATATCTACTTGTCCTTCAATAAGATCATCAACAAGGCGATACAAGGGGCAGTTAAAGAGGAGGATCTGAAACAGTTCGATGTGTTATCATCTGATTCACAACCTAACACCGCGTTCACTGTGAATAGAACAGATTCGAAACTTTATCTGACTCTAGGTAATCATGGATTCCTCAAGTGCAGCATCAGCCGCCTTCTCCTATTCCTCAATCGGGAAGACGTGCCTTTCATTCCACGAAAGTTTCTCATGCACATCGCCGAAAAATCGCACTTTGCCTGTCCTAAAAAGCCACATGTTTTATATCTACGCGCTTTTCTCCACTTTCTCTCTATTCTTTTCTTTCTCATGTTTGTGTTTATCGTCATTTTCGCTTTCGGTCAAGCTAACAATGTTTCCTCGGCTAACCAAGCTTTGGCCGCGCTCGGGGGCGGCTTTTTGCCCTTGGTTTTCAGAAAGTTCCTGTTTAAGTCCGACGACAGTCCGGATTTAGATACTAAGAATCCGGCATGGACCAACATGTTCGATGACGCGGTCAAAACATGCACGTACCTGTGGGATGTGGAGGATCTCAGTATCGATTCTTTAGAAGAAGCAGACGTCAATAACAGACTGTACGATGACGTCCCTGACGTCAATGAAGACGCCAGCGCTGATGCCGAAATAGGACTGCTCAGGTCAATAGAGCCTGACAATTTAGGGGTCGATATGAAAGTGCTGGTTAAGAATGAGTCTGGGGATACTAATATGACCATCTATGTTAAAGAAACACTGGATGAACAAACTAATGATTTCAATCGAATTGAAAAGCTTGCTGACAAGAACGTATAGCTTAGTAGGCTACAGCACAGAATTAACTGTCTCACCTGAAATCAGCATTGTTTGCCTTTTAATCATATAAAAAATATTCCAAAACTCTTATCAAAGGAAAATAGAATGGCCGATTTTTAACATGGGAGAGTCTACTTTAAACAATTCGGCACTAACAGAGTTAATTATCCGAGCTTAAACATTTAATACATTAATTACATTTATACGTGGTAATATATTATGGTTTGACGTACCTGCTACAGAGACCCTTTGAAAAGGAACAAATCATGCATTGTGAACATTTTTGTTTCTTGCCAAGTTTTACTACATATAAATACTTACAATTTGGATTAATATACAAAAAATGTCCATTACTTTGTGGGAGTAGTCGGCCATTGTGTTTCTTAATGCTCAATTATGTGTTGTTGTTGTTTTGGGGTTTTTTTTGTGGGGGGGGGGGGGGGGGGGTCCTGCAAAGTCCTGCAAAATTTCATCAAACATCTATCATTGGGGGATGTATTTTTGTGATATTTATATTAACACTGCTATTTTACGTCTTTACATATGCATTTCCCTGATGATGCCCCTGTAGCTGGGGGGCGCTCAATAAGAAATGCAGCCCTAGTCTACAAAACCAAAAACAAACAAAACCTTTCCCTGATATAGACGACCGTTGACGCCACATTGTTTTCAACTTTATATAATTTCATAAATAAAATTACTTGGATGATTCAGTTTAGTTTGAACCTATTTATTTTACATCGATTATATAAATCTAGTATGGTTCCCTGCATACGTTATGACAAATATTACCGTAACATAGTGGTAGGGGCAGGTAATCCAGAATTATATCAAATACACTCCTTACTCGCGCCGTTTGTGTGGAAAAATCCCAAAGACAAAACCCGCTTATCACGGGATTCGAACCCGGGACCTTTGAGAGGCCGACGCTCTACTACTGTCGTTAACAGTTTGTCTTCATTTGTCATAACAGCAGACGACAATTTTATTCGGAAAACGATTCATTGAAGAGGGTTTCTTTTCAACGAGTGATCAGACACAATTATTTTAAAACAGGAGACAAAGGTTCCTTGGGAAACTTAAAAAAAGAGTTCCACCTGATTTTTAACGTATTCTGCAGCAAAGATATGTTTTATGACATTGATTGATTCATTCATTTGGGTTCAACGCCTTTTTCAACAATGTTTCAATCATATCACGGTGACCAGTTCACCTACTCATATGTTTCCTGGCTTCCTCAAACCACCACTCCAGACAACATACTCTCCAAGCAACTTGAAGTTTTCCCACGTTGACTGTTTGCCCATTGGTGTATGTCACATTTTATTTTTATGAAATGCAAAGAGATTAAATATTTGAAACTACTGAACAAATGTTGACACTTACACCTTTTCTTGCAAACCTGATCTTTGTGCAAATATGTTGGATCTGCGACAACCAACCTTAAAGAGTACAAAGAGTCAAAGAATGAATAAAATTACACTTTCAAGGAAATTGTCAAGTGCAAAAATGTGAAAATATACTGACTTCCGGTTTTCCGCCATATTGGGGACAAAGTTTCGATTTCATTAATGGCGGATCAATTACATTACGGAGCTTTAGATAAATAATTACACTGTTCGTCGTCATCTTTCGAAGAAAACAGCGATTTACAAGATCAGCGTAGAACCTGATTAGCCTGCGCGCAGTATAACTTGATCTGCACTGTTCGCCAGTAAATCAAAGAAGATTTCAAGACACTCATGAAAAAAAAAAGAGTTTATTTTTTAATCCGATAACATTGAATCTTTGATGTTTAATCACTTCATCTACTATCGCGGTAAACATTATTCCGATGTTTTTTAACACATAGGGCGCGGCGAGCACAACTCGATATGTTAGCCACGGTCAGTATGTACCACGCTACTATAGGAACCCCTCCTACGTAATTGAGCAACGTTATGGATTGAATCCAGCTTCAAACAGCAGGATCACACGAAAAGCGACCTTCGGACGTTGTGAAATCGAGTGGTTGGTGTTAAACAACGTTTTCAACAATATTGCAGTTATATCACGGCGTTTACTGGGTAAATTACCAGTACTACTGGTCCATTTATCCTGACACCAGCCAGTCAGTCGTAATGCTTACACCGAAACCCTGAGCGCCAAGAATTCCTAATGTTCAGCAGGTATGAATAGCATTGTCAATGTCAAGTTAAAAACAGGGTCCCCTTGTCCATGGACAGAAGCATGGGCAAATAAGTCCATTGACAATTATCCTGAACTATCCATGGAAAAAGAAGACGATATCCATTTTCTCCTTTTGCCTCAATGTTTTCCACTTTTTGTCATAGGTTATCCATTCAATTATGGAGATTTTCTATGTTTTGACAAAATACGTCCAAAGTCGTCTGCTGCAGAATTGTCGTATGAGGGAAAGGGTCAACGTAGTGACAACAACCTGCCGTGAAGCGACAGCGAGGGAAAGTGAACGAGTGCGGCGCAAGTGGATGCGCGCGCAGAAAGTGTTAGGCACGTTCCTCACATACACGCACGATGCTTCCCGTGAATATCCCTTGAAATGCAGGTACACAACCACGCCCACTGCGACACAGGAAAATACACCGTCTTACAGTACTGCAAGGGAAAGTGCTTGTCTGATTTCAAAATAATATAGGAGAAATGTACCGTCCATCTTCATAATTTGTTTAAACCTAAAGCGTTATATTTATTTCCCCACATATAAAGGTTTGTTTTATGCATATTGGGAAATTGCTCATAATCAATCATGAGCAATTTCTCCATTACCACAATATTTACAACTCTTTGCAATAATTATACTTTGATTTCTAGTTTTTCTATATTTGTGCCCTTTTTTTTAAAAGTCGTCTGTAAAAGTAAAGTGTTCATTTATAGTGTAACACCTTTTAACAGAACCTTAGACCTCCCGCTCCAGAAGTGGATGTTTTGACCACTAGGCTATTGGGATGTGGGTAAGGGTTAAACCATGGTTGCATTTTGGTTTGAAAATAGTTGGATTTGGTTCATATTGCTACTAGGCAATGGCTGGATATTCGTCGTAAATGGTCATATTTCTGACGTTGGGATTATGACGTCTAAACGGTATGCAAAAAATAGACGTCGGAATTATGACGTTGGATATACACCGGGATCTGACGTTGGATAGTCGGGAATAAGACGTCTGGACGGTTTTGCAAAACCAACCAAAATCCAATATTAATCTGACATCGGGTTCTGACGTTGGATATACGTCGGGAATAAGACGTCTGAACGGTTTGCAAAATCAACCAAAATCCAACTTTAATCCAGCGTCGGGGTCCAACGTCAATCCAACGTCTTTTGTCTTCTGGGTTTTTGTTCCCATTCGGTAAGTTATCATTTTTGATTAATTGTTTTAAGTCAATATGTTTGCAAATACTTGTTAAAATTTGTTTCTATCATTTTCCTGTCATATTTCCTTTTGGGATTAATTTAAGTTTTTTGAAAAGTGTTTCATACATTACTCTTATTTTGTCTTCTGTATATCTGTAAGTATGCATCAAAATTAATATATTGGCTATTTTTTATACAGGCAATAGAATAATAGAATGTTTAATTATAAGATTTAAGTTCACTTTTATGTCAAAAACCCCCAGAGTAGTTCATATGATATCCATTTATAAGCAATTGCTAAACCATATGCTTCATTTTCAAATGCCCTATGTACGCACCAGTGATTTACCTCATATAGACGCTTTCAGACGCCTCTGCAGCAGACGGCTTTTTGAAAACATAGTGACAAAAGAAGAAATTGCACAAAACGTGCAATTTCTCCTTTTGCCACAATGTTTTCCACTTTTTGTCATAGGTTATCCATTAAATTATAGAGATTTTCTATGTTTTGACAAATTACGTTCAAAGTCGTCTGCTGCAGAATTGTCGTATGAGGGAAAGGGTTAAGAACACAGGTTTCAGACTTCCGCTACGTGTACATACAATATGACAGTAAACTGTATGTTTAAAGCAACACCGCGTATACAGGAATAAAAAATGAAAAGATTTCTATCAGGTGTTGGTACTTTTGTACTTATCGTGCTTGTATTACTTCTGGGTAATAACTATATGTTGGGTCATTTTAAAATGGGTTTGGGACTCGTACAAAGTTTTCGTTCTGTCATCGGGACACATAATACAGGTGAATATACTATGTGTACCCCGGAGATGAGGGAACATATGCTCAAGAAACCTCTTCCAATCAAGATGGACACAAACGTTGATATACACCGGTACAAAATGTCCGGATGTTTTGAAATAAATACGAAAGAATCCGGGATAAACAGGATTATCAATGAGAGGAACCGTATAAGTACAAAATGTGTGCCATTTGAAAAACGTTTTTTGAACAACACAGGAACTGAACAACTTGTAAGTATCACTTTTCGTGTCACCTGCGTAGCATGGTAGGCACTTAGGGATTACTTTGTTTTTGTCCGGCGTCTGTCTGTCGTCACACGTTTTCGTCACGTTTTCAAATAACTTTGTTTCTACTCAAAGGATTACATTGAAACTTCTGACAAATGTTTATATCAATAGTTGTGATGGGTTCACAAAAGGGGGATAATCCAAATATTTTTTGTATCAAGAGTTATTGCCCCTTTTCTGTCAACAATTAACATTTTCTGACAAGGCCCCGACAGGTGACACACGTGCTCCGGGGAGCACTCCATTCTAGTTAATTTGGGGAGGGGGTGTATTGAATTACGTTAATAATTATTTCTAACTGAAGTGTGAATGTCAAAATGAGTTTTACAAATTATGCTTGATTTTATTCAACATATCACACAATACGTCCCAACCAAAGCGGCTATCTTTGACAAATCGAAATGACTTGAACGAATTTGATAGAGTTACAGTAATGGAAGAATCCTACGAATTATATTAAAATTAGCGACGTTGTATCAGAGGCGAATATTTTTAAGTTATAACTAGCTGACAAAAGTCAATGCGACATGCGTCATTCGTCTTCCACCAATGGGCTCAGTCTATGTGGAAAAGCAACTAGTTGCTTGGGAAGATTGTTGTGTGGAGTACTGTTGTGAGAAAACCAGGAAATGCATGAGTAGGTGAACTGGCCGCCGTGATATAACTGAGAAATTGTTAAAAACGGCGTTAAACCCTATCAATCAATCAATCACACCCTCATACGACCAAATACCCATTCATTCTTTCACGAATTCACACATGGCATATTAGTTTCTTGGTAATAAGAGTAAACATTTGATCGGATATGATATAGGTATCCGATCAAATGCTTCTCTTATGTATAGTAATTATCTTATCAGTGTCATAGTAGTTGACAAGTGAAATATTTAACCCATAACCTGTAACCCACCATCAACAAAACTGTAAATCAAAATCAAACAAAGCGAAATATGTTTTATTTCTTTTAATTAAAAGGCTTTCTTTCACAATGTAAGATTGATCATATCGTTACAAAGGATTACTGTGTCTTATTAAAAGAAGAAAACAAAAAATATATAAACTATTAACTTTTAAAAACACAAAATAATAAATTTACATGTTTTGTTGAACCCTTACTCTCTCACATCCCTCCTTTTATCATTATGTTTCAAAATTCATCGGATATTGAGATGTTAAAAAACATCTATATGTGAGAAAGGTTAACCATTTTTTACATATAGATGCTTTTTATCACCTCTTCATGCTATATATATTTTTGAATACATTGAAACAAAAGAAGACATCGATCAAAACGAGCTATTGTCATGACCCTGGCGTCGTCGGCGGCGGCGGTGGAGTGGTCGTCCGGTTAAGGTTTTTTGTTGGCGTTGGCGTGGTCGTCCGGTTAAGGTTTTTAGTTCAGCTCATCTTTTTTTTTTCCCTGTTTTCTCCCTATTAGTCGAGCGTCTGTGCCGTACGCGGTGCTCTTGTTCCAAACCACAATGTTTTCAAATCTTTTCAATAATTTTACTTACATTTAAAAACAGATGGAATATGAGCCGTCCCGCAAGAATACCAACATTGTGGACTCTGCGTAAAGTATCGACCCGGATCAGCCTAAGAATGCCACTGTAATCATCACTCTATATCTTTATCCCCCTGAGACGGAATATGTCGGCCCGGATCAGTCTGTTTGGACTGCGCAGGCTAAACTGAGTCGATACATTACGCAAAGGCCATAATGTTGGTTTTCTCGCGGGACGGCTCAATTATTATTCTTTAAGGATTACGGGAATAATATTTTTATTCAAATTTGAATCATTTGATATAAATGTATCACACACTATAAGTTTACACTGAAGTGTTTGTTTGAAATATGTAGATATATTTAAGAGATTAACTCTTTCAGCGCCAAAGGCAATATTGAGCTTTTTGCAAACAATACCGATTCAGGTGAGTCAGCTCGTAACGAGCTGTCTCACCTGAAATATGCATTGTTTGGCTGTGAGTTATAAAAATATTCAAAAAATCCTATAACATGAAAAAAGAGTCGTCCGAGTTTGAACATGGAAGAGTCTACTTTAAACAATTCGGCGCTGAAAGGGTTAATATTGTTTGTTTTGTTTTTTTTTGGTTTTTAAACATGTTTTTTATATATAAATATATAAACTTATTGAATATGGTGTTTCGATCCGTTTCTCATTCAGAACAAATCTACAGCAGACAACTTCTAAACATTTAGTTAAAACATTGGAAAATCTATTTAATAAATTTTAAATTTAAGGATGAAAACCGTTTACAGAGCTGTGCAGAACCGAGAACATATCTTGTTCCCTTCAGTTTTATTCATTGTCGTTCAGCTAATATATTACTCCTTGTGGTTAATTAAACGCGTGTAGACAATTTTCCTTTTCATTTATGTGACTGAAGGCTGAGGCAGTCGCAAATCAATTATTTTTGAAATTTCATGGAAATTATCTCATGTATTGGTAAAACATTGGTGTAATGGGTCTTGGTATAACCCTATGTTACTGTCAAACCTACATGCAATGTATCTTTGTGTGTTATTAGCTTGATATCACATATTGGCCGATGCAGTGATGGAAAATTATTGAAAATATTTGAAAACATTTGACAAGTGTATATAAAATCTACTCGCACATACTCATGAGCCAGGTGCATACTGTTTGTCCGACGTTTAACAAAGGCTTCTTTTACCTAGATGCGGATTAAATTGTATGGATTTGCAAGCTGATCTGATTCTTTAACGCTCGCAAATGCATGAATGTTTGTTTTCGTTAAGCAACACTGAAATGATACATCTATTATTGAATAATAGTTACACAAAACAATGTTTTGTTTTTCAATGACTACAAGTTCAAAAACCTTATTGGGGGCTATGTATTATTCAATTTACTTTTTGCAGATGCAGATAAAGCTTTTGTCATACAGTCTTGTATAACAACATAACAGCGTTAACATAGATTCAGTTTTTATTTAAATTGAAAGGTGATGGCAATGAATAGGTACACACAATTAACACAATCAAAACCAAGAACGAATGTACCAAAAAGGCGTATATGTGTCAATGGTAAAAACCATTTCAAATCAACCTCAGAAACTCATTTGTTTACTCTGAAGCATAAATTGGTCATTGAAAGGGGAAATTCACAAATTATGAAAAAGAAAATGGTTAAAATGAATATTTTGATATGAATCTACATATATATCTGTTTACTAATCTTACACGCTCGTGTTTGTGGAATGTTTTGAATTATTTATACAATATTCCAATAAATGGGGCAGATTAACCGGCTTGTAACAGTATGTCGATCTTCATTTCATCCGCCGATGAACAAGGTTTTTATTTACCAAATCAAACTCTGTGTAAACTTGTTAGTATACTCCAGCGTGAACACACACAAATGACGTTAAACTTTGAGTGATGATTAGGTCATTCTTATGCTTTGTCACTATCAACGGTTTTCTCATGGAGCGGCCCATATACATCTTAACCTTAGTGCAAGACCAATTACCAGGCATGTTGTTTGTACAATGTGTGCGTGCGTGTTTGGGTGTGTGCGTGCGTGCGTGCGTGCGTGTTTGTGTGCGTGCGTGCGTATGTGCGTGCGTGCGTCAACTTTTTTCTTCAAACGACTTCTCCTCCCTAACCATTTGGCCAATTAGGATAAATCTTCATAGGATTCTCTCCTAAATTCCTTCAAATGTATTGGATCCATGCAAGATTCTGGTTTCCATAGCAACGAAATAAAACAACACTTGTGAAACCATAAAACACATTCTCCTCCGAAAGTGTCAGGCCGATTTTCAAAATAGTTTGTAGAAATGTTCTTTGGGTGACCCTCTATCAGATTCCTTCAAGTCATGTTGATTAGTAGAAAAACATGGCCGCCAGGGGCGGGGCTATTTTGTCTTATATGGCTATAGTGAAAACTTAAAAAATCTTCTCCTCCGAAAGTATCATAACGATTTTCAAATAATTTTGTAGATATGTTCCTAGGGATACCCTCTATCGGATTCCTTCAAGCCATGTTGATTGGTCAAAACTATCGCCGCCAGGAGGCGGTGCTATTTTGCCTTATATGGCTAAAGTGAAAACTTAAAAATCTTCTCCTCCGAAAGTGTCGGGCCGATTTTCAAATAATTTTGTAGAAATGTTCCTTGAGTTAGCTTCTATCAGATTCCTTCAAACCATGTTAATTGATGAAAAAACATGGCCGCCAGGGTCCACAGGACTGTTAGACTTAAATTGGCTATAGTGAAAACCTTAAAAATCCTCCCAAACTATTAGGCCATCATTTTTGCAGAAAGGTTCCTTGGGTGACACTCTACGAGATTCATTCAAGTCACTTTGATTGGTAAAAAAAACATGGCCACTAGGGGGCGGGGCTGTTTGGAGATTTAATTTTTGCCTAATTGCAGTGGAGCGATACTGGCCCTCCAGGGCCTCTTGTTCAAGAAATCAACGTATCCAGCAATTCATATTCTGTGTACTATATCGCAATTATAATTGGATGTTTTTGTATATTGTATTCGCATACTCTGTATATTCCTTCGAACTGTCTACACTACCTACACTTAAGCCAAATTGACCAACAATGAAGCGTGTATAAAAGTAGTGACTCGGTGTATATTTCATAAGTCTCTCATCCGTGGACCTCCGTGGACTCTCTTTTCCGTTATGCCCCGGTCACACATTCACGGATCGGACGCCGGATTATCCACGGATACGATCCGGCATCATTCGTGGCAATCTGTAGTGGTCCGTAGCTATCCGTATTGTATCCTGGGTCAATCGTAGTAGAACTTGTATATCCGTGACAATTTTTGAACATGTTCAAAAATTCCCCACGGATCAGACAACCGTAGTACATCCTTACTGATCCGTATTAGAACGTACTTATCCGTTGTAGTCCGTAATAAACCGTACTTATTCGTAATACATCCCCGGACACAATTCGCCAAGGATCGGTACGGTTAGTTACGGTGAACTACGTACTTGTACGGTTACACCACGGATTAGCCAAGGATACAATACGGTTTGTTACGGATTTGTCACGGATCAGCACGATCGCACTACGTTCTATTAGGGATAGGTAGGGATTACCAAGGTTTCTCAAGGATTCCTACGGGTTACTACGTGACACCACAGTATAATACGGCTTACTACGGTCAACTACAGTTTATTACGGAGTATATCATCTAGGTGTCACCCCCGTTCTGTCACCAGACTTCAGTACAAATACTTTCAGTTTATAGGGCCCTACTTCATATCTGTTTCATCCAAGAAGTCTACATCTAACAACAATCAACATGAACAACTAACAACTGAGGCTGGCACTTAATTGGCTTGACCTGGACATTGATATTGCACAAAATGCCAGGGCCATGGTGGAGCTGCTTGAGGACAGACTGAGAGGTGACCGAAAACAGTAGATGGTGGACCAAGGACTGGCTCCTCCGACGACCCATCCACGGCCAGTATAAAGCACTCATGGCTGAACTGAGTGTGGAAAATCCAGCTGCTTTCAAGATTTCAAGAACTTTTTGAGAATAGACCTACAGATGTTCCAAGAACTGTTATAAGTAGTGGGTCGCATGATTATGAAGAACATTACCTGGTACAGACAGTCCATCGAACCTGGGGTGAGGCTAGCAGTCACCCTGCGATACCTGGCTACGGGGGGGAACCTTGATGTATGGCTTCAGGGTGGCGCACAATACCATCTCTGGTATTGTTCGGGACGTATGCGAGACCATAATTGCAGCATATGCTGGGGATGTTATCGACTCACCTACTGAGCCTGAACAGTGGCAGGCAATAGCCGATCAGTTTTCTGCAAAATGGCAGCTCCCACATGCTCTCGGTTCTCTAGATGGCAAACATATTGCCATACGGTGTCCTAAGAACGGTGGCTCCGTATACTACAACTATAAAGGATATCACTTAATAGTTCTGATGGCCCTAGTCGACGCCGATTACAAGTTCCGGTGGGTGAATATTGATGCACAAGGTGGTTGCTCCGACGCTCAGATTTGGAACCAGTGTGAGCTGAAAAACGCCATTGAAAGGTGTAATCGGCATCCCACCGGCAGCCCCACTTCCCGGTGATGACAGACCGATGTCTTACTATATCATTGCAGACGATGCATTTGGCACGAACACATGCCTCATGAAGCCCTACTCCAGACGGGGTCTTGCCAATGACGAGAGGATCTTCAACTACTGCCTCTCGAGGGCCAGACGAGTTGTGGAAAATGCATTTGGTATCCTTGCAAACAGATTCCGGTGTTTGCTCTCCGTCATGTTGCAGGACCCTGATACAGTACATGCCATAGTCCACGCCTGTGTTTGCCTTCACGACATGAGGGTCATATATCATGGTGAAGAGAACCCTCTCATGGATAAAAAGGATGTTAACCACAACCTCATCACCGGAGCCTGGAGAGAGGGTGTTAACATGGACGATGTGCAGAACACAAGGGTTGACACCTTAGACACTTTAGAAGCAAAGCAGCAGAGGCTGTACCTAAAACACTACGTCAATTAACCTGTCGGGGCGGTGCCATGGCATAATAGAATGGTATAAAAGATTATACTTCAGAACGATCGAATTGTGTTGGATATTTACAGATCATATTTTATTAATATTATTGGACTTTGGAATATGTTTTTATTTGTACTTACATAAAAAACATACACTAACATCATTTACAAATGTTAATATCAACCTTATATTTCTGTCTTTATTTCTCACTTTATGAACTTGAAACATAATATACTTGAACAATAACAATTGGAAAAAAATAGATGAAAAAGATTACAGTTGAACTCTTAAAATTGAAGTAAAATAAAGTACATGTATATTTCAAGATTAAGAATATTTTATTTCACTTCAACATTATAGTTCAACTTTAATATTTTTCAACGATATTTGTTTCGACTTGTATTGCTCAGTGGACTTCGAACCGGAGGTTTCGGGTTCGATCCTCGGCCGGGTGTCCTTAGGCCTGAAGTTGTGGAATGAACACGCGAGCTTATCGTGGCAGGTCCGTGGCGCTCCGTGAGAGTCCGTACTTATCCGTGCCAGACCGTGCTAATTCGTGCTTACCCGTACTAAAATCGTAGCGAACCGTTGTTAATCCGCAGTGCATACGCCGTGACACGTGTCATTCCGTACTAAACCGTACCGAACCGTACCGAACCGTAGCAATCCGTATCACTCTCCGTAGTCAACTAGTCCATTTTCTGCATTATCCTTGGGTGATCCGTCAAAACCCGTAGTCAAACCGTGATGCATCCGTAGCGGACCACGGATATAGTCTTTTCCGGGGTCATCCGTGAGTTTCCATCCGTAGTGGATCCGGCAAGACGATCCGTGAATGTGTGACCGAGGCATTAGATAGTTTTGTTTGTTTGCTATCGACATATCTATCACCCTTTGCCCTTTGTTCCGGAATGCCTTATATAAAATTATTTACAACAGTAACAACCTCATTAACAATTTCTCCTATTGCAACAATGTTTTCAAAGAAAATATGTTACAGAGGCATAAGAAAGCTTCGGTATGCTGTAAAGGGTTAATGTTAAAATGTAAATAATCGCATTCAATAAATTCACAAAGCTCTTTTTTTTCCTTTCTCAATAAGTACTGGTACTAGGGGCTTTCACATGTGGAATATAGTTACATCTAATACCCTTCTGCACATTGTATGCTGAAGATGCTGAGTGTGACCTTTTTTGGGGGTAAAACGCTTGATGCTGAGTGTGACTTTTTGGGGTAAAAAACCTGATTTTTGAGATAAATTCATATCATTAAGTTACATTCCTTTCTAATTGTGATCATTCATTTATCAAATTTAATTCTTCAACATATTAAACAGGATTTTAAGGTTTTGCCATATTTGGACTCAGTCAGTTTTAACATTTGAATTTAGCTCAACGTTAAAGTTTTGATTTTAGCTCGACTATTCGAAGAAAACTGGAACTTTACTACTCGCCCCGGTGTCGGTGTCCGGTTAATGTTTTATGGTAAGCTGGCATTTTCATTGATAACTCTAATACCCTTCATTCATTCGTTTTTTATTGAGTATTGATATATCATGAGTAAATTACTCAATTGTGTACACTACGTATCATAAAACAATATTCGCTATAATTTGGAGGTTTTTTGGCGACAAAGCATTGACAAGAAGGGCTGTTATCCTTATACGTATACTTATATTTTCGTTCAAAAATTATAATGTATTACTATAGTGGATATGTATGCTTCGCTATTTTCAACGTTAATACACATGTTCTGACTAAACATGATCAATTGAAATCGAGTTCAAAGGTATTAATTTTCACTTGTTTTTGTTGAAGTTTCAATGCTGCAATTTACTGGGGAAAACAACAGCAGATAATGCATTGACATTTTTATGAACAATAAAGTAGAGAGGGATCGAACTGAAAATGGCAGAAGACTGTAAATGATGTTTGAAGAAATTAATGTACTGATTGAGTTCACGTGAAGAAGTGATTTTATATTGAATTTATATATTTTTTTATTTGTCCATTCTTCTTGTTGTCACCAAAATATTCTTAACCCGCTTTGACTGCTGGAATCATTGTTGTTAGGCCTGTGCCAGCAGTATACAACCGGATCACCGGCGCATCCGCTTCGTTTGACCAAGCTCTTAACTAAAGACGAAAAATACTTTTATTTCAATATTGGTTTAACCACCTTTGTAAAATATTAACAATGACACACGTGAAAACATAACAGTTACATAACAAGTTATTAATAAAATATGGAAAAATATTGTAATAACAAATGTAAATGCAAATATCAGCATATTTAATAATTTCATTTACGGAAACAAACAGTGCTAATTTTCATAAGAATGATCCATGAGTCTTTTTTCAAATGATTTAATGCGTAATAAGGCCAAATTATTAAAACATTTTATAACCGGTTGTTCAAAAAAGATATCATTGAAAACATACTAGGATTGTTGAAAAACTATTTTTCGATATATTTGTTTTCTCTATGAGAAAAAGACCGAGTATATCAGCACGAAATAATACTCGTATTATACGACAACATTGAAGAATAAATCGCCCCACTGAACGTTGAATGAGCGAGTTTTCAAAACTTTGCCAATCTAACAGAAGTAGTGTTCGGAGGAAATTCATGGTAGCAATCTGATGTTTGGACCTAGACCTTCGACCTTCGACCGAATTTTTTGATGGGGTTCAATTCCGGGGATAATCGGATTACACTAAAATACCACTTTTGCAGCCTTGCTGACGAAATCGGTTTTCATAGCGACGTTGGTAAAGTGAGTGGCTTTTTCAAAAAATTAAGCAACGTACATCGCTGTTAGAGCCTTAATGGGTGACCCGCGACTGCATAACTCTGTGAACGACCCGACAAACGTTACATTGGAAGTGATTTTGAATATTTGCAATAATTTGTAAGACGTGGATAGAAAAGTTGTGTGCTGTAGATTAGCTAAAAGTGAATCATGATTAAATTGTGTTAATGTTGTAGATGATGTAGCCTATTTTCTGGGTTAAAAATTTCTTGTGTTGTATTTTGAAAAATTGACGTTTCTTTCTTTGTTAGATTGAGTTCAAATTCTGCGCACAGTTTTCATTCTTTGTTTTATCTCCACTAGCTGAAACTCAGTTATGCTTATGTCATGGCGAACTGTGCGTCATGCGTGTGTCTGTTCTCTTCCCAAACTGGTTGGCCGATTTATAAATAGTTTTATAGAAATGGTCCTTGGGCAACCCGTTATCTTTCAAGTCATGTTGATTGTCAAAAAATCATGGCCGTAAGGGGCGGGGCTGTATTACTTAACATGGCTATAGTGAAAAATATTCTCCTCCCAAACGGGTTGGCTGATTTTCAAACATACTTGTAGAAATGTTCCCTGAGTGACTCTCTATGAGATTTTTTCAAACCATGTTGATAGTTAGAAACACATGGCTGTCAGGGAGCGGGGCTGTTTTGTTTTATACATGCAAAAGATTAAAGCCGATTTTCAAAAGATTTTGTAGAAATACTCCTATGAGATTCCTTCAAGCAATGTTTATTGTTTGGCCGCCAGGATCGGGATGTTTGGCCTTTAAGTCTATATCTTCTCCTACATGTACGAAAGAACGTGGTCGATTTCTAAATAATCTTGTATAAATAATCATTGGATTCCTGCAAGCCATGATGATTAATCGACAAACATGGGACTGTACTTTTTTGCATTAAATGGCTAATTCATCAAATTTTGTTTTGCCTAATTACGCAAGATTGGCATTATAAGTCAAAGTAGGGGACAATGAGACATATCATTTCGCCTATTTCTTGTTACATACATGTACAATAAATCCTTTAGCAAGACTGAGCTATAAATAATCTGACCCCTACATAACCTTGGCCTTAATGACAAAACTGACAAAAAACTGTTTGTAGTGCTTTTGTTAATGTGCAACCTAATGACCACTGCTAACGCTTGCCCACGTGTTTATTACCATGCTTAACTATAAAAGGTATGCATTATTGCATCGTCGTTACTCAATATTTAGGTTGACTCAAGTGGGCCTGATAGGTCCGTCGTGGCACTCTTGTTTTAATAATTATAATAATAACAAGAGTTGCTGCAAGATGCAGCAATTGGCGCGGGATCAGCATTTTATGGCTTAAGAAATACTGTTAGATTAGAAAAACACGAAACCCGCTTTTAAATATATGATATAAATATATGATAACAATAGTTTTTTAGTTAAATACGTAAAACAAAAATACTTTTTCCCAACGTGTTGACCTCGATCTCCTAAAAGTATTGTAAACATTTGTCTGCGCATGCGCGTCCTTTTTTTTCTTAATATATTCTTAAAATCGCAAAATTTAGCACTCTAACCTCGTATTTATGAAAATATTCCCATTTTCCTGTTATTAAAACCCCAGTGGTTCACAGTAATGTTACATAGACTTCGGTCTGGTATACTGCTTGTGTTCAGTTGTGTGATTTAGGTTCGAAGTCCAGAGAAAAGAGGGAGAAATGTAAAGGGATCGGGGTTTAAGTATACATATTACTTACTTCTACAGCCTTGCTGTGGAAGCCGGCTTTTATAGCGACGTTGGTAGAATGGTTGACCTTTTCGTAAAGTTAAGCAACATTCATCGCGGTTAGTGCCTGAATGGGTGACCCGCGATGGCTTAACGCCGGTACACGTTACCCTATGGTTTTAATTTACATTTTAATTATAAAAAAAAACTACTCGCATATAAATAGACTGGTTGACTAATATTAACGTGAACCAGTCTAGTGACTGCTATATCCGAGAGCTGACGGTAAAATACGGCGCATGCGCGATCAAGACGATGAACACGGCGCATGCGCAAGGCCATTGCACCAGTGGTAGTTCTGAACACAACCAATATATGCACTGGTGCTAAATCACACACTCAGATTTATATTTCAGCCAGTACGTAGATAAACGTGTATCTTTTTCAGACTGCGCTTTTAAGTATACCGGGTTCTGGCAGTCACTGGGTTCGGCATTTATTAGAAGAAATAACTGGTAAGTCACGTTTTTCATTATAGTTGCGACCGCCTCGGTGGTCTAGTGGTAGAGCGTCCGCCTCGGTGCGGGAGGTCACGGCCGGATCATACCAAAGATTTTAAAATAGTAGTAATGGCTGCCCTCCTTAACGCTCAGGGTTGCGGGCATATCACTACGACTGACTGGCTGGTTTCAGGATAACTGGTACATGTAACTTACCCAGGAAACGGCGTTATATAATTTAAATGGCTGTTGAAAGCGGCGTAAAACACCAAACATTCAAATCAATCAATCATTATAATGCCTATTGTCATTATTTTCTATAACCTATTCATCAACCAAGCAATGGTCTTCAAGTACCGCGGTCTGCGCAGGCTGATCTTGGTCGATACATTACGCAGAGTCCATAATGTTGGTTTTCTCGTGGAACGGCTCAAATGTTTTCACGAACCACATCCTTGGTTTAAACGTCGACTGAGGCTTAATCAAAACACAGATACTTTAAAGGTGCTGAACTCTAGATTAAAGATAGTATAGTCAAAGTTTTAAAACTGTTTAAAAGTTGTCTTGAAATATTGGAATCATAATTCTGGGATAAAGTTCTGATTTTTCAACATTTACTGCCAAAATAGTTTTGAACTATTTATTACTTACTTTGTTGTCACAAATAGCAATATTTTCAGAAGTTTCAACTTTTCAAAATGTTGATCTCCATCTGGAGTTCAGCCCACCATTAATGTCCGTTGTAAGTCTAGTATCCTGCGTACGAAGTTAATTAGTACGATAATGTAATGTCAGGTAACTTCAGACTGATGCGTGGTCTACATTGAATGGTGTGCGTGTTTTCAAAGAGTTCCAGTTAACATTAACGATGAAGATGTATTTGATCTTTAGCTCGACTATTCGAAGAATATGAGAGCTATCACAGTCACTTGTGCGTCGGCGTCGGCGTTGCAACTTTGGTTAAAGTTTTGCATGCGAGGCTTTTTCTCACAAACCACAGATGCTATTGCTTTGAAACTTCAAACACTTTTTGGACATCACCAGCTGACCTTGCAGGAAAAGTCCCATAACTCAGCTTTTGACACACTTATGCCCCTTTATATTTGTATTTACTTATTGCATTGTATTGAAACTTTATACAACCCTTCCCAACTATCACACATATGTAGATTATTAAGTTAGATAACTCTATCCTGCATTTACTGCAAGTTATAGCCCTTTTTTTACTTAGAAATTCTGGTTACATTTTGCGTGCAACAACATTAAGAGTCCATATCCTAGTAACTACCTGATGCATTGCATTGAAACTTTCTACAACCCTTCCCAACCATCACACCGATATAAACAATTAAGTTTGATAACTCTTTTCAGAATAAAGTGCAAATTATGGCCCTTTTTTCACTTAGAAATTCTGTTTAAAGTTTTGCATGCAAGGTACTTTCATGGATATATCTCAGTAATCACGAATGATATTGACTTCAAACTTCATTCATGTCTTCAGGCGTGTCAGACAGTCAAGTTACTTAACTCTTGTATGAATTTAGTACAAATAATGGCCCTTGTTTGACTTTGAGAATTTGGTTAAAGTTTTGCATGCATGGTACTATCATGCACATATCTCAGTAACCACTCAGGGATTGATTTAAAACTTCAATATAGTCTTTAAAGGTATTAAACAATCAGGTTAGGTAACTCCTGACTGAGTTTATTATAAATAATGGCCCTTTTTGAAGTCAGAAATTTGGGTTAAAGTTTTGCATGCAAGGCCTTTTCTCACAAAGAGCAGATGCTATTCAAACAAGACTTATTCAACTTGACTTATAATGCTATACTTTCAAGCTTCTATCTTAGTAACAACTGTTGTCTATAGTATCAAATGGCCATATAGTCGAGCATGCTATCTTGCGGACAGCTTTTGATATGTGAACTCTCAATGATTTTCACATGAAATATTTCTATATAGGAATTTACACAGGAAGTATTTATGGTAATAGCCAGATCGATCAAGTGTTTAAAGGCGAACACACCATTCACAACGTTATAGCATCGAAAACCCACGTCTTAAACGAAACAGTCTTCAGTCGCGCTATCATCATCGTTAGAGATCCATTTGAATCAACACTTGCTGAAACCAACAGATTGATAGGGAACCAAACCACATCGTGCAAGAAATCACAATTCAACAACAACGGTATGAATTTTTTACGAAATTTACTACAGAAGCGCTATACTTCGTCTGCAAGTGTGCATCTTTTCATTGTTCGCATGAAAACTACATACATATAATTATATATATACTACTATATTTAGACAGTATATGGTAAGGAGACAACAGGCTGTGTTTGCTTTGAAGGTATCTCTTTAACGTAAACAGTGATGATATCTCTAAAATCGAAATCTTTATAGCAAAGTTCCTTTCCGAGATGAAAATGTAGTCCTTTATATGTGTGAGATATCTTGATATGCATTACTGCTATTCCTTAAACCCATTTCCCATATACAACATATTTGCTGCATACGACTTTAAAAATGAACAAATAGCTAAAGATAAGTCTATAATCATTGTATAGAGTATACAACATTATGCCAAAAGGAGAAATTTCTCAAGATGAGCATTGCTTTCTTTTGCCATAATGAATTCAAAAGTCATCTGCTGAAGATTTGTCGAAATGTGTCTTCAATTTGGACAGGGATAACGTAAATGCTATATCTAGAATGGTATTATATAGATGTCATTTGAATTACACATATGGAAAACGACTTGCATGTACGTGCATGATAACGATCCAAATGTATACTGATTTACAAAGCATTTACTAATAAGCGATAAATGCAAAATCAGATCAGACAACGTAGATGTGCTGCCTGGTCTATATATGAGTCGTCCCGCGAGAATACCAACATTGTGGAATCTGCGTAAATTATCGACCCGGATCAGCTTTAGCATGCCACACAGGCTTATCCGGATAGACACTTTTCGCCTCCTGTGGATTTTCTGTTTCGGGAATCACTACTCCCCTGAGACGGAATGTGTCGGCCCGAATCAGTCTGCGCAGGCTGATCTGGGTCGATACATTACGCAGAGGCCATAATGTTGGTTTTCTCGCGGGACGGCTCATATACACTGGTCGCAAAGGCCTAATGGTTAGTTTTCGCAGAGCGTCGCTCATATATACATCGTCTGAAAAAATGCATGTTGCCCTATAGCCGTATGCCAACCAAAACTCATGCACTTCTTTAGCCTCGCGTTCAAGACGACATAAATATTCGTATGGCTGTAATTTAGACGTGAACACTGTCCTTGCTATTGCGGTACAATAATACTGTTAACATACATGTAACACTAAGTTGTTAAGAGGTAATTTACTAGATATGTTATTGGGATTCAACACTGCCTTTTTATTAGCTCGACTTTTGAAAAAACGAGAGCTATTGTCATGACCCTGGCGTGGTCGTCGTTGGCGTGGTCGTCCGGTTAAGGTGTTTTGTTGGCGGCGTCGGCGTGGTTCGTCGTCCGGTTAAGGTTTTTTGTTGGCGGCGGCGGCGGCGGCGGCGGCGTGGTCGTCCGGTTAAGTTTTTTTGTTCAGCTCAGCTTTTTTTCTGTTTTCTCCCTATCAGTCGAGCGTCTGTGCCGTACGCGGTGCTCTTGTTTTAAATAATCATATCGAATATACAAGAATAACGCGCTACTAGATGTATCTTATATCAAGATTTAAAAACACTACGACTAGTACTTATTGAGAAAAGTAAACACAGATATTAATGTTGATGTATGACCTCGCCGTCGCCGCCACCGCCGACAGGAAAGCATCACCTTAGTCTAGCTTTTGCTACTTCGCCGCGGCGAGACAAAAACGAGGATGAGTTTTTCTCATTCAGAAACGTGATCGGGTTTTATCTAATGTAGACTTCTTGTATTTATCTATTTACAGAATTTAAAGGGTTCCTAAACAATCAGATAGATCGGTGTTTAATTGCGGAATGGATAATCAGCTTTAAAGGCGACTTGTTCATTCTATATTACGACAAGCTGATGACCGATCTGGCGAACTCTCTTACAAAGGTAGCTGCGTTCTTACATTCGGAGGTCAGCCTAGAACGACTGTTGTGTACGTTGAACAATAAAGATGGCTCATTTAAACGAGTGGGAAAGCCCGAGTTTATGTCAAGAAAGAATTTAGTTGACGAGAATATGGAAAGAAAGATATTGAAATGGAAAGAAGCAAATCACAACGCTCTCATGCGTCGAAAGGCACCATGGGCTAGTAACTAATTTTTGGACTAGAAACTTCATACATTTTAAAATATGCCCGCTGGAAAAAAAAACGCGACTTGCCATTTTCGGTCTTTAATTTGGTATAAATTGGGTAATTTACACGTTTTGATACACTTAAACTATCAACATATGTAAATATTTCGGGTTCAAATAATATTATGCAAATATGACGTCTAATTTACAACTTACGTTGTTTTATGTTATTGTCAATCAATCGGTTATTGTTCTTTAAACAGGACAACATAGGGTTGTTAAGTAACAATAGGAAAAGCGATTTTAATCCTATTTTAACGGTAAGTATTTATTAGCTCGACTTTTGAAAAAACGAGAGCTATTGTCATGACCCTAGCGTGGTCGTCAGGTTAAGGTTTTTTGTTCAGCTCAGCCTTTTTTCTGTTTTCTATCAGTCGAGCGTCTGTGCCGTACGCGGTGCTCTTGTTTAAAGGTGTGGTCAAAAATCGGCCGCCATAAAGCAACTTATATATAAATCGAACATTAAAGGTGCTGAATTCCAGATAAAGATCAAAAATTTGAAATGTTAAAACTTCGGCAAATATTGCTTATAATAACCGCACAGTACGTAATAAATAATTCAAAACTATTTTGGCAGTGGGAATGTTTAAAAACAGTCCATTGAAAGTCAATGGAAATGTACACAATTTGGCTTACTTGGTACGTCTACCCAGTAAAAATAAAGCCTAAACGATCAATATTTAGATGTCTATTGTACTGGAAAGTGAAACAATTACTCTTATTTTATCTCAGAATTATGATCCTAATAGTTCAAGACATGTTTTGAACAATTTTAAAACTTTGACCATATGAACTATAATCTGGAGTTCATTACATAAAGTGTCATGTTGCAAAAAGCGTCAACATTCGTCTATATAAAAAAATAATCAACCAATACGTGACTGTTTGTCTGATTAAATCATGTTATAATTACAATTAGATAATACATTCCTTATCGGTTCCATGTCTAATCGTTTCGGTCATGTTTAATTACCACAGGTAACGTACATAGACAAACGTCGTGCGATAACTGAAAACGTGTTGGAGGCCGTGTAAAACACGTTGCATACAAATTGAACATGGTAATTATCCTTGTGTAGTAATCATAAGGTGCTCAAGGATAAGTAGTGTTGAATGTGAATTTTATGTGTTATTTCGCTTCCAAAAGTTTGATCAACTAAGAACTGTATTTTTAATTAATTGGTATGTAGGCGACACCAGAATTTATGATTTTTGTATCATATTTCATCTATATGTTAATGAAACATCATTCTCAGATCTATAATATGTGTTAAATAGAATGCTTGGTTCAATGGGCCGGTGGCCTAATCACTTTCAATAAACATGTGTCAGTAATGCCTTTTCAGAAGATGACTTCTGCAAAACAGTGTGGGGAAAGTAGATATTTCACAAATTGGGCAATCATTCCTATTTTCATAATATATTTAAATTTGGTTCACACTTCATTTTCTGTTTTTTATATTCTTTGACTCAGACCAGATCACGACCCAAACAAATCATATTAGGAAAGAAATTGCATCTAGTTGTCTCGTAATTTTGATTCAAACTCACTCTGTTTTGCAGATTTCGGTTTTTTATTTACAGTTATTTTCCTTTAACGACATTTTTTTTGGAGTGTATTTATTTGTTTTATTGGGTTATACGCCGCTTTCACCATTATTTAAGTTATATCACGGCGACAGTTCACTTATTCATGATCCCTGGGTAAACAAACAAGTACTAGGCTAGAAAATGTGCCTTGCCCAAGGGCACATACCATGACTGGGGATCGAACCAGGGACACCCGGTTTCTTATCCCCGACGCTAACCACTCGACCACGGCGGATTCCGCTTTTGGAGCGCATGATGTATGCTATGATATTTTACTGTAACATTTCTTCTTCGTTGATATTGTTTTTATGTAGAGCAGTTTTAGGTCTCCAACAAATCCATAGGAATCGAAATGATGTAATAATGTTCTGGAGTATATTAACCCTTTCCCACATATAGCAAGTCTGCAGCATACGACTTTGAAATCATACACACATAAATGTTTTCAAAAGTTATCTGCTGCAAAGGCGTCAGAAAGCGTCTATATGTGGGAAAGGGTTAAATATATGTATTTTTTTTATATCCACGACATCATAAGTGCCCTCCGTACAGTCATACATACCTGTGATAAATCAGCATTTACGTTGTATAACTTGACGGTTTTGTTTGTATGGTACTTTCCACCGCTTTCAAAAAAAATCATATAAAAATCGTCTAATAAGTTTGTGTAAGCAATTCAATGTTCAAAAGAGACACCTCGTATCTTTGCTCATCACCGTCAAAGCTGTCAACAAGTTATGTATATAGTTCACACTCCTTTTTTATATTAACAAAAGGTATATGTCGATCCCTGGCATGTTATATGTTAATTTTGCATTTGTCAGAATAACAAAACCTGACTGATCAATTGTACATTGAGCTTAATAACAAAACCCGACTTTTGACACGGCAAAGATCAATTGTTCACTGAGCTAAATAATAAAACCTGGACATTGGCCCGTCAGAGATTGATTATACATTAAGCTTAATAACAAAGCCTGACCTGTCAATGACCTTTGACAGGTCAGAGATCACTTGTATATTGAGCTAAATAATACAATCTGAACATTGCCACGTCAGAGATCAATTGTATATTGGGCTAAATAGCAAAACCTGACATTTGACACTACAGAGATTAATTGTACATTTAACAAAACCTGACATTTGGCATGTAAGAGATCAATTGTACATCGTGCTTAATAACAAAACCTGACCTTTGACACGTCAGAGATCAATTGTACATTGAGCTTAATAACAAAAACTGACATTTGACACGGCAGAGATTAATTGTACATTGAGCTCTATATCAAAACCTGACCTTTGTTTGATACGTCAAAGATCAATTGTACATTGAGCTTAATAACAAAACCTGACCTTTGATACGTCAGAGATCAATTGTACATTGAGCTTAATAACAAAACATGACCTTTGACACGTCAGAGATTGATTGTACATTGAGCTAAATAACAAAACCTGACCTTTGACACGTCAGAGATGAGTTTTTCAATGAGCTGAATAACAAAAACCTGACATTTGAAATGCCAGATATCAATTTTACATTGTGGTGAAATCCAAACTAGACCTTTGACATCTCATAGATCAATTGTGCATTGAAATAGATAATAAAACCTCACATGTGACATGTCACAGATCAGTTTTATACGATTAAGAAAACATGACATTTGACATGTCAGATGTCAATTTTACATTGATAACACAAAACTGACTCTTGACATGCCATATATGATTTGATTCTTTAGCTATAGTTGAAATTGACTGCTTACATGTAATGTTTTAACGACAACGTCGAATAATAATCTTAAGCGGCGCTATGCGAAAAACAACCGAAATGCATTAGCAAGGCTTGAACAAATTACAAATGTATCCTGAAATCAGACAAGGAATTGAATAGAAAAGGAACTATTAAGTTGTCAGAATAATCTTTTAACTGTTTTATTATTATGCAAGTTTTAGATTCATATTTCATGTATATTAAAAGATTAATTAAATATATGAACGTGTGGTATCGAAAGTGGTTTCGTTCGATTTTTATCTTTAATTGAGTTTTAAATAAGTTTCAGTCATAGCCCTTATAGAACTTTTTAAAAGATTTTCTCCATCGATGCTTTAAACTTCTGTTAGACATATATAGACCAATCTACCAGAGGAGTATCAGCTGAAACATCCTACATCAGTTTCTCACAGGGTGCTCAGAGTTTGAGTTGGTTCGGAAGAGGAATTTCCAAACAGACGTTGAGCGGATATGTTTAACACGTCTCAGAGTTTGAGTTGGTTCGGAAGAGACGTTTCCAAACAGATGTTGAACGGATAGGTTCAACACCAGCTCAGAGTTTGAGATGGTTCGGAAAAGCAGTTTCCAAACAGATGTTGAACGGATAGGTTCGACATCAGCTCAGAGTTTGAGATGGTTCGGAAAAGACGTTTCCAAACAGATGTTGAACGGACAGGTTCAACACAAGCTCATAGGTTGAGATGGTTCGGAAGAGACGTTTCCAAACAAATGTTGAACGGACAGGTTCAACACCAGCTCAGAGTTTGAGATGGTTCGGAAGAGACGTTTCCAAACAGATGTTGAACGGATAGGTTCAACACCGTCTCAGAGTTGAGATGGTTCGGAAGAGACGTTTCCAAACAGACGTTGAACGGATAGGTTCACCACCAGCCCAGAGTTTGAGTTAATTCTGAAGAGACGTTTCAAAACAGACGTTGAACGGATAGGTTCAACACCGTTCCAGAGCCCAGACGCTGAACAGATTGGTTCAGCACCGTTACAGACAGTTGAAACCACATACCCAAGGCAGATTGAGACGAGACCAAATAGAAGATATCATTTGAAGCTAAAAGTTCATTTGACTCCTTTTATGATGCCCTCTTGTAACTATGTCTTTCAACCAATCATTATGGCCCAAAAATAAGACAAGCACTTTCATAAGAATAGAGGAAGATTGTTGTGTGGAGTACTGGTGTGAGAAAACCAGGAAATGCATGAGTAGGTGAACTGGCCGCCGTGATATAACTGAGAAATTGTTAAAAACGGCGTTAAACCCCAATCAATCAATTAATCAATTCATAAGAATAGTCTTTCGCCCTTTTTTGATGCCGCCTCGCTCTTCTTTTTTGTTCGACCAACTGATATGGCTTGAACAATTTTCGTAGAGAGCCTCCGAAGGAGCATTTTTACTAAATAACTGGAATCGGACAAGAATTTTTAATATTGGGCATTTAACTCCCTTTCTCAGATACCACACAAACAAGAGTCTACACATATATTTGAACATAATTAAGAAAAGGACCGGCAAAAGTATATTGCTTTTTTGTCCAGAGGATTAGGATGAGATGTTATCTGAAGCAAAACGTTAAATTCCCCCTTGTTAGATGCCACCTGGTTTCTACGAATTTCAATCAATCAATGAGACTTTAAACATGTAGAGGGTAACTGAATAAACAGTTCTGTTAAATTATCTTGAAATCAGACTAGCACTTTCATAAGAATGTAGATTTAATTTTTTTGACATTTTTGCCCCTTTTCTTTTACCGCCTGATTTCCGTTACTGACAACCAAGCAATATAATTATATTTGTAGCGAGTTATCCAATGATAACATTATACCACATTATATTGGTATCAGACAAGCTAATTCAGAGGAGAATATTTTGAAAAATTTAGCAAATTTCACCCTTTCTGATATCCGTAGTGATATCCTTATCCTGTATTACACCTAAATATGATATTTACACATTCAGAGACTTGTAATTGTATTTGGTTACCTGAAATAGGCGGATTTTGTTTTACATATTTGACTTTGCTTATGTTTGCATTCTAAATTCAGTCTGGAATGCTTTTAGCGTACTGATATGATATAAATGGTCTATCAACCCAGGCATCAGGCATACAACAACTAAATATAGCTACGTGTTTTTACAAGCATACACAACCTCGGTGTTGTAGTGGTAGATCGTCCGCCTCGAGTCGGGAGGTCGTAGGTTCGATCATCGGCCGAGTCATACAAAATATTTTAAAAATGGTAGTAATGGCTGCCCTCCTTGGTGCTCAGGGTTTTGTAGTTAACATTACGACTGACTGACTGGTGTCAGGATAAATGGATCAGTAGTACTCGTAATATACCCAAGAAACTCCATGATATAACTGAAGATTTGTCGAAAACGGACATAGAAGGTTTCAAGAAACTTCTATATAGCCGTACCTATTTGCATCCTTTAGCATGGTTGTAAATCGAGCTGTATTCTCCACTCTCCACACTGCAGTTGTACGATTCTCTACTAGTAATGAGTAGTTGTACGATTCTCTACTAGTAATGATGCAGTTGTACGATTTTCTACTTGTAATGATGTAGTTGTACGATTCTCTATAAGTAATGACGTAGTTGTACGATTCTCTTCTAGTAATGATGTAGATGTACGATTCTCTACTAGTAATGATGTAGTTGTACGATTCTCTACTAATAATGATGTAGTTGTACGATTCTGTACTAGTAATGATGTAGTTGTACGATTCTCTACTAGTAATGATGCAGTTGTACGATTCTCTACTAGTAATGATGCAGTTGTACGATTCTGTACTAGTAATGATGCAGTGGTACGATTCTCTACTAGTAATGATGTAGTTGTACGATTTTCTACTAGTAATGATGTAGTTGTACGATTCTCTATTAGTAATGATGTAGTTGTACGATTCTCTACAAGTAATGATGTAGTTGTACGATTCTCTACTTGTAATGATGTAGTTGTACGATATTCTACTAGTAATGATTTAGTTGTACGATTCTGTACTAGTAATGATGTAGTTGTACGATTCTCTACTAGTAATGATGTAGTTGTACGATTCTCTACTAGTAATGATGCAGTTGTACGATTCTGTACTAGTAATGATGCAGTTGTACGATTCTCTACTAGTAATGATGCAGTTGTACGATTCTGTACTAGTAATGATGCAGTGGTACGATTCTCTACTAGTAATGATGTAGTTGTACGATTTTCTACTAGTAATGATGCAGTTGTACGATTATGTACTAGTAATGATGTAGTGTTACGATTCTCTACTAGTATTGATGCAGTTGTACGATTCTCTACTAGTAATTATGTAGTTGTACGATTCTCTATTAGTAATGATATAGTTGTACGATCCTCTACTAGTAATGATGTAGTTGTACGATTCTCTACAAATAATGATGTAGTGGTATTGAATCGAATCAGTGCAGTGGTACGATTCTCTACTGTTAATGATGTAGTTGTATGATCCCCTACTAGTAATGATGTAGCGGTACGATTCTCTACAAGTAATGATGTAGTGGTATTGAATCGAATTGTTGCAGTTTTACGATTCTCTACTAGTAATGATGTAGCGGTACGATTCTCTACAAGTAATGATGTAGTGTTATTGAATCGAATTGTTGCAGTGGAAGGATTCTCTACTAGTAATGATGTAGTTGTACGATTCTCTACTTGTAATGGTGTAGTTGTACGATTATCTACTAGTAATGATGTAGTGTTACGATTCTCTACTAGTATTGATGCAGTTGTACGATTCTCTACTAGTAATGATGCAGTGGAATGATTTTCTACTAGTAATGATGTAGATGTAAGATTATGTTCTAGTAATGATGTAGTTGTACGATACTCTACTAGTAATGATGAAGTTGTACGATACTCTACTGGTAATGATATAGTTGTACGATTCCCTTAAAATAATTATGTTGATGTAAGATTCTCTTCTAGTAATGATGTAGTTGTACGATCCTCTACTAGTACCGATGAAGTTGTACGATCCTCTACTGGTAATGATGTAGTTGCACGATTCCCTACTAGTTCTAATGTAGTTGCACAATCCTCTACTAGTAATGATGAAGTTGTACGATCCTCTACTGGTAATGATGTAGTTGTACGATTTCCTACTAGTACTGATGTAGTTGTACGATCCTCTACTAATGATGATTTAGTTGTACGATTCTCTTCTAGTACTGATGTAGTTGTACGATCCTCTACTAGTAATGATGTAGTTGTACGATCCTCTACTAGTAATGATGCAGTTGTACAATCCTCTACTAGTAATGATGCAGTGGTACGATTTTCTACAATTAATGATGTAGTTGTACGATCCTCTACTAGTAATGATGTAGTTGTACGATTCTCTACAAGTAATGATGCAGTGGTATTGAATCGAATCATTGCAGTGGTACGATTCTCTACTGGTAATTATGTAGTTGTACGATCCCCTACTAGTAATGATGTAGCGATATGATTCTCTACAAGTAATGATGAATCGAATTGTTGCAGTGGTACGATTCTCTACTAGTAATGATGTAGTTGTACGATTCTCTACTAGTAATGCTGTAGTTGTACGATCCTCTACTAGTAATGATATATTTGTACGATTCTCTACTTGTAATGATGTAGTTGTACGATTCTCTACTAGTAATGATGTAGTGGTACGAATCTCTACTAGTAATGATGAAGTGGTAAGAATCTCTACAAGAAATGATGTAGTGGTATTGAATCGAATTATTGCAGTGGTACGATTCTCTACTAGTAATGGTGTAGTTATACGCTTCTCTAATAGTAATACTGTAGTTGTTCGATCCTCTACTAGTAATGATATATTTGTACGATTTTCTACTAGTAATGATGTAGTTGTACGATCCTCTTCTAGTAAAGATGTAGTTGTACGATCCTCTACTAGTAAAGATGTAGTTGTACGATCCTCTACTAGTAATGATGTAGTTGTACGATTTTATACTAGTAATGATGTAGTTATACGATCCTCTACTAGTAATGATGTAGTTGTACGATCCTCTACTAGTAATGATGTAGTTGTACGATTTTATACTAGTAATGATGTAGTTATACGATCCTCTTCTAGTAAAGATGTAGTTGTAAGATCCTCTACTAGTAATGATGTAGTTGTACGATCCTCTACTAGTAATGATGTAGATGTACGATCCTCTACTAGTAATGATGTAGATGTAAGATTCTCTTCTAGTAATGATGTAGTTGTACGATCCTCTACTAATAATGATTTAGTTGTACGATTCTCTTCTAGTAATGATGTAGATGTAAGATTCTCTTCTAGTAATGATTTAGTTGTACGATCCTCTACTAGTAATGATGTAGATGTAAGATTCTCTTCTAGTAATTATGTAGATGTAAGATTCTCTTCTAGTAATGATGTAGTTGTACGATCCTCTACTAATAATGATTTAGTTGTACGATTCTCTTCTAGTAATGATTTAGTTGTACGATCCTCTACTAGTAATGATGTAGTGGTACGATCCTCTACTAATAATGAATATGTTGTACGATCTTCATTTTGCACTTGTAGACCAATTTCGATTTATTTGCAGCAGACGATATTTGGAAACACAATGATGAGCAATTTCTCCCTTTGTCACACTGTTATCAATTGTATTCATTAATCAACATTTCATTTATTGAGGTTTTTATTGTAATAGCCTAGATGGCTTCAAAGTCGTCAGCTGCATAATTCTTGTATATTCTTCTAAAGGGTTGACGATAAGTCAACGTTCGTCTGTAGGGGAAAAACATTTTTATAACAAAACATTGTTTTCAAAAAACCTATAATATATTTTTGCCTTGGAGAGCAGACTGGAAATTGACTTACAGTTGTGTTGGATTTAAATATATATGAGACAATGAAAACAATATAAAACTAGTTTAAAAAGAAATGACCTAAACTATATAATTTCTTGGAGATTCTACATAAAAGGTACTTCAAGAAAAAAGTACATTGTGTGAACATGTTGTTGTAAAAGTTAGATTCAACCTACTTGTTTACGCCGATTGGACAAAACCATTGGTTGATTGGGGTTTAACGCCGTTTTCAACAATGTAACAGTCATATCACTGCCGACAGTTCATATTCCCATGTGTCTCAATATGTTTTCATACCACCACTCCACACAACAGTTTTTTCAAGCAACTGGCTGCTTTTCCACATATACTGTTAGCTCATGGGTGGAAGACGAAAGACGCTTGGGCGCATTGAATGTTATCAAACGTCGAAAAGAATGTTGGTTCCAACTTAAAACCCATGGATTGACAGTCATGAACCGTCGTGGCAATAGTCGATGCCACGTCGAGTAGGAAGAGCGCTGCGTTAAGCACAGATGCATAGCGCGTGTGGAGTCGCCGCAGATGCAGATCTTGGTGGTAGTAACAAATGTTAAAATGAGAACTTTGGAGACTGAAGTGGTTATATACGCGTTTTGTAATCAATCTTTTGTAGAAATTCGGTTTCATTCGTTTTTAGCTGAACTGATTCAAGACAGTCCGCACTAGCTTATGCCAGTGTGCATTGTCAGTCGTGCGTCCATGCATTGCAGCTTAATTTAACATTCTATTTTTCATTAGCTTCTTATTTTACTATTGTCCTTAACCTTCTCCAAAATGCAAACAATTTTGAATGGTTGGTGAAAATGCGTGTGGAAAGTGGAGGTTCTAGAGAGACCGAGTACCAAAATGTACATTGTTCCCCCCCCCCCCCCCCACACACACACACACCCCCCTACCCCCCGCCCCCCGCCCTACCCCTTATCGCATCAAGCGGCTCAGCAGGTATAACGTGGAGACTATGACGGTGAGCTGAAACTGAAGTATAAAAGCATAATTTCATGTATTCATATTTTCTTCAGAAGCATGTATGCCGCCTCGTGTGTGTAGTGGAAGAGCGTTCTCCTCGGGTGCGGTAGGTCGCGGATCCGATCTCCAATGACTTAAACAAAATGTAGTAATCGCTGCCTTCAGGGTCCCGGGGTTAGCATTACGACTGACTGTTTGGTGACGGGATAAATGGACCAATAGTATTAGTAACTTACCCAGGAGACGCTGGGCTATAACTGAATAAGTGTTGAAAGCGGCGTAAAACACAAAACAATCAATCAGAAGCTTGTGAAGATCGTTAAATTGAAGGTTCCTGTGATACTTTGAGTACCAGTATGTACACGTCCCCTTTTTGATCGAAACAGACCTGGAAAATAAGCATTATACCATTTCCCACATACAACATTTCTGCAGCAGACGACTTTGATGACGTCTGGACAAAAAAAAGTGAAAAATCTCTGTAAACAAAAATAGTATTACTTCATCAAGTTGAAAACATTGTGGCAAAAGGAGAAATTGCTCGTTTTGAGCAATTTCTTCTTTTGACACATTGTTTTCAATAGTCGTCCTCTGCAGAGTTGTCAGAAAGCGTCTATATGTGGGAAATGGTTAAAGATAAAAGGGAGAATGCGACGTTGGGCTTAAACGTGCTGAACTCCAGATTATAGATAGTTAAGTCAAAGTTTTAAAACTGTTCAAAAGTTGTCTTGAAATTTGAGAATCATAACTTTTGGATAACGCTAGAGTAATAATTTCACTTCCCAGTACAATAACATCTAAATATTGATCGTATATGCTTCATTTTTACTGGGTAGAAATACGTACCCAGTAGGTCAAATTGTGTACATTTTCATGACTTTCAATTTGACAGCTTTTCAACATTTACTACCAAAATACGAAAAAACGATGTATTACTGAATGATAGGGAGAGAGAAAGAGAAAGGAGGACAGGTGCGTTATTGGAGGTAAGTTACTGTATATGTCAAAAATCAGTACCAAATAAAATACAAAATTAATAAAACACTCTTAAAGAGATACAAGGAACTGTACTTGCTACATTAAAATATCTGTTTTGTGGGGACGTGTATTATTTTTCGTTTCCCCCCTATTTGAATAGTTATCATGCTTTCAAAGGCTAAACAATTCTCAATAAAACAAAACTATATCCAAGAAGAGTCTTAAAAAAAACCATTTCGAAACTAGTCTAGGTTGTCGCTGGTAAGTTTTATTTACACATTTAAATGCTTTAATTAAGTAATTGACTTAGTTTTACGTACACATTTAAAAGGAGTAATGTTAGGAAATCATGAATTTCTTAAACCCTTTCCAACTTACAGATGGTTTTTGAAGCATATTTAGCTGACGACTTTAGAAAACATTGTGACAAAAGGAGGAATTGCTCATTATTTCTCATTTTACCACAATGTTTTCAAAGGTCGTGTGCTGTAGAGGCCTCAGAGAGCGTATGTATTCGGGAAAGGGTCAATACATAAGAAGGAAAGTGCTTGTTATGCTCTTTTGTTCATTTTAACTTCCTTATTTAAATCTTGATTAATGTGTTTGGACAAGCGAGCATGAGTCATAAGGGCTCAACTTTATTGTGAGTAATTATTGTTTGTTTTCGAGTGGTTTCACGCCGTTTTCAACACTTTATTGTGAGTAGTTATTGTTTGTTTTGTCGGGGTTTCACGCCGTTTTCAACACTTTATTGTGAGTAATTAGTGTTTGTTTTGTTGGGGTTTCACGCCGTTTTCAACACTTTATTGTGTGTAATTATTGTTTGTTGTGTTGGGGTTTCACGCCGTTTTCAACACTTTATTGTGTGTAATTATTGTTTGTTGTGTTGGGGTTTCACGCCGTTTTCAACACTTTATTGTGTGTAATTATTGTTTGTTTTGTTGGGGTTTCACGCCGTTTTCAACACTTTATTGTGTGTAATTATTGTTTGTTTTGTTGGGGCTTCACGCCGTTTTCAACACTTTATTGTGTGTAATTATTGTTTGTTGTGTTGGGGTTTCACGCCGTTTTCAACACTTTATTGTGTGTAATTATTGTTTGTTGTGTTGGGGTTTCACGCCGTTTTCAACACTTTATTGTGTGTAATTAGTGTTTGTTTTGTTGGGGTTTCACGCCGTTTTCAACACTTTATTGTGTGTAATTATTGTTTGTTGTGTTGGGGTTTCACGCCGTTTTCAACACTTTATTGTGAGTAATTAGTGTTTGTTTTGTTGGGGTTTCACGCCGTTTTCAACACTTTATTGTGTGTAATTATTGTTTGTTGTGTTGGGGTTTCACGCCGTTTTCAACATTTTATTGTGTGTAATTATTGTTTGTTGTGTTGGGGTTTCACGCCGTTTTCAACACTTTATTGTGTGTAATTATTGTTTGTTGTGTTGGGGTTTCACGCCGTTTTCAACACTTTATTGTGTGTAATTATTGTTTGTTTTGTTGGGGTTTCACGCCGTTTTCAACACTTTATTGTGTGTAATTATTGTTTGTTTTGTTGGGGTTTCACGCCGTTTTCAACACTTTATTGTGTGTAATTAATGTTTGTTGTGTTGGGGTTTCACGCCGTTTTCAACACTTTATTGTGTGTAATTATTGTTTGTTGTGTTGGGGTTTCACGCCGTTTTCAACACTTTATTGTGTGTAATTATTGTTTGTTTTGTTGGGGTTTCACGCCGTTTTCAACACTTTATTGTGTGTAATTATTGTTTGTTTTGTTGGGGTTTCACGCCGTTTTCAACACTTTATTGTGTGTAATTATTGTTTGTTGTGTTGGGGCTTCACGCCGTTTTCAACACTTTATTGTGTGTAATTATTGTTTGTTGTGTTGGGGTTTCACGCCGTTTTCAACACTTTATTGTGTGTAATTAGTGTTTGTTTTGTTGGGGTTTCACGCCGTTTTCAACACTTTATTGTGTGTAATTATTGTTTGTTGTGTTGGGGTTTCACGCCGTTTTCAACACTTTATTGTGTGTAATTATTGTTTGTTTTGTTGGGGCTTCACGCCGTTTTCAACACTTTATTGTGTGTAATTATTGTTTGTTGTGTTGGGGTTTCACGCCGTTTTCAACACTTTATTGTGTGTAATTATTGTTTGTTTTGTTGGGGTTTCACGCCGTTTTCAACACTTTATTGTGTGTAATTATTGTTTGTTGTGTTGGGGTTTCACGCTGTTTTCAACACTTTATTGTGTGTAATTATTGTTTGTTTTGTTGGGGTTTCACGCCGTTTTCAACACTTTATTGTGTGTAATTATTGTTTGTTTTGTTGGGGCTTCACGCCGTTTTCAACACTTTATTGTGTGTAATTATTGTTTGTTGTGTTGGGGTTTCACGCCGTTTTCAACACTTTATTGTGTGTAATTATTGTTTGTTGTGTTGGGGTTTCACGCCGTTTTCAACACTTTATTGTGTGTAATTATTGTTTGTTTTGTTGGGGTTTCACGCCGTTTTCAACACTATTTCAGTTATATCACCGCGACAGTTCACTTTTTCATGATCCCTGGGTAAACAAACTAGTACTAGGCTAGGAAATGTGCCTTGTGACATTTTGTCAACTCTATTTAATATTTAAACTTTCAATTATAAAGATTTTTCATATTTGGCCAAGATGATTTAAAAGCCGTCTGCTGCAGATTATTTGTATGTGGGAAAGGGTTAACAGATACACCACGCCTTCGCTCGACAGTCAGCCTGTGTATCTCTCACGTTTTATAAAGGGAAGAAAGGTGTAATACCTTGATATATGTTAGCATAATTGTAAGACAGAAAGGAAATCATTGAGGGAAAAGCGGTGAATTTACCACCATGGCCCACTTTCATCAATGTTTTTTTAAAGAGGTCATTTATTGCAGATATGGTTTAAGTTTCATAACAGAGATCTAGATAAGGGGCATTTTTCATGTTCTGAAATCCTTATTTGATATTCAAACCCTTTGTTGTTAGTACTAAAATCTCAGTGAGAAAATTATTTTGAGTACACACAACATAGGATTTGGTTAAGTAATAAGAGAAATATTTTGGGGAAGAGACCTGTTTACACCCTCTTATCTAGTGATCTTGGCGAAGGGTTCGGTTAGATAGCACTGCTCTAAAAGACAAGAGTTAAACCTTTCCCACATGCGGACGTATTTCTTTAAACCATTTTGACTCGTTTGCAGCAGACGACTTACGTAAACATAAATGGAAAAGGAGAAATATCTTATAATGTTTTCAACTTTATGCAATAACAATTAATTAATTTCTAGCTGTAGAGGTATTCCATATTACTATTATTGCGAAGATGTGTTCATAGTCGCATGCCGCAGATTCATTGTAAGACGGTAAGGGTTAAATTGAACCATGCACATTTTTTTTTTTTATTTTTTTTTTTTAAGTTCCGTTTTGTATTTGATCACGCGGGATAACGCCTGGTTGCCCATTTATGCACTGTCTATAGTTATGGCACGACCACTGCAATCTGTGCTCTGTGGTATTTGTTTAATTGCAATATTACTAAAAACTGTATCATCGCAAACCAGATTCGAGGACAATTCCAAAGTAACGAATAGTTCCACTAAGCAGACTGTGATGGGAGATGAAGAAACAAGCAATTGGAGAATTTCATGTGGATTAAAGTTAACACAGCCGGACGTAATCGAGGCAATAAATGGATATTTTGGAGCCGGGACCACACTGTTGCGATACAATATAATGATAGATGGTGAAACGGAAACGAGTCTCAACTCCACAAACGCAAGCCTGTATCATCCGACAGAATGGACCCTGACGAACAGTCCGGCCGGCACATCGTTACTCCTGCTGAAAGATTACTTCAACGAAATGTCTCTCTACACACTCGGATACGGTACCAAGACTGTGACCGTCAAATTGAACCAGACACCAACCGACTGCCTCGCAAACATGGCGGATGCGAATTCCGATGCCGACCTTGAACTTCTCATCACAACTGGAATTCTAGATAGTTTTGGCAATCCAGACCTCAAACTGTCTGGCGGAATACGAGTCTGCAGCCGTCATGTGATAAACACGACCATCAATATAGGACGGTTTGTTTACCGGTGCTGTGACGTCAGGCTGAATGGTCAACTACATTGCGAAGACGTGGAAGAAACAATATGGCTGACATTATTATTCAACATAATACACGTTCTACAACTCTTGGTTATTTTGTTCAGTCCGCTATTAATTCCAGAAACGATGTACAGAATTTCCAGTGCTTTTATTGATTACGTCTATACACCAGAAGATATTCTTTTAACGTTCAACGTATTGAGGTTGGATCCAGCTTCAAACAGTGCAGGAGAAGGGTATGTAGTTGCAAAGCAACACTGGTTTACGACATTGAACGAATTGAAATCACGTTTATGGGGAATGGTACCCGGTAAAATATATACAGCACGAGTACGTGAGGTCAAACTGAGGGTGAAGGCTAGTAAGATTATACCGTCAGGATATGTGCCTGTTGGACTGACCTCATTCTTAAGAAAGTTTTTATTTCGTTGTGGATTACGGAAAGAAATTCCGTCAACGGAACCGTGCTGTAATGCCGACATGTTGACATTATGCCCCTGCCGTAAAACGATCCCGTGGTACAGATTCGGTATATACTTGGCTTCGGCTGTATTTCCTTTTATTCTGATGTTGCCATGGATACTGAGAGTGTGGTTTTATTATTCAGTGGAGGAAGGTGTTGTTTATCTCAAACGGAAAGCAATGCTCAGCAGACATGTAATTCTGACGTCCACTGGAAGTTTGACAACTGATGTGTCTCCGATCTCTACGATCTTTATGGTAGCATACATACTCGTTCCTGTTGAAACTGTTCTGTATACGCTAGTTCCGAGAAAAGTAAAACGGAAGTTAAAATACACGATCAAGCAGTGCTTCCGGAACATGCGTGCAACAAAAGCGTCAGATATATGTGCGACTTTCACCCAGTATTTGTGTACACCGTTCGCCCTCTTCGGGATAATAGGTTGTATTTTTCTACCTTTTGTTTTGGGTATTTTATTTCCGGTTTTATTGGTCATATTCCTGGCCCGAACTTTCCCGATTATTGACGTTTCGTTCCGAATGGTTATTAATTGTTTATATAACATTTTAAAGGTGGTTTATCCTCATTCTTTTATTCGTAAATCGAATGACGAAAACAGCTGCCTTTCTATACTCTCAACATATATATATAGCGTATTTGGTACAGTAATTGTAGATGACGTTGAACAATGTCACAAGCGCAAAAACAAACTGATCTACGCTACGTCACTTGCCTCGTGTTTGGTGACAATGTGGCTTCTATTGTTGATCGTCAGTGAATGCATCTTGTTTTACGTGGAGTGCGCAGTGTACACCCTTATCGGGATAATCCTCAACTCTAGAAGCGTCATGAAACACGTCACCCTCGTCCTGATAATCCTCTACTATGGCTACGACTGTGTCAGCAGCGTCTACAATATCTACTTGTCCTTCAATAAGATCATCAACAAGGCGATACAAGGGGCAGTTAAAGAAGAAGATCTAAAACAGGTCGCTGTGTTATCATCTGATCTACAACGCAACACCGCGTTTACGGTGAATAGATCAGATTCGAAACTTTATCTGACTCTAGGTAATTACGGATTCCTAAAGTGCAGCATCAGCCGCCTACTCCTATTCCTAAATCGGGAAGACGTGCCTTTCATTCCACGAAAGTTCCTCATGCACATCGCCGAAAAATCGCACTTTGCCTGTCCTAAAAAGCCACATGTTTTATATCTACGCGCTTTTCTCGACTTTCTTTCTATTTTGTTCTTTCTCATGTTTGTGTTTATCGTCGTTTTCGCTTTCGGTCAAGCTAACAATGTTTCTTCGGCTAACCAAGCTTTGGCCGCGCTCGGGGGCGGCTTTTTGCCCTTGGTTTTCAGAAAGTTCTTGTTTAAGTCCCACGACGGTCCAGATTTAGATACTAAGAATCTGGCATGGACCACCATGTTCGATGACGCGGTCAAAACATGCACGTGCCTGTGGGATGTGGAGGATCTCATTATCGATTCTTTAGAAGAAGCAGACATCAAAAACATACTTTTGGATGACGTCACTGACGTCAATGAAGACACCAATGCTGATGCCGAAATAAGACTGATTAGGTCGATGGAGCCTGACTATTTAGGTGTCGATATGAAAGTGAGGCTTGTTAAGAACGAGTCTGGGAATACTAACATAACCATCTATGTTAAACAAACACTGGATGATCAAATCAATGATTTCAGTCGAATTGAAAAACTTGCTGGCACAAACGTATAGCTAATTAGGCTCCAGGCTTATACGTGTGTTACATTAGTTAGTTACATGTATACGTGGTCATAGAATGTGGAACAGTTGACGTTCCTGCTACAGAGATCCTTTGAAAAGACACAAATCATGCATTGTGAACATTTTTGCTTCTTGCCAAGTTTTACTTCAGATAAATACTTTCAACTCGGATTAATATACAAAAAATGTCCATTAAATTGTGGGAGAAGTCGGCCACCGTGTTTCTTTATACCCAATAATGTGGGTTTTTTGGGTTGTTGTTTTTTTAGCGTATTTTATGACTCTTTCAATATTATACGCAACTATATAATTAATAGTATTACTTCATGAAACATCAATCATGGTGGGGGAGGGGGTATTTTTGTGTTATTGCTATTAAAACTGCTATTTTACTGCACCTCTTGAAGTTCAGCACGTGGGTTGGTATTTTGTTCATACCTGATATATTCTTTATCTCAATGTAAATATAAGGTGTGGGATCAATATCATCTTTCCTCTCCGCCGCGATATGACGTAAAACCACAAAACCAAAAACAAACACAACATTTCCCTGATATAGACGACCGTTGACGCCACATTGTTTTCAACTTTATATAGTTTCATAAATACAATTACTAGGATGATTCCGTCTAGTTTGAACTTATTTATCGTACATCGATTGCGAAACAAGCTATCAGCTTATATAAATCTAGTCTGGTTCCCTGCGTACTATATGACAAATATTACCGTAACATAGTGATAGCGGCATGTTATCCAGACTAATATTAATCACGCTCGATGTCTGCTTCCTGGAGACTTAACCCGTAACCCGTCTACCACTGCACCACTGTTTTTCACAGTTTCTCTTAAAGCGCCTAAACTCCAGATACCCAACTGTCGAAAAAAAAATCCATTTTAAGAAAATAAGTGTTATTTTTGTATTTGGGGCATTAAAATATGATAACTGACATATTACATACCCCTATAATCGGTGAGATTTTCTTGTTTTCGATACTTTTTCCATCGCAAATTCTACCCTGTCAGTAACGGGGTAAGTATTTTTAAATAGGAAACCCCTTCATCGGGACAATTGAAAACGACTCAAGTTCACTTTATTGATAAAAAACCATACATTTTTTACCCTGGTTTTACTTGGATAACATAAAGAATAACATTTAGGGCGAATTTGATTTTTTTTTTTTTTTTTTTTTTCGTGCCATCTGGATTTCAGTCGCTTTAATGTGTCATAAAAGCAGACGACAAAAAGATTACGATTAAATGAGGAAGGTTTCTTTTTAACGAGTGAACAGACACAATCATTTTAAGACAGTAGACAAAGGTTCCTTAGGAAACTAAAATCAAACGTTCCATGTTGTTTTTAACGTATTCTGCAGCAAAGACATGTTTTGTGACATTGATTGATTGATTCATTTGGATTCAATGCCGTTTTCAACAATGTTCTGTCATATCACGGCGAACATTTCACCTACTCATATCGAGGTCTTGGCGTGAAACGGTTGTAACTAAAGTGTATTGTATTGTATTGTATTGTATTGTATTGGTAAACAATGGAAATTTAGGTGTCATTGCTTGTTCTGAGCAATGGCACATAAATTTGCATTGTTTACAAAGGGGTCAGAATTGCCCCTAAACCAGAGTTTTAGTTACAACCGTTTCACGCCAAGCCCTCGATATGTTTCCTGGCTTCCTCACATCACTACTCCAGACAACATACTTTCCAAGCAACTTTCTGTTTTCTCACGTTGACTGCTTGCCGATTGGTGGAAAACGATTGACGCCTGTCACAGGTTTTTTTTTATGAAAGGCAAAGAGATTAAGTATTTGAAACTACTGAATAAATGTTGACACTTACACCTTTTCTTGTTTACCTATGATGTCGGGTTACTAGCAAATTTAAACCGAACTTGATCTTTGTGCAAATATGTTGGTTCTGCGACAACCAACCTTAGGGATTTTAAGATAAGCGTAGAGCCTGATTTACCTGCGCTCAGTCTAACATGGTCTGCGCTGTTCGCCAGTTATCTAGAACATTTCAAGACACTCCGATAGCATGGAATCCTGGATATTTAATCACTTCTTCTAAGATCACGGTAAACATTATTACGGTGTTTTTAAGACGTAGGGCGCGGCGCGCACAACTCGATATGTTAAGCCACGGTCTCATCCGACCCACGTAGGTGCAGCTCACACGTAGGGCAGTAAATTTTCATACGTGGCCATTTTTTTCTACGTGGGTACATTCTACCTTGGAGTGGTCATTTCACCTGCTTCCGGTCCCCGTAGAAACTGCATATCTTCGATGTGTTCGCAAGTACTACCCACGTACCACCCCCACCTCCCCACCCCACGCACCAGCCACGCGGTAGCCGCGACAAATCATCGCTGACCAAAACTTGTGCATGTCCAATTTTTCTCCACGTAAAAAAATGAAGGCCACGCGGGGGTCAGGTAGCTTGAAATTTCTTTCGTAGTGCGCGCGGTCCAATGCCAACCCCGAAACCCCTGAGCGCCAACGACGGCAGCCATTTCTACCATTTTTAAAGTATTTTTGTGAAATCGAAGGCAATTACGATGTTAGACTAAATGGCGAACAGGAAAGATCCTGATCAGACTGCACACAAACACAGACTGATACGTCGTTGTTAGACACAATAACATCAAATGACATTTGATTAGTTATACTGGAGTATGTACTAATACAAGAATAACGTCGTTGTTAGACAAAATAACATCAAATGGCATTTGATTAGTTATACTGGAGTGTGTAATAATACAAGAATAACGTCGTTGTTAGACAAAATAACATCAAATGGCATTTCATTGATTATACTGGAGTATGTAATAATACAAGAATAACTTCGTTGTTAGACACCATAACCACAAACGTAAATCAAAAAGAAATCGACTCTTGACAAAATTACACTTTTATTATCTTCATGCATAAAAGATGATGGTTTCATAACCACATTTATCAAAGAACTCCGAAAATTACATCGTTGATTTCCGTATAACGTCGGTATATATCAACAGTATAAAGGCTCGACGATTTCCGTCCGAAGTCAGCTCACGAACAAAACCGATCTCTGACGCCTGCATACGGAAATAACCGAGTCCATTAGGAGTATCCCACCTTAATATACACCTCAGTGTCACAATCGTACAATACTATTGTCTAAGGTGGTATCACACTGCAAGGACACTTATTTTGTGTTTTATTCTAAGTCCTCATGTAGCTCGACATAGTTACATAACGATCTCAACATAAGTATATAACTGTGTAACCTATTTCCACTTGCAGACGTTTTTCAACTAATCTGCAGCAGACGACTTTTGGCTAGAGTCGTCTGCTGAAGATTTGTTATTTGTTTGAAAAGGAAATATCTGACTATTCTAAAATAAACGTTGGTACATGAATAACGTTTTGACAACTTTGATTATGATTAACCAAACAATGTTATAAACATGTCTCGGTTAAACAAGGTAACCCCTCTATGTAATATTTAAGGTCAAGGCCAAAATATCAATGTTGACCTCAAGTTAGACAGCGTTGCATCAGGGTAGCAGTTAACAATAACCCTGCCAAACACCAAGTCAATAATTCAATTTACTTTATATCCACTGTATCCATGTAGATTGTTCTCTTTTTTTCCTATGGAAAATGTCTAGATTTACAACACATTCCAGACATAGTTAGACTTGACCTTGATAATGACCTTGTTATAACAAGGTCATGAGAATAGAACACGACATCATCGTAACACACCATGTCAAACTTCCCTGTAACATATATCCACTGTTATCGTCTGTTGGTTGTTTGCTTCTCGCAAACTTATTTCTAGCTGTCAGTGTTGGTTCTGTGACGTTCCGGGCATTTTTAGATTTAGCATCGTCATTGGGCTTGTTGTCAAGTTCTGCTTTTAAAGCGGTGTTTAATTTGGTATCTTCTATCTGTATTGTTTCTGTGACGGTAGGGCCCGAAGGTTGTGTAGGGCTCAGAGTGGTGGACGTAACTGAAACAATGTCAGAAATGAACGATTTGTTTGGTTGTGGTTCAACACCGTTTACGAGTTTTGTTATGTTTTATCACGGCGTTTCCTGGATAGGTTACCAGTACTACTGGTTCTTTATCGACACCAACGAGTCAGTCATAATGCTAACGCAACTATTCTTAACGCCAAGGCAGCAATTACTACCATCTTTAAAAAAATTGTCAAGATTCAGCCGGGGATCGAAACCGCAACGAGGCGGACGCTCTACCACCGAGGCTGGCATATAAATGAACAACGTCAGAAAAGTCTACGGTCACGAATTTGCGTCGGATATTTGCTTCTCGTTTACGGATCACACAGGTGTAACCCGCTCTCACTGGATTCGAGACCGGGATCTTAAGATAACGAGGCCGGTGTCCTATCACTGATGCACGACGGACTCACACAAAATGTAGCATCTCGACAACTTAAAGTATCAAATTGATAAATAATTGAAAGTGATTCTAGCTTTAAGCAATTTATAAAAATAAACTTACATGTGGGATCTTGTAGTCCCGCAATCTCCTGGCATTGTCCACTAAACATGATGTAATAGTCATAGATGAGTTTACGTTTCGGCACCGAACATGAGGTCAGTTTCTTATGAAGACACCCTGCAGTTGCAACTGTAGTGCTGTGGATAACAAGAAAAAACAAGAATAATGAGCCGTCCAGCGAGAAAACCAACATTGTGGACTCTGCGTATAGCATCGACGCGGATCAGCCTAAGCATGCCGCGCAGGCTTACCCGGACAGACAAGTTTCGCCTCCTGTGTATTTTCTGTTTCATGAATCATTTCTCTATACCTCTATACCCCTCAGACGGAATGTGTCGGCTCGGATAAGCCTGCGCGGACTGTGCAGGCTGATCTGGATCGATACATTACGCAGAGTCCAAACTGTTGGTTTTTTCGTGAAACGACTCAAATTGTGTTAATGCTTCACGTTTTTAAAGGGACTGTCTCGTGTAGCGTGGGTCACATTTTCTAACAATAAAACATATGTACAGTTTGTTTGTTTGTACGCCGCTTTCAAGAGTTGTTCAGTGTTATGACGGCGATTTCTGTGTAAATCTAGTACTACTTGTCCATTTATACTGACGCCATCGATTCAGTCGTAACACCAACCCCACAATTCTGAGCGTCAAGGAGGGAAAGCAGTTACTACTGTTTTAAAAGTCTTTGATATGACCCGGTAGGGGATCGAACCCTCGACCTCCCGCACCCGAGGAGGACGCTCTACCACTACAACACCAAGGTGATTAAACATATATATAGAAAGGAAAAATAAGCTTAAGCATACGTCATTTTACCATTTATTACATGATAAAGACATTAGATTATACTTCATAATTTCGAAATTTATTTTCGTTATGAAATATTAAATGGCAAATTGAATCATTTTTACAGCTAACCTAAATTAGTAAGACATATTTAGTCGTTAGACTTATTTTCGCTCCAAACTGTTAGATTGTTTACCTCCCCCGATATAAAGCTATTGCTTATATAGGTAAGTTATATGTAAAACGAGGAACCAGTTTATTCAATGTGTACGATTCGTTTGAGTACCAACAGTATTGTATTTGATTATGTAAAAAGAAAGAAATAGTTCAGGGAAAGACTCCTGAATTGCTTGTCAGTCAGAAGGACGCCCGCTTAACCCTTTCCCACACACAGATCTGCAGCAGGCGGATTTTTAAAACATATGAACATATGTATGAATGTTAACATTCTAAAAAAAACACTGTGGCAAGATAAAAAAAAATCTCATTATAAACAATTGTTCTCTTTGCCAAACTGTTTTTCATGAATATTCAATAATTATTCTTTCATTCATAGAGATTTTCCATAGTTTTGCCAAAACGTTTTCATGAATATTCAATAGTTGTTCTTTCATTCATAAATATTTTCCATAGTTTTGCCAAAACGTTTTCATGAATATTCAATAGTTATTCTTCCATTCAGAGAGATTGTCCATAGTTTTGCCACGATGTTTTCAAAGTATTTTGCAGTAGATTTGTTGTAGTTTGTAAAACGGTTAAATGACGCCTCCTAGTGGAAGATTTAAGTGTTACTCTAACGTTATTTTCATTTCTCAAATGTGCCTTCGAGATTTTATTTTGTAAAAAGGAAACACTTACATGCAGGCATAGATAGACGCCAGTCTCCTCTTTTCTTCCGTGAACGTCTGACCAGGTTTGAATTGACTGTAGAACTGATCTATTGCCGATTTAGTGGACCATTCCATACATTTTCTCGCTCTCTCCATCCCTTCATCCGCACAGGTGAGATTTGTCAAAACTGACAAGAGAATATAATTAACAAGGTTATTGATACTGTGTGTTTATTAGAGTGGTTGTATTCGACGTGGGTTCATTTTTAGCATTGGGCTCGTCAGAGCCAGTTGCTACAGTAGGCGAAATCCGAAAACACTCTCCGAAATCTAGACAGGAATCAGTACCTATTGTAAAAGTCTTATTACAATATCGGCAATGAATTACTTCAAATATCTCTTTCTACAGTTGCTCTCTATTACTGAACACCGTTTCGGGTTCAGAGAGATGTCTTGATATTCGTAGATTGTTTATAATGCTCTTGAAAGCAATAAATTACTTGGAGTTATCGACGTTTCGAGTTATTCCGAATTCATCTATACGTCTGTGATTATTTTGAAAAGGAAGCCAGGTTAATCCTTTCCTTCATATAGACGCTTTCTGACGCCTCTGCAGCAGACGGCGTTTTGAAAACAAAGTAACAAAAGAAGAAATTGCACAAAACGTGCAATTTCTCCTTTTGTCACCATGTTTTCCACTCTTAGTCATATGTTATCCATTCAACTATTGAGATTTTCCATTATTTGACAAAATATGTTCAAAGTCGTCTGCTGCAGAATTGTCGTATGAGGGAAAGGGTTAAAAATAAAATCAATAAAACAGCGCAGCATCAGTATTGAATGTTTATTTTAGCGAACAGAATTCCTACTACGCCGTTTGCAAAAGACAGATCCATTTCAGGAACTGGTTCAAATTGAACTATACAGTCAAACCTTTGCTAAATACCGCCTTTGAATAGCTATTCCCTGTATATAGCAACGACACTTTTGGTTTATTCATTGTCTTGTTTAAAAGACCCTGCAATTTAAAGGTGCTGTATATGAACTCCAGATGGAGATCAACATTTTGAAAATGTTGAAACTTATGCAAATACATGTATTGCTAATAGTGACAACAAAGTAAGTAATAAGTAGTTCTAAACTTTTTTGGCAGTAAATGTTGAAGAACTGTCAACTTGTTGAAAGTCATAAAAATGTACACAATTTGGCTTACTGGGTATGTAAAAATGAAGCATAAATAATCTATATTTAGATGTTTAGTGCTGGAAAGTGAAATTATTACTGGTTTTTTTTTATCCCAGAATTATGATTTTAAAGATAACTTTTGAATAGTTTTAAATTTTTGACTTAAATATCATTTTTCTAGAGTTCAGCACCTTTTTAAGACCACCTGTTGTGAACGACCATATTTCGAGTCAAGCGTTCAATATTTAAGTGTTTGGTATGACCCGATCAGGGATCGAACCTGTAACCTCCTGCTGTTTAATCTTACGTGCAAATCTGGCCAGGAGTATTTTACTTACACGGAAACCTCGTGCACATGCTTCTGGACATTCTCGTCGCTCGTGGTTGGTCTAAAACCAATTTAAGGAACCAATCCGTGACATCGTTAGATGGAGGCAAGGTTCGGCCTAAACACGGTAATACATCATTATATGTTCTGAAATTGAAGATGATATCAAATTCACTTGATTTTTATAACCAAGGCTAATATAAGTCAAAAACTTGATTTAAAATGACATGTATAAAAATCTTCATTCGATCCAGCCGAGCCTCGGTAGCAACGAGGGCTGTCAATCCAGGGGTTGTGAATTCGAATCCCAGCTCGGCCAACATTCTATCTGACATTTGATAAAATTCAATGCGACAAGCCGCGTCATTCGTCTTCCACCAATAGGCAAACAGTCTATGTGGAAAAGCAGCCAGTTGCTTGGGAGGTGTGTAGTGTGTGGGGAAGCCAGGAACATATGAGTAGGTGAACTAGCCGCCGGGATATGACTTAAAAATTGTTGAAAACGGAATAAAATCCCAATCAATCATTAATCATATTGAATACTTTATGACAAAAAAACACATTTTCAGTCAACCTCATCAGTTATTCCTATTGCCCTTAATTGTCTTATCGGTATCTACATTAGTTGACATGAAACTTCTTACACGCTTGTGGGTAACCCTTTCCCACATACAACAGATGGGGACGAGTAAACTAGTCTTTTCCCAACAATATCTCTCTTATGTCTCAAATAAACCCTATGGTTTTGGTACTCAAAGGAATCGTCTCTAAAATGATTTTAGAAACATGCAAAACTCCCCATATTTAATGACACAAATAAACCCTATATTGAGGGTACTCAGAATGATCGTCTGACGGATAAAGAACTATTTTAGAACATGCAAAACGCCCCTTATCTATAGTAGGCTCTGGGGGTTGTTATATTTCAATATATGTTTCTTCTTAATTTAGGCGGAGAGTGTAGATTCTGATGAGACTGTGCTTGTCATATACAGCCTCATCTGAGTCGTGGGCGACATGATCTCTTTTCCCGATGAACCGGTAGTTAAATGAATATATGAGTAATTTCATAATGATGTAAGAAACTCACTTCGAGGCAAACACGTGATAAATCGTCACACGAGGCAAGGGTGGACAGGCAGGTTGAGGGTAATTAATATTAAATACGTCTGGCAGAAAGGAGTCTTGACGAATATCGAGGCCTTGGCGTGAAATGGTTGTAACTAAAATTTGTATTTTTTTTACTAAGGTTAATCACCTCGCCATAAAGTCTTTATAAGCATTAAATCATTTTTCTTGTAAACAATGGAAATTTAGGTGCCATTGCTCGTTCTGAGCAATGACACCTAAATTTGCATTGCTTACAAAGGGGTCGAAATTGCCCCTAAATAGGTTTTTAGTTACAACTGTTTCACGCCAAGCCCTCGATATGTACGTGGACATTTAACGTTTTAAACAATCAGTCGAATATTGACGTATCTGCAGCAGACGAATTTGAAATAAATTGCGACAAAAATAAATAGCTCACAACTTTTTTCAATTATTTTACTTTTTGTTTTCAGATATTGTCATATGTTGCAACATCGTCAGCTGCATATGAGTGATGGGTTCCGTGCACGCACGCAGTCTCAACGGAACTGTGAGTACAATCAAGGGCCCTTAATGTATCTGATGGGTTCCGTGCACGCACGCAGTCTCAACGGAACAGTGAGTACAATCAAGGGCCCTTAATGTATCTGATGGGTTCCGTGCACGCACGCAGTCTCAACGGAACAGGGAGTACAATCAAGGGCCCTAAATGTATCTGATGGGTTCCGTGCACGCACACAGTCTCAACGGAACAGTGAGTACAATCAAGGGCCATTAATGTATCTGATGGGTTCCGTGCACGCACACAGTCTCAACGGAACAGTGAGTACAATCAAGGGTCCTAAATGTATCTGATGGGTTCCGTGCACGCACACAGTCTCAACGGAACAGTGAGTACACTCAATGGCCCTAAATGTATCTGATGGGTTCCGTGCACGCATTCAGTCTCAACGGAACAGTGAGTACACTCAATGGCCCTAAATGTATCTGATGGGTTCCGTGTACGCACACAGTCTCAACGGAACAGTGAGTACAATCAAGGGTCCTAAATGTATCTGATGGGTTGCGTGCACGCACAAAGTTTCAACGGAACAGTGAGTACAATCAAGGGCCCTAAATGTATCTGATGGGTTCCGTGCACGCACACAGTCTCAACGGAACAGTGAGTACAATCAAGGGCCCTAAATGTATCTGATGGGTTCCGTGCACGCATTCAGTTTCAACGGAACAGTGAGTACAATCAAGGGCCCTAAATGTATCTGATGGGTTCCGTGTACGCACACAGTCTCAACGGAACAGTGAGTACAATCAAGGGCCCTAAATGTATCTGATGGGTTCCGTGCACGCACACAGTCTCAACGGAACAGTGAGTACAATCAAGGGCCCTAAATGTATCTGATAGGTTCCGTGCACGCATTCAGTCTCAACGGAACAGTGAGTACAATCAAGGGCCCTAAATGTATCTGATGGGTTCCGTGCACGCACACAGTCTCAACGGAACAGTGAGTACAATCAAGGGCCCTAAATGTATCTGGCGATATAATACTAGAAGTATAGCCCCAAACGTTTCCCATCTAATGTGATACCGTAAATGCACAGACGATGTTGCACGGTGTTTCTCGTCCTTTACTCAGATGATATTAATGTCATGCAAAAGGAGAAATATATCTTCTGCTACCAGTGAATACATAGATCAGCTCGCAGGGGTTTTCACCATGAATGCTATGCCATCACTATATATGGTTGGGGAGCCGAGCCACGGCAGCTCAGTGGGTATCGACGCGGGGGGTCAATCCAAGGGTTGTGAGTTCGAACCTCAGCTCGGCCAACATTCTTTCCGACGATTGACAAAAGTCACTGTGAAGGTAATCGCGACTTATGTAAACCAGGTTATAATTAAAGGTCGAATTTCGTCAAATACATCCGCGGCCATTGTGATCTAGAGCCAAATAGTACCGAAAAAAAACCACTTTGCTTGCGTAAAAATGAGTGTATATACCTTCACCAGAATGCATTGAATGTATGACATCGAGTTTAAATTCATTGTAATTGTGTATAAGATGCACTGAAAATGATTGATTTGATCAATTCTAGTATTTTGACCTTGTTTGAAAATGAGAGTAGAGAATGTGAACAACCAGTTTCGTCCCAGCCTTAATTCGTTCGAAATGAATGATGGTAACCATTTCTCGCCGGGTGAGTTCTTTCTTGCTTAATGCATGATTTCCCGTTTTCTTTGGATTATTGTAAAACTAAGAGGTAACTCTTTTCAATTATATAGGGTATTCTACCTGAGAAACGCTGAACAAATGTGACAGTTTTGTCATGCCGTGGATCAACTATAGTGATCGTCCTGAAGGAAAACGTGGCTTATATAAACCAGGTTAACGTTAGAGGGCTTCCAAATTAATCATTTCAAGCGGAAGTACGGGACACACAATTCTAGGGCATTTGCGCACCACACCGTGCATCCGTTCAGCCTCATCTGCTTCTACACTGTGGACCAATTAGTCAGAGAGGTCTTAGCCCTTTTAACGCCAGTGGCAATATAGTGGTTTTAGCAAACAATACAGATTCAGTCGAGTTAGCTCGTGACGAGCTGTCTCATCTGAAATCAGCATTTCTTTTCCCTTTCAGTTCCCAAAGTTTTCCAAAACGCTTATTACATGAAAAATAAGGTTGCAAGACTTTGAACATGTATTAGTTAACTTTAGGAAATTCTGAGCTGAAAAGGTTAAAGAAAAAAATAGGTATATGAGCAGTCCCACGAGAAAAACCAACACTGTGGACTCTTCGTAAAGTATCGAGCCGTATCAGCCTAACCATGCCGCACAGGCTAACTCGCCACTTTTCGCCTGCTGAAACGAGTTTCTGTTTCAGGAATCAGTTCGCTATACCTCTATCTCCCTTAGACGGAAATGTGACTTTATGAGTTGATAGTATGTGTATATGTTATGGTGACCTATAGGCCCAATGGGCCGGGTCTGGTAAAATTGGTATAACATGTGTTATTCATGTATGTAGATTCACACAGGTCACGTTAATAAACAATTCTTATATCTTTCTCTAGACGGAATTTGTCGGTGCGGATTAGCCTGCGTGGACTGCGCAGGCTGATCTGGATCGATACATTACGCAGAGACCATAATGTTGATTTTCTCGTGGGACGGCTCATATCATCTGCGTAATGTATCGACCAGATCAGCCTGCGCTGTCCGCGCAGACTGATCCGGCCGACACATTCCGTCTTAGGGGGGAAGATGTATAGAGTAGTGATTCCTGAAACAGAAAATCCACAGGAGGCGAAAAGTGTCTATCCGGGATAGCCTGCGCGGCATGCTTAGTCTGATCTGGATCGATACATTACAGAGACCATAATGTTGATTTTCTCGTGGGACGGCTCATATATTGCATGAAAGTGCTGATAGATCTTTATCTACACTTGTCTTTGATACGTTAACCCTTTTCTACATACAACAAGTCTACAGCAAACGATTTTGAAAATCTCTAGAAATTATGGTATGATTGATTGGTTGACTAATAGGGTGTTGAATGCTGTTTTCAGTCTATTCACATATCCATGTGTTTCCTGGCTTTCTCACACCAGTACACCACGACAATCTCTCCAAGCAAGTGGCTGCTTTTTTTACATAGACTGTTACCCCATTGACAGTTGACGCTTATCTTATTGACTTCTGTCAAACGTCAGCAAGAATGATGGTCAGGGTTCGAACTCACTTACCCTAGACGAACATCCCGCGTCGCTACCAACTGAGCTAGTGCTACTCGGTTAACTTGTTTGAAAAAATTACTTGTAATTTGTCCATGAATCAAAATATTGTATACTTACGTGCACCAGCTATAGATGTTTTGTGCGATAACTCCTTGGTACGTAACGTTATAGGGCCGAGGGCGCGCTTGACTTTGGCAGGTCCTTAAAGCTCTGTTCGGTGTGGCGGGAGACGAACCAGGCATGAAGTTTAGTGTGTTGTTGTTGTTGTTGTTGTTGTTGTTGTTGTCCGATTGTCCCATTACAACAGAACAATATAACAGTATCCATGCTGCTTGAATTAAAACTGAAAGGGGGAAAAACAAGTTCCATAGATATCTGTGTAAGGGGGGAAAGGGGTATTGATGCATCTGCTGCTGCATCCAATGAAGAGTCGATGCCTCAATGCAAAGCCAATTAGGCAATGTCCCGTTTCACCTAACGCGGCTGATGTGTCATAGTATAGGCTTTTGAAGCCTCTATTTAACAAACAATGTGTTGAACCTTTCCCCCACACAACACATCTGCAGCAGGCGACTTTCTAACTATTCAATCATAAATATGGAAGCTCTCTATAGATTAAAGATCAATTATTGACTAAAGTTGCAAATATTGTAGCAAAATGTCGTCTGCTATAGAGGCGAACGAAAGCGTCTTTTTTGTTGGATAGCGTTAAGAAACTAAAACTACGAATTCGTTTTAAAACGTTTTACCATTCAAATACATTTTGACGCATCTGCAGCAGACAATTGTTTCCAACAAAACGAGAACTTTTTGCTTATCATTATTTCAAAAGGTTTTTCTCAGTGCGTCCATGTTTCTAAGCGATTTATTTATCATACCTTGTTTGGATATGCTCTAGAACCGAGGTATAATTTAAGTCGATAAAAAGCCAGCTTCGGAATCCAGCATCTTTCATAACTATATATTGTTTAGATGTACATTTTCCGGAAAAAAACAATGTTGAAAATATCGTAAAATCCCAATAAAACAAACAAAAATGACTTGTCAATTCACTGCTGTAAAAAGAGAACACTTATTATGACCAGTTTATCATTCTTTCCAATAATTCAGTCATTGCAAAGAATACATATTCAGCAAAACTATTTATAGTTCATTTTCAAGCTTTCGGCCTGACAGCTTTGAATTCGATTACTTCAAAATCATGTATAGTAGCTAGTTCAATACTAAACGTTATACACATCAATCTCATTAAAATCATCTCTTATTAACACTACGCATACATTGGGTCAGATTGTTATACACATATATTTAGTTTTAGACTCCTAGTGGTCATAAATTAATAATAAACTATTTATAGTTTCAACGGAATTTGATGACATTAATGTAGCAAATGTATGTATACTTTGCCAATAGTAGACTATATCTGAATTATCGGACTAAATTGCGTCTATTTAGATTTAATCGAAACTGTAAATTGAAAAGGTTGGTGAATACAAGCCATGAAAAAGTACATTGGAACCTGTGTACAAAGACCACTCATGGGAACACAACCTATGGTCTTTGTTAACAGAAATGTGGTCTTTAAATGAAGGGTCATTTACACCGAAAATGAAAAATTGTAAAACTAATAGTGAGGTCGCTTTAAAGAGGGCATCGCTATTCCAAGGTGGTATTTAGCACGGGTTTGACTGTACTTCTAAACCCAATGTTGTGGGTACCAAAAACACTCGTCTGAATGATACGATGAGTTTGAGTACCGACAACATAAGATTTATATGAATTGAGTTATAAGTGAGATATGTGTTGAGAAACTGCATGATTCGCCTCCTTAACAAGCTGTCCGGGCATCTGCTATGTTTCAAAATGCTGCAACCCTTTCCCTCAAACGACAGTTCTGCAGGAGACGACTTTGAACATATTTTGTCAAAAAAAAAAAAAAATCTATAATTGAATGGATAACCTATGACTTAAAGTGGAAAACATGATGGCAAAAGGAGAAATTGCTCGTTTTGAGCAATTTCTTCTTTTGTCACCATGTTTTCAAAAAGCCGTCTGCTGCAAAGGCGTCAGAAAGCGTCTATATGAGGGAAAGGGTTGAACCCTTCCCACACACAAACATTTGCTGACAACTCTGCAGCGGGCGATTTCAGAAAACCTTGTAGCTAAAAAGAGTATTGCTCAAAACGAGCAATTTCTCCTTTTGCCACAATGTTTTCTACTTTTAGTGATGAGCAATGTCTCCATTTGCCACACTGTGTTCAACTCTATTCAATAATTCTACTTGCATTAACAGATGTTTTCCCCTTGTTTTGCCCCGATGTTAAACCTACCTTGATGTGAACGATCCATGTTTCAAAATCCAAATGGAGAAAGTGTTTGCTGCTTGTGTCAAATTATTATAACTTTGTTCTTTAACTCTTTATATCCCAATACAGCATCACATCATCTGTACCAAACAGAAACAGAAAATGAATTTACCATTTCACTCATACTTTCATTATAAGACTCCGTTTGCAACCGACAACATTTGAAAACACTGTTCGAAAAGCAGAAGCTGCTTACTACTAGCAGTCTATTTTTCTTACGATTGGATTCCATCCTGTATACAAAATAAAATACGATGCCATTGTGTAGATGAGACATTTTATTCGTTAGACATTTTAAGGCAAAGGACACTTCAAACATCTTATAAACGGTTAATATAGTTAATACGTAAGCGCCCGTGCTCAAAGACAGCAACCCACAGACAATTTGCGTCAAGTGCAGATAAAGATCAGTCTTGGCATCATTGTGATCTGATTCAAATCAACACTGGGGTCACATCACATTCCGTATACGTCAATTTCGTTTAGTTTCAATTTCCCGATCAGGGCAGATCAAGACCAGACAACGCAGACGCGACAATAAATTTGGGTCTACACTAGTTGCGAAAGCCGTGCAAAACGCTATGTAAGTTTTCCTCAGACAAAGCTCGTAGAATTTAACAAGCTCAATTGTGGTATGTGTTTTAAAACTGAAGGTCATTTCAATGTAGAAAGAACAATGAAATTAAACACTTTTAACGGCAAAAACGGCATCAATTTTGAACAACATTACTGTCGAGTTAACATTACTTTTTGAAGAATATTTCAATATTCAAAGCAAACATTAAACAAAATTCCAGTTTGAGTAGTATTTAGGTGCAATTACAGCACACACCACCTTTTCTGCTCGCCAAATAGTTAACTCTGCACGGCGAGGGTGAACAAAATCAAATCATTACATAACACCAACTTTATGAACATAGCGAACAGGAGAACTTACTCAAGAAAAGCTTGTTTTCCCTTTTTCTTCAATGTTCTAAATGTTGATTATAATTCACGCGTTTATTTATTCAATTTTAAATTAGGTATTTTTTATTACGTTCGATTTTGACTAGATTTTAATAGCATATCGGATAATGCATCAAATTTAGCTCGTAAAGATTACAGGTGATACATTTTCAGCCAACCACTGTTGAAAACTTTTTTTGGGGAAAAGGAGACATTGCTCTAAACGAGCAATTTCTCCATTTCCCCATGTAATATATATGTAACTGTGTATCACTTTTTATAAATATTCTTGCAATTTTTAAGTCGTTATTAAAAAAATCCCGGTGACTTTTTCCAATTAGACCAGATGTCCAGATAAGAAGGGGAATACAGCTCTTTTCCCAAAAATATCTCTCGTATTATCAAACCAAACCCTATATTGTTGGTACTCAAAAGAATCGTCTCAGCGAGACGATTATTTTGAGTACCCACATCATTGGGTTATATGGTCAAATAAGGATTTTAGAACATGCAAAATGCCCCTTATCTAGAGCTCTGATATTAGACGATCCGTAAAAATAACCCATTAGTTAAATCGTAAAAACTCAATGCACGTACTTGAATCTACACAAAGCACCGTCACATCACATTAATGATGCGTCCAATTTTCAAAATACTACGTGCTCCGTACCAGGACGAATATGAAATGACATAGTACTCCATCCAATGGACGACCAATCAGTCTTACTTCTGCTTGACAGTTTACTAGTATTGTCACGTGACCAGATATAACCAAGCCCCTACAGTGACATTTGTTATTTCGACATACCATAACATTTGTTTCTGGACCATCTGTCACTCGACATGATATAGCATGAATATCAACTACTATAAATCTTCCGTGTTATAAATTGCAAAGGGTACAATTGGCTGACTTAATTTACGGTTGAAGGATCACTGCTTACAACAAATCTGCAGCAGACGACTTTGAAAGTCTTGGAAAAAATGACTATGTGATATGTTATTGAATGCAAATGCGTCAGAAAGCGTCTCTACATGCGTCAGAAAGCGTCTCTATATGCGTCAGAAAGCGTCTCTATATGCGTCAGAAAGCGTCTCTATATGCATCAGAAAGCGTCTCTATATGCGTCAGAAAGCGTCTCTATATGCATCAGAAAGTGTCTCTATATGCGTCAAAAAGCGTCTATATATGCGTCAGAAAGCGTCTCCATAAGCGTCAGAAAGCGTCTCTATATATATATATATGCGTCAGAAAGCGTCTTTATATGCGTCAAAAAGCGTCTCTATATGCGTCAAAACGCGTCTCTATATGCGTCAAAAAGCGTCTCTATATGCATCAGAAAGCGTCTCTATATGCGTCAGAAAGCGTCTCTATATGCGTCAGAAAGCGTCTCTATATGCATCAGAAAGCGTCTCTATATGCGTCAGAAAGCGTCTCTATATATGCATCAGAAAGCGTGTCTATATGCGTCAAAACGCGTCTATATATGCGTCAGAAAGCGTCTCCATAAGCGTCAGAAAGCGTCTCTATATATATATATGCGTCAGAAAGCGTCTCCATAAGCGTCAGAAAGCGTCTCTATATATATGCGTCAGAAAGAGTCTCGATATGCGTCAAAAAGCGTCTCTATATGCGTCAAAAAGCGTCTCTATATGCGTCAGAAATCGTCTCTATATATATATGCGTCAGAAAGCATCTCTATATGCGTCAAAAATCGTCTCTATATGCGTCGGAAAGTGTCTATATATGCGTCAGAAAGCGTCTCTATATGCGTCAGAAAGCGTCTCTATATGCGCCAGAAAGCGTCTCTATATGCGTCAGAGAGCGTCTCTATGCGGGTAATGGTTAATATCATTACCAAGACTTTACAAAGTGTCTTGGTTTTGGTCAAAGTCGGTCAATGTTATATACATGTAGTATCCGAGACTGGAAACAGCCAATCTATTTTTGTTTAGAAAAACATGGTTTCTATTTTGCCAAAAATATACCATATTAGAATCGAGTGTACGGGAGCCGCACGAAAATTTCTACTAAGACCTTTAAATAGATGTCCTTGGTTAGGAGATTAACCCGTTCCCACATGCCGATGCCTTAGACACAATGTTTTCAAATCTATTCAATAAATACGATTTCATTTACTGTCTATATTCTTTACTAGATATTTTCAAAATATGCTGAATATGTGTTGTGTGATGGAAAGCATAAACTGAAAAATACGTCTAAATACGATTTATTTCTGACGAAAGTCGGATATTCATCTCTGAACTAAATATCGAATGATTATTCGACACATTAAATCAAAATTGAGGAAGACAGTTGTGCAGTAGAGGAGCGTCGGCCTCATATATATTAAATAAGAGGTGCCGGGTTCGAGTCCTGCAATGAACGGGTTCTGCCTTTGGAAAGTTTCAACGTGAAAGACGGTAGTACAACTTAAGTCCCAAGGAAGCAGTTTTGACAAAAGTCAGTGCGTCATTCGTCTTGCACCGATGGGCCTGTTGCTTGGAAAGAGTATCGTATGGAGTAATGGTGTGAGAAAGCCAGGAAATACATGGGTAGAAGCAATGGCCGCTATGACATGAATTAATAATATTTTGAAAACGGCATTCAATCCCAATCGATCAATTAATCTCAATGTTACAGACATCGAGCGTGATTAATAGAAGCTGAAAAGTTGTCTTGCATCGACGTAACATTGTAAAAAACAACCCGATTTTGTGTGTTGCCTATGAATTGAACTTTGACACCGCGGAGTAAAAAGATTACCTAAAAACATTGTTAGGGTCAGCGAACAACCTTAGATATATAATTGCATTAGACAAGGGGTTTTAAAGGTAAGACAATGTGTCTCCGGTGATCTTTACAAAGTTAATGGATGACTTGAACTAGCCAGTGTTCATTAAAGTTGATCTCTTAGTCTAACATGAACGCCCTATGACGCATACATAATATTATATCGTATGTAGACCAGTGTCTCTGGCTTTGATTTGCTGACAATTTGCTTCGTTTTCAACAGTATTTACTTCATTATTTCAGTGATCAATTCACCTTTATACCCATCCTGACTTTCCTTTACAAACAATCCAGGCGTATTTCTTCAAAACAACTGGTTGGCTTAAGCCAGATTGTAGACTATAGGGAAAAGTAGCCGATTAGTGGAAGATGAATGACCCTGATTGCTATGGCATTTTTGTTTCAATCGTTGGAAAGCATGTAAGGTAAGTTTGGTCAGATCAAAAGACTACCTAGTACCTTTTACCTGTGTGTGCGAACGCTTGTCATGACATGAGTCCCAATGGGCGAGAATGCGTCTTGAAATAATATATTTGTATAAGATTTAACTCTTTCAGCGCCAAAGGCAATATTCAGGTTTTTGCAAACAATACTGATTCAGGCGAGTCAGCTCGTAACGAGCTGTCTCACCTGAAATCAGCATTGTTTGCCTTTTAGTTATCAAAATAGTCCAAACTTGTGTTATATGAGAAATAGAGACGCCCGATTTTGAACATGGAAGAGTCTACTTTAAACAATTCGGCGCTGAAAGAGTTTAAATAATGGGCTACAATTCTAACTTTATGTAAACAAAATACATGTATGGCTCATCTTAGTATATGACGGCCGTCGAGGCGGTAGTTGGACAAGGCTTGTCCAGCTTTCAATTCAAATCATGATACAAATTGTAAATGGCAGCTGAAATGTGAAGTTGTGCAGGAAAACCAACTATACCGTGTGTTTTGGCAATGATAGATTAGAGAAATACCGTTTGAGAATTCATCATACTAGCTGGTCCAAATATAAACAGTTTGTCAGTTCAATCCAATTGAAAGCGTCTTTGACAAATTGATTCACAATGATCTGAACTTATATCTCTCGCGAGCTCCTTAATAGTTGAACTTGTTTTCTTAAAACTGTAACGTGCCGGGCTAAAGACGCAGAAGATCCCTTCAGCGAAAAGTATACTCAACCCTGAAGGGGTCCACTTGTCTTATACCCTAAACTCCATCACTTCGAAACGGTGATGTAAATTTGCATATCAAATGCAACGTATACCGAACGTTTTCGTTACAAAACAAAACTCATATTAGCTCTATAGAAGGTTACCAAATTCACCAATGATGAGAAAGGACCATTATTTAATTAATCCAATATATTAACATTTCTTTCCTGTTTTAAATTTTGCTTAATTATAAAATACGTTTTCAACGTAAAATCCAGAATTATTAGCATTTCATATAAGTATAATTCCTACCATATGTCTACTGCTGGCACACTGGCAATGGGGTATCGGTTATTTTCGGCGCAGCTTTATGAACATGGCCGTTTTGACTTAGTTATTGTTTCTCAATGAACTGTTGGAAAAAAAAACCGCACTGTTTAAATATAAATAGTGGGGAAATGACAACTATTTCGATTGGTGGTAATAGTTCCAATTTGCAACAGAGAATAAATATCATCGTAGATATATAAAATGTTATTTTGATATAAGAAAAAACGTAAAAAAAAGTCTGCTGCAATATAAACAGAGTCTGATGAAAATGTTTTTATTTGCGAGTAGATTTACATGACTACAAATAGACTGTCATATCAAAACGTTTTACCAACAAGAACGTGACGTTAATTCCGCACGTGCTACCAGCAATAACAAATCAAGTGTCACCCTAGACCTTTGACCAAGTAATATAGCTTATAGCCGCAGAGAAAACACAAATCAAATTCATTTAAACTTTACAACAACTTCTTTGACTGGGGGGAAATGGGGGATTTACTTAACACGACCTTTTGCTTTTTTTTGTCATAGTAATGGATGATATATTCCTTTCCCTCATACGCGCATTTTTGCAAACTAATATCAATATATAGAAATTTTCCATATGCATCCCTAGTTTTTCCGTCAAAGGTGTCTGATGCAAATTTGGTGTACAAAGCAATCCCCAACCCCCCTCTTTATTCTAAAATTGCTCCTGATGCATGCGGGGAAAAAATGGCTCGAGACTCGAGTTGTAAGACCGAAAATACAGAATTCTTTCTGAGCAAGTAGCAGGAGGGAATCTTTTGAATAATTAGGACACGTACGTTTGTAAGTAGGATGGGTTACCCTACAATTATACACACCAATTTTTAAATTAGGAATACATGTATCTTGACTGAATTATATGTTCATCAGTAAGTAAGTACACACATTTGCATTTGACAAACAAAATTTGACGAGTCCAACTGATTTGTCATTAGTTTTCGTGTCAATAGGACCAATATAATCCATATATTGCAGTCACTGCAAAGTTCTTAAATTTATAGTTACATGATGTACCAAAATTATTTGATTTTACACAGTAAAAAAGAAAATCAAAATGTTTCTAAGATTTACTTATATATTTATTATCATGTCTGCTTTAGAGAGCAGGGACATCAAAATATGACTTTTTATAGTCTTAAAATTTCGACTATCTATTTATACTGCCCGCCAGCCGAGGTCCCAAATTAATTAATGGTATCATTGGCAGGTGCACATCTGTGATTTTGTTAAAATAATGAGTGAATAAATTTAAAAGGATGACATACATGTAGACATCAATGAAAGATAAAATGATAAAAAAATTGCAGGTCATCTATCCTCGGGTCTATTTGTTGTGTACAGGGCCCCTCCTGAAACTTTCAAGGTAAGGCTGCACAACAACTGCAGTGGGCAGTGAGTTCCAATGTACTACTGATTGAGAAAAACATATTTAGGAATATTTCTAAAAGATTGCAATTTGTCTGTAGAAGAAAGGGTGCATCTTGTAGGTCTCTCCAAGTATTATTGCATGGGAACTGTAACTTATTTATTAATTATTTTGTAGAACATTATTAAACACCGTATTGTCTGTTCGTCACTGTTCTAGTATACTCAATCCCAGGTCATGCCGCATGCGGGAGACACTGCTGTTACTGGAAAAATCATCTTTGACTAATATCAGGGTGAGTGTATTAAATTAATACACTCACCCTGCTAATATATAGCTTGTTTATGAACTTTTTCAATTTTACAAATATTTTTACATGTATAACCCTTTTCCTCATACTACAATTTTGCAGCAGACAACTTTGAACATATTTTGTCAAAAAATGGAAAATCTCTATAATTGAATGGATAACCAATGACTAAATGTGGTAAACATTGTGGCAAAAGGAGAAATTGCTTGTTTTGAGCAATTTCTTCTTTAGTCGCTATGTTTTCAAAAAGCTGTCTGCTGCAGAGGCACCAGAAAGCATCTATATGAGGGAAAGGGATAAGGATTCGAAACTGATGAGGCATATTCTTCCTGTGGTCTAATAATTAATTAATTTTCTTAAATCCTTATCTGACCACCTAACCTTATGCTGCAGGTACTCAAAAGAATTTGCACAGTGACATGATTGATTTAAACCCGTTTCCACATGTAGTAAGAATCTGCAGTAAATGTCTTTGAAAACATCTAAGCAAAAACATTGAAAATCTCTAATATATAAATGATGAAAGTGTTATTATTGTGTAGAGTGGAAAACATTGTGACGAAAATTGAAATTGGTCATCATGAGCAATGAAAATGTGTCTGTATGTTGCAGAGCTCTAGATAAGGGGCGTTTTGTATGTTCTCAAATCCTTATTCGATCATCCTTTGTTGTAGGTACTCAAAAGAATTGTCTCACTGAAACAATTCTTTTGAGTACCCACAAGGCCACAACATAGGATTTGCTTTAATGATAAGAGAGAAATTGTGGGAAAACCTCTGATGTTGGAAAGTGTTTTAATCCTTAAAAGTAAACACAAAATGAGTAAAAGGACAGATTTGTTGGAGCATAGACCAGTTCAATGCATTGCATCTTGACCTGATTTTCCCGTTTAATATATTTTCAAACAGTTACCAGAATGATGAATCAAGGAGATGATGATGCAGTCAGCATTGTCTCCAATACAACAAAGAACAGTGAAGAAACAATCCCAAATATTCCGGTCATGTACCTACAAGATACAGGGTAATACTATGTTTTTAACCCTTTCCCATATACAGACCCTTTCTGATGCCTCTGCAGCAGACTATTTTTGAAAAAATCGTGACAAAAGGAAAAATTGTTCATAATGAGTATTTTTTTCCTTTTGCCACAATATTTTCAACTCTATACAATAATTAATTTATACATTAATAATAATATATGGAAGTTTCCCACACTTATGTGTATCTATGTTTTCAAAGTCTCCTGCTGCATATAAAGAATGATAGTTGGGAGCAAGTAAATCATAAAGTAGCCATTAACCCTTTCCGTCATTCAGACAACTCTTGACGGTTCACCTTCAATTATCTATTTGTTTTACCAAAACATTAACCCTTTCCCACACACAGAAAAGCTGCCAAATTCTAAAACATCTGGTTGAAAATATGGTTTAACTCTATAAATGAAAGTTTAATCATTGAAAAGAGTTGAAAATATTGTGACAAAAAGAGAAATTGCTCGCTTTGAGCAATTTCTTCTTTTGTCATAATGTTTTCAAAAAGTTGTCTACTGCAGAGGAATCAGAAAGGGTTAAGAGTCTTCAAAATGACCACCTCAAAAACAGGATGTGAGGTCATACAAAAGATGGTAAATTACATAGTGTTCAGCCTTTTCTCTTACAAGTTTGAAGGTAATCCTTTTATCCCTTGAAGATGCAGTTTGAACGCTTTAATAATGAGCAATTTCTCATTTGGCCGTAAGGTTTCCATCTCATTTCAATAATTACACTTTCATTTAATCGGTTTTCCATATTTTTGCCTGGATGCTAATTTCACTATAGTCATCTTCTGCAGATTTGTTGTATACATGTGGAACAGGGTCTAACGAAAGAATTAAGTATGGACACTAAAGAAGGTGGGAAGAAAGCATACAGTCATGTGCTTCTTTATATTGGAGTTTGAATGTTCATCCACATTAAATCACCAAAATTACCATTTTTATGTGACGAGGCGCATCATGTTTTGCCCTGTACAGTAGGGTTAACCCTTTCCATCATATAGATGCTTTCTGACGCCTCTGCAACATATGGCTTTTTGAAAACATGGTGACAAAAGAAGAAATTGCTCAAAACAAGCAATTTCCCACTTTGTCACCATGTTTTCAAATCTATTCAATTATTGTTCTTTCATCTAAAGGGAGTTTCCAATTTGTGTTAGGATATGTTTTCAAAGTCATCTGCTGCAGATGAGTTGTATGTGGGAAAGGGTTAAGGTACTTACAGGTCTACAACCATTATTTACCTACATACCTCTATGATGTACCTGTCAAAATAAACCATTATACCTTTTTATAGACTACTCAGCCTCATCCCCTTGATGTCCATATTGACAGAAATATAGACAAGAGGGATAAGCAGCTCCCTAAATCCCTTTGTACTGTCCTGTTATCACACAGAGAAAAGAAATTGTCCAATATTCTACAATCTGCAGCAAATATAACTTTTGAGATCATAAGTGGTACCTGCACAAAACATACATATATTCTAAAAGCTTAAATTTTTCAACTAAAGCAAGAGATCAATTTCAATACTTGAATTTCTATGTAATATGAAAAATGGCTGGTTTAAAACATCCAGGTATTGTGATTTTGGAATTTTAACAAATTTAACAAAATCTTTAATCTTTTTCTACATACAAATACTTTTTGATGCCACTGCAGCAGACACTATTGAAATCAATGTGACTAAAGAATAAATTACTCTTAACAAGCAATTAAAAAATAATACTTTCATTAATAGACTTTTGCCCCATTGGCGCAAAGAATTTATCAATGTCTGCTGCAAAATATTGTATATATGGGAAATGATTAAACGTGACATTTTGGAGCCTTGAGATAAAATAGTTACCATTATGAAAAAAAAAAAAATTACTCTTCATCTTTTCCCACAATGTTTCCTATGGGAACCTGTTGCTGTTGCATCAAAGGATGTTTGTATCTGGGAGAGCTAGGGCTAAAATTCTGTTTAATTAATCCTTTCCAACATATAGACGCTTTCTGAAATCTCTGCAGCAGAAGACTTTTGAAAACATTGTGGCAAGCAGAGAAATTGCTCATTATGAGCAATTGTTCCTTTTGCCACAATGTTTTCAACTCTTTTCAATACTTGAACTCTCATTTATCAAGATTTTATACATTTTTGTCAAGTCCTTTTCAAAGTCGTCTGCTGCAAATTTCTTGTATGTGGTAAAGGTTTAACCCTTTCCCTCATACGACAATTCTGCAGCAGACGACTGAACATATTTTGTCAAAAAATAGAAAATCTCTATAATTGAATGGATAACCTATGACTAAAAGTGGAAAACATTGTGGCAAAAGGAGAAATTGCTTTTTTTGAGCAATTTCTTCTTTTGTCACTATGTTTTTAAAAAGCTGTCTGCTGCAGAGGCGTCAGAAAGCGTCTATATGGGGTAATGGTTTAAACGTCACATTCAATTGGATCAGACTGTCCAGGTTGTGTTACAGTGAGTGTGAAACATTTGTTCGCCATGACAGTCAACATCGGTTCACCTGTCACTTCTATAGTTTGATCCAGGAATTTACCATTTACATTACTTCATATAGACGCTTTCTGACGCCTCTGCAGCAGACAGCTTTTTGAAAACATAGTGACAAAAGAAGAAATTGCTCAAAACGAGCAATTTCTCCTTTTGCCACAATGTTTTCCACTTTTAGTCATACCCATTCAATTATAGAGATTTTCTATTTTTTGACAAAATATGTTCAAAGTTGTCTGCTGCAGAACTGTCGTATGAGGGAAAGGGTTAACCCATATCCCGCATAATGCAAATCTGCAGCAGACAACTTTGAAAGCATCCAAGCAGAAACACGGAAAAGCTTTATAAATGGTGTTGTTATAACTGAAAAAGAGTTGAAATCATTGTGGCAAAAGAAGAAATTGCTAGTTTTGAGCAATTTCTACTTTTGTCACAATGTTTTCAAAAGTCATCTGCTGCAGAGGCGTCAGAAAACTTCTATATGTTGGAAAGGGTTAATACAGCGAATATGCCTTTGACAACATCTAGGCAAAAACACGGATACGCTCTATAGAGGTTGGTATTATTACTGGTAACAGGTGAAAACATTGTGGAAAAAGGAGACATTGCTCATCTTGAGCAATTTCTGAATCTCCTTTTGTCAAGATATTTTTAAAAGCTCTCTCATACAGAGTTGTCAGAGAGCGTCAATATGTGGGAAAGGGTTAATGTTCTCAAATTGAGAGGTTTACTTTATTAGTCCATGCCTCATTCTAGCTACTGTAACAACAAGGGCTGTATATCCAGGGGTCATGAGTTTGAAATCTGAATCTACCATTTATTCTTTCCAATGAAAATTGACAAAAGTCTTTGTGACTAGTATCATGTCTTCCACCAATGGGCTTTGTGGGAAGGTAGCACGCTGCCAGGGAAGAATGTTGTGTCTCGAACTGGTGTGATTAAGACAGGAATTGATCGTCTTTGCCTTAACCCTTTCCCTCAAATGACAATTCTGCAGCAGACGACTTTGAACACATTTTGTCAAAATATAGAAAATTTCTATAATTGAATGAATAACCTATGACTAAAAGTGGAAAACATTGTGTCAAAAGCAGAAATTGCTCGTTTTGAGCAATTTCTTCTTTTGTCACTATGTTTTCAAAAAGCCGTCTGCTACAGAGGCGTCGGAAGGCGTCTATATGAGGGAAAGGGTTAATTTGACTCTACTATCCGTTCTTTGAATGAAAATTTAAAAAAGTCTTTATGACTAGTGTCATGTTGGAAGGACGCACCATTGCCGAGGAAGAATGTTGTGTGTCAAACTGGTGTGAGAAAGCCAGGAAATGATTGTCTTTGCCTTTTATTTTGCAAACTTCCCTGAGATTATTTTGTGTGACTTGGCTTGACTATGCTTTGCAATTCAGAGAAATCTGTATCATCAGGATGACTTCACTTTACGGCAAAAATAAATTAACAATTACAGCTATTGCCTTCTTTAAATTGCAAAATATATTTAACCATTTTCCATAAATACAAAAATTCTGCAGCAGACGACTTTGAAAACTTCTTCATAAGAGTATGGAAAATCTCCACTTATCAATGAGGAAATATTGAACACAGTTGAAAAGAATGTGGCAAATGGAGAAATTGTCTTTATAAACATTTTCTCCTTGTGCCAGAAGGTTTTCAAAAGCCGTCTGCTGCAGATGCGACAAAATGCGTCTGCAAGTGGGAAAGGATTAATTGTTTATTCTTTCTGACAAATAAGTTTTGCCATTGAGTTGAATTTACTGAGGAATATTTTCTTCCTCTTTGCAGACAGATGGACAAGTACGAGGATTCTGTTTTAGAGACAACCCCTTATCAAACATGTAAGTGGTAACTTTTTACCCCTGTTCCACAAACAACAAATCTACAGCAGACGACTTTGAAAATGTTGTGACAAAAAAAATGTCCATAAAAGATAGCTTAATTATTATATAAAGTTGAAAACATTGTGGCCAAAGGAGAAATTGCTCATCATGAGCAATTTCACGTTTGGCCACAATGTTTTCAAAAGTTGTCTGCTGCTAATGCGTCACAATTCTGGTGGGAAAGGGTTATCTCATATGCTTTTCTAACCCTTTCCCTCACACAACACATATGCATCAGATAACTTAAAAAAACATATCAGAACGTAAGCATACTTATGTGAATAGAGTTGAAAAACATTGAGGCAAAAGGAGAAATTTCTAAACAGGAACAATCTCAATGTTAGCCACAATGTTTTAAATGCCATCAGAATCACAACTTATGTGCATGTTGGAAATGGATAACAATAGTAAGATTTAACCCCTTCCCAAAAACAACACATCAGCAGACGTAAGCAGAAACACAGAAAATCTCTATAAAATTTAATAAAGGTTTAATTACTGAAATAAGTTGAAAACATTTAGCAATTTCACCTTTTGTCACAATGTTTTCAAAAGTCGTCTGCTGCAGATGCCTCAAAATGAGTCTACAGGTAGGAATTAAGGGGTAAATTAACCCTTTCCCTCATATATATGCTTTTGACGCCTCTGCAGCAAACGGCTTTTTGAAAACATATCGCCAAAAGAAGAAACTGCTCAAAACGTGCAATTTCTCCTTTTGCCAGTGTTTTCTACTTTTAGTCATAGGTTATCCATTCAATTATAGAGATTTTCTATTTTTTGACAAAATAGATTCAAAGTCGTCTGCTGCAGAATTGTCATATGAGGGAAGGGTTAAGAGATGTCTGTTTTGAATACATACATGTCAATTTTTTGCCCTTGAGCAATGAAGATCAAGATTTAGATAACATGCATTTTCCACAATGTTTTCAACACTATAGTCAATAGTTCTACTTTGATTTACAGAAATCTTTCATTTTTTTGCCTAGATGTCTTACTGGAGATTTGTTGTATATTATAAAAAAAAAGGGTTAAATTTGCAAACCTGGACCATGAAATTAAGCAACGTCATGTCTACTTCTGTTAATAGCCAGAGTTGGCCTATAAATCTACTACTTCAAACCTTGAGCGATGTCTTCACTATTTGTATTATTTTGTTTTAACCTCAATGGTAAACTCAGAAGAAAATGTTAGTATCACAGCCCAACGTCAAGTTAACCCTCCTTTCCCACATACAACAAATTTGCAGTGGAAAACATAGTGACAAAAGGAGAAATTGCACGTTCTGTGCAATTTCTTCTTTTGTCACTATGTTTTCAAAAGCAGACGACCTTGAAAACATCTAGTCCAAAACATGAAAAATATTCATATATGAGAGTAAAATTACCGAAAAAAGTTGAAAACATTAAGACAAGGAGAAAATGCTTTGGGCAATTTCTCATTTTATCACAATGTTTTCATAAATCATCTGCTGCAGAGGCGTCAGAAAGCGTCTGTATGTGGGAAACTGTTAAAGTAGATTGTTTACCAAATAAAATATTTTCAGAGTTGTCTTTGAAAATATCATGCTTATTACCATATAAAGGCTTCAAAACATTATGGGAAAGGTGAAATTTATCACTTTCATCAATTTATCTATTTTTCATACTGATTTTAACTCATCTGCAGCAGATGACTAATTAAAGGAGAAATTGCTTATGCTGAGCAATTTCTCCTTTTGCCACACTGTTTTCAACTCTTTTCAATAATGTTACTATCATTCATAGAGATTTTCCATATTGTTATGTAGATAAGTCGTCTGCTGCAGATTTCTTGTATGTGGGAAAGGGCTTTATGCCTGGATCAGAGATAAGGTAAATCATGTCTTTATTTTTTGTATATATATGTTTAGATTTGGGAGGCCTTTCTTCTCCAATAATCCCATTCCACGATGACAGTCAGTATCAGGTTTGATTGCTTGTTATTTATTTATATTAACCCTTTCCCTCATATAGACGCTTTCTAACGCCTCTGCAGCAGACAGCTATTTGAAAACATAGTGACAAAAGAAGAAAGAAAACGTGCAATTTCTCCTTTTGCCACAATGTTTCCCACTTTTAGTCATAGGTTATCCATTCAATTATAAAGATTTTCTATTTTTTGGCAAAACATATTCAAAGTCGTCTGCTGCAGAATTGTTGTATGAGGGAAAGGGGGGTTAAATGTCTATGTACAATATCGGCATGTTTAGTTAGTGCGCAACAGAGCTCTAGATAAGGGGCGTTTTGCATGTTCTAAAATCCATATTTGACCATATAACCCAATAATGTGGGTACTCAAAATAATCGTCTCACTGAGACGATTCTTTTGAGTACCCACATCATAGGGTTTGGTTGTATAATAAGAGAGATATTGTGGGGAAAAGGAGCTGTATACCCCCTTCTTATCTGGACCACTGAGTCACAAACTGTAAGGGGTAATTAGTTTCTGTCACTGACAGCCCCATTTGTCAGCCTCATTGAAGGATTCCATTTGTCAATTTATTTCAACCTATATTCTAACCTCTATGTTTACCCTTTCCTACATACAACACATATGCAGTGTTGATGAGTGGATTCTGCCTTTGGTATTTTTCTACACAAACTGCACGAGTACTGGTTAAGTCTCCAGGAAGCAGACATCAAGCGTGATTAATATAAGCTGAAAGCTTGTTTCGCAATCGACATAAAATATATAAGTTTAAACTAAAAAACATTGGCAAAATGAGTGTGTGTGTGACCCGTTCAGTTAACCCTTTCCCTCATACGACAATTCTGCTGCCGACGACTTTGAACATATTTTGTCAAAACATAAAATATCTCCATAATTGAATGGATAACCTATGACAAAAAGTGGAAAGCATTGTGGCAAAATGAGAAATTGCACGTTTTGTGCAATTTCTTCTTTTGTCATTATGTTTTCAAAAAGCTGTCTACTGTAGAGGCGTCAGAAAGCGTCTGTCTATATGAGGGAAAGGGTTAAGGTTACCAGAGATATGGAGAAAATGTTTTTTAAATGAGCAATACCTCTGTTTTCCCACAATGTTTTAAATACGGAAATAAACATATAATGACAGTTCAAAGTCCTATGTAGAAACGGGATTTATGTTTGATTTGCGATAGTGTAACCTTCATATAGAGGTTCATATGTCTTGGAAAGTATGAAAATTGTTGACAAATTTAAAAGTTTATGATGACTTTATTGCTACAGAAGCACTTTGTTCTGTTAAAGAGAAACAAGAAAGGTACACTGCTTACATGTGGTTTAATGACTGTTATTTAACCTTTTCCAACACACAACAAGTATACAGATGCTGACTTTGATAATATTGAGCCAAAAATTTTGAAAATCTGTATAAATGAAAATGTATTTATGAGCAATTGCTCCTTTTACATCAATGTTTTCAAAAGTTGTTTGCTGCAGATGTGTCAAAGATTGTCTGCATGTCAGAAAGAGTTAATTCATGATTATATATTAACCAGAAAACTGACATATTGTTATAAATGTGTATTGTACACTGGTCATACAATTTATAAATGAGATGCATTTTACATGTCATTCTATTCATTATTGTACATTTTACATGTCATTCTATTAATTATTGTACATTTTACATGTCATTTTATTAATAATTGCTCATTTTTCATGTCATGACATTCATTATACCTTTCCCACATACAGATGCCTGCCTCTGCATCAGACAACATTGTGGCAAAAGTAGAAATTTCTTTATCATCCATAATGTTTTCAACTATACTCAATAATTACACTTTCATTCAGAGAGATCTATGAAATTTTAGCAAATTGTTACAAAGTCTTCTGCTGAAGATCTGTTTTATGTGGTAAAGGGTTAATGAGCCTTTAAACCCTTTCCCACATATAGACACTTTCTGACGCCTCTGCAGCAGACGGCTTTTTGAAAACATAGTGACAAAAGAAGAAATTGCTCAAAATTATTTCCAATTTTTTAAATGTTGCATGTTTTCCTCAGATTGACTCCATAATATATCAGTCTTTACCAGGTACACTGTAAATGTTTAATTAATGTAACTCTGTTTCAAGCCAGCATCCATACAGAACAGTCTGTCTGGGAATGGCATTGATGATTACACAGGCACTGCTGTTGGTGATGATGATTGTTCACAAGTATCTGAAATACTCCTACCCTTAAAGGTATGTGAAAAATAGTTCTGAAGATATTGACAGGACTGATTGGTACAAACAAATAGCACATCAAGGCAATGCTCTAGATAAGGGGCATTTTCCATGTTCTAAAATGCTTATTTGACCCCTTTTTAATAACCCACATCATAGGGTTTGGTTGGATAATAAGAAAGATATTTTTGGGAAAAGAGCTGTAAACCCCTTCTTATCTGGACCCTTTCTCTAGGTACACAAACAATTACACGGTCATTAAAGTACCTGATGACCAATTCCTCCCTTTCCCACAATGTTTTCAACTCTAATTTTTACTTTACAATTTCCCAGCTGTAACCATGTTTTTCTATTGGTATTTTCGAGGAAGAGGACTTTATATACAAACATGAGATCAGGGAAAGTTACAGTTAACCAATTTCTTAACGCTTTCCCACATAAAACAAATTTGCATCAGATGACTTAAAAAAACATCCAGACAAAAATATGGAAAATCTCTATAAATGAAGGAAGAGTTATAGAATATAGTTCAACATTTTGTGGAAACAGGTGAAATTGCTCATGATGAGAAATTTCTCTTTTTGCCACAATTTTTTGATAAGTCGTCTGCTGCAGATGCGTCAGAATGCGTCTACAAGTGGGAAAGGTTAAAATTAAACATATTTTTATGCACACTTAACCCTTCCCGACCTATAGACACATTTTGGCGCATCTGCAGCAGACGACTTTTGAAAACAAAACAAGCAATTTCTTCTTTTGCCACAATGTTTTCATTTTTTTTCAATAATTATACCTACAATTATAGTGGTTTACCATTTTTTTTTTAGTAGATATTTTCAGTCGTCTGCTGCAGATTGGTTGTATGTGGGAAAGAGTTGACAATAGCGGCTGTCAATGCACCATAAAAACACCAAATGATACATTCATTCATTCATTCATTCTTCAGCAGACCACAGTGAAGACCAATTCTAAAGTCCAGACTGATGATAAATCTGTGCCATACAGTCAGGTGGAGAGACAAGTATGTATTCCAATCTGGATTATAATCCTTCTTTATAGTACTAATACTTGACTACATTTTTAGTGTGATCCAAAAAAAAACATTGTAAGAAAATACGTTTTTGCTCACAACAATCATTTACTCCATTATGCCTTCTGTATACATGTCACTGGTGTTAATTATGAGAACACATGCTGCATGGGATGTCTACAGAAGTTGTCTAGCCTTAAACTCGTCACCTCATAATTCTTTTAATACTGTCTAGAGAATATATATATATATATATGGTGTGAGAAAGCCAGGAAACAATTGAGTAGGTGAACTGGCCGCCGTGATATAACTGGAAAATTGTTGAAAACGATGTTAATCCCCAATCAATCCATATTCAAATATGAAATTTTGGTACAGGAATTCTAGCCTGTGTGATAATTATATTGTTATAAACGAGGTTGCCAGCATGAGCTTGCTATTAGAGAGTAAAATTAAGAGTGATAGTCTGATTGAACTCTTGAAGCAAAAGTTCAATGACAAATAAATTATTATTTTATAGCAATATATAAAATTAATTGCATGCCTGTTTTATGATTTTTAGCTCCACTGGCTGAAAGCCAGTCGAGTCGAGCTTATGTCATGGCGAATTGTCCGCCGTGCGTGCGTGCGTGCTTTAACTTTTTCCTTTAAACGACTTCTTCTCCCTAACCACTTGGCCAATTTGGTTGAAACTTCATAGGAAGTATCCTCTCAATGTCCTATAATAAATCCCTTTAATTTTTTTAGATCCATTCGAAATTCTGGTTTCCATGGCAACCGAAAGAAAAAAATAGTGAAAACTTCAAAATTCTTCTTCTCTGAAAGTGTCAGGCCGATTTTCAAATAATTTTGTAGAAATGTTCCTTGGGTGACCCTTTATTAGATTCCTTCAAGAAATGTTGATTAGTTGAAACGACAAACGTCATTTATACTTAACCCTTTCCCACATACAATAACTTTAACGCTGACGATGGCCGATTTTCAAATAATTTTGTAGAAATGTTCCTTGGGTGACCCTGTATTAGATTTCTTCAAGAAATGTTGATTCGAAAAACATGGCCGCCAGGGGGCGGGGCTATTTTGCATTATACGGCTATAGTGAATACTTAAAAAATCTTCTTCTCCGAAAGTGTTAGGCCGATTTTTAAATAATTTTGTAGAAATGTTCCTTGGGTGACCCTTTATCAGATTCCTTCAAGCCAAGTTGATAGGTTGAAAAACATGGCCGCCAGGGGGCGGGGCTTTTTTGCCTTATATGGCTATAGTGAAAACTTAAAAAATCTTCTTCTCCGAAAGTGTTGGCCTGATTTTCAAATAAATTTGTAGAAATGTTCCTTGGGTGACCCTTTATTAGATTCCTTCAAGAAATGTTGATTGGTTGAAAAACATGGCCGCCAGGGGGTGGGGCTATTTTGCCTTATATGGCTATAGTGATAACTTAAAAAATCTTCTTCTCCGAAAGTGTCGGGCCGATTTTCAAATAATTTTGTAGAAATGTTCCTTGGGTGACCCTTTATTAGATTCCTTCAAGAAATGTTGCTTGGTCGAAAAAACATGGCCGCCAGGGGGCGGGGCTATTTTGCATTATATGGCTATGGTGAATACTTTAAAAAATCTTCTTCTCCGAAAGTGTCGGATCGATTTTTAAATAATTTTGTAGAAATGTTCCTTGGGTGACCCTCTATCAGATTATTTCAAGCCAAGTTGATTGGTCGAAAAAACATGGCTGCTAGGGGGCGGGGCTATTTTGCCTTATTATGGCTGTTTAGAGATTTAATTTTTGCCTAATGGCCGTGGAGCGATACTAGCCCTCTTGGGCCTCATGTTATATGACCCGAAGATGTATCCAATGACATTATTTCTTAATTATCCGTTTCCCTCGTACAGACACAGTTTGACAGCTCTGTAGCAGATGACATTTGTCATATTGTTTTCAACTGTATTCAATTTTTAACCAGGTTTTCCGAAGGAAAAATCTGGTTATTAGTTTGGCGAAGTCGGCGGGCGGGCGTCAACTTTTCTTGTCCGGACCATAACTTTGCCATGCATAGAGATATTTTCAAATAACTTGGCACAAACATGCACCATATCAAGACGATGTGCCAAATGCAGAAAAAAATTCTGTAGATTCAAGGTCAAGGTCACAGTGATAAGAGATAGACTTTAATTGAACTTTTCTTGTTCGGACCATAACTTTGTCATGCATAGAGATATTTTCAAATAACTTGGCACAAACATGCACCATATCAAGACGATGTGCCAAATGCAAAAGAAAATTCTGTAGATTCAAGGTCAAGGTCACAGTGATAAGAAATAGACTTTAATTGAACTTTTCTTGTCCGGACCATAACTTTGTCATGCATAGAGATATTTTCAAATAACTTGGCACAAACATGCACCATATAAAGACGATGTGCCAAATGCAAAATAAAAATCTGTAGATTCAAGGTCACAGTGATAAGAAATAGACTTTAATTGAACTTTTCTTGTCCGGACCATAACTTTGTCATGCATAGGGATATTTTCAAATAACTTGACACAAACATGCACCATATCAAGACGATGTGCCAAATGCAAAAAAAAATTGTAGATTCAGGGTCAAGGTCACAGTGATAAGAAATAGACTTTAATTGAACTTTTTTTGTCCGGACCATAACTTTGTCAAGCATAGAGATATTTTCAAATAACTTGGCACAAACATGCACTATATCAAGACAATGTGCCAAATGCAAAAAAAAATTCTGTAGATTCAAGGTCAAGGTCACAGTGATAAGAAATAGACTTTAATTGAACTTTTCTTGTCTGGACCATAACTTTGTCATGCATAGAGATATTTTCAAATAACTTGACACAAACATGCACCATATCAAGACGATGTGCCAAATGCAAAACTTTTGTCTGTAGCTTTAAGGTCAAGGTCACAGTGACAACAAATAGACATCAGTTGAACTTTTCTTGTCCGGACAATAACTTTTTCATCCATAGAGATATTTTCAAATCGCTTGGAACAGATATACACCATATCAAGATGCTGTGTCATATGCACAGTTATGTGTTTAGCTTCCAGGTCAAGGTCACAGTGACAGAAAATATACTTTACTTGAACTTTTTTTGTTCAGACCATAACTTTACCATGCATATAGATATTTTCAAAAAACTTCGCGCAAATATGCTCCATATTAAATAACTTGGCAATTTAAAAGAATATAGCATAGATATGAGTAAGTTTCATAACCTCGGGCCCTGGATCTAGTCTGTTTGCAAAGGCATAAACGTGTTACTATCAAGTAAAGGGTTAAGGCAGATCACTGATTATCAACCTGGCATTAGGGATCCTAAAATGTGGCTGCTTACAACAAAAGGTTGCTTAATATCTGTTATCTATTATATGTTCTTAATAAATGAGGCCATCAACACACGATTGACTGTATTGAACTGATATTTGTTAGATAAAATTGTGATATATTTAATTGACAAAGTAATTATGATTATTCATCAATAGAAATATTCCCTGTTACTTGAATTACTAGCTTTGATTAACTATTAACAGAAAGGTTTGACAGATCTGTTAATTCTTAATTAAACACCTTCCATTATAGAAAACCTGGTTTCATGGAATTTCCATGTCTTGTTATAGTTTGATTTTATTGAGATTTTCTATAATTTTGCTAATATGTTTTCAAAGCCGTCTGCTGCAGACTTGTTGTATATGAGAAAGAGATAACATCCTGGCAATTAAAAGTCTCCCATGGGGATTACTTTCCTAATAGGGAAATGTGATTCATCCATCACTGTATATTTCTAGAAATCTTTATAATACAGTCAAACCTGTGCTTAACCCTTTCCCTCATTCGGCAATTCTGCAGCAGACGACTTTGAACATATTTTGTCAAAAACTGGAAAATCTCTATAATTGAATGGATAATCTATGACTGAACGTGGAAACATTGTGGCAAAAGGAGAAATTGCTTGTTTTGATCAATTTCTTTTTTTGTCACTATGTTTTCAAAAAGACGTCTGCTGCAGAGGCGTCAGAAAGCGTCTATATGAGGGAAAGGGTTAAGAACACCTTGGAATACCAATTCCCTGTCTATAGTAACCATACTTTTAATTTCTCAATTACTAAATTTCTGCATAAATGACCCTGTAATTAAAGACAACCTGTGAACAAAAACCAGAGTGTTCTCTTCCAATGGGTGGGGAGTTGCTTGGGAAGATTGTTGTGTGGAGTACTGGTGTGAGAAAACCAGGAAACACATGAGTAGGTGAACTGGCCGCCGTGATATGACTGAGAAATTGTTAAACCCCAATCAATTAATCAATCAATCCAATGGGTGGTCTATAAACAGAGGTTGGACTCTATATGCAATATATGTCCTTGTCACATCGCAATCTACTAACTACAAACTTATTAAAAAATATTGTACATTTCTAACACAGGAGTCAAACTTTATAGATCTCAGTCAGAGTCTGTTGCCTAAGTGTACGGACCAGACTGCTGACATAGTGATGAAAGATGGAGAAATGAAACATGACTCAACTACTGAAACACCATCAAAGAATAGTAAAATACAATCACTGAATTTAGGTCAGATGGACTTAAACACGTCCATTTACAGGACTAGATCTACCTCTAAACCACAAACTGGGAGATCTTATAAACAGGGTAAGATGAATTCCATATTATTTCAAAAGTTGTTGAAACAATTTTAATTTGGGATAAAATAAAGAGGAAATGTTTGTCTTTATTTAACGATTGCTACTCAAATAAGGGCAGAATATGGAAATATATAACAACCATTCCTTTCCTTTATCCCTTTTCCCACATACAGATGTTTTCTGAGACCTCTGCAGCAGACAACTTTTGAAAACCTTGTGGCAAACAGAGAAATTGCCCAAAAATGCCCATAACGAGCAATTTCTCCATTTGCCACATTGTTTTCAACTTTATTCATTGATTAAACTTGCCTTTACCAAGAGTTTCAATATTTTTGAGTGTGTGTTTACAAAGTTGACTGATGCTGATTTGTTGTATGTAGGAAAGGGTTAGATGGCACATTTCAGCTGAATGGAGCCCCGGTAGTTCAGTCGGTAATGCCGCAGGCTGACAATCCAGGGGTTGTGAGTTAGAATCCAAGCTCGGCCAACATTTTTTTCGACGTTTGACAAAAGTCACTGTGACATGCGTCATATGTCTTTCACCAATGGGCTTAAAGTCTATGTGGAAAAGCAGCCAGTTGCTGGTGTGAGCAAGCTAAGAAACACATGAGTAGGTGAAATGTCTGTGGTATATGACTGTAAAATTGTTGAAAATGGTAGTCCTTTCCCACATAGAGATTCATTTTCAGACAAATTACTAAACAAAAATGTTACAATTAATTAAAGGAGAAATTTCTCGTGAGAATCATATTTTCCCACTGTCACAATGTTATTAACCCTTTTTATGCCCCCGGAATCACTGATTCGGTGGGCATCTAGTTTTTGGCCTGTCTGTCCGTCTGTCTCTTTGTCTGTCTGTCGAAAAAAACTTTAACCTTGACCACTACTTTTGAACCATAACAGGTACGGCTACCATATTTCACATGTGTATTCCTTGTGACATGACCTTTCTGTCAGTACCAACATTTTTGACCTTTGACCTACATTTTGAAAACTTCTTTGTCTGTGGCAAAGAAAACTTTAACCTTGACCACTACTTTTGAACAGTACGGCTACCATATTTCACATGTGTATTCCTTGTGACATGACCTTTCTGTCAGTACCAAAATTGTTCACCTTGCGACCTTGACCTTTGACCTACATTTTGAAAACTTTAACCTTGACCACTACTTTTGAACCGTAACAGGTACGGCTTCCATATTTCACATGTGTATTCCTTGTGACATGACCTTTCTGTCAGTACCAAAATTGTTGACCTTGCGACCTTCTCCTTTGACCTGCATTTTGAAAACTTCTTTGTCTGTGGCAAAGAAAACTTTAACCTTGACCACTACCTTTGAACCGTACGGCTACCGTATTTCACATGTGTATTCCTTGTGACATGACCTTTCTGTGAGTACCAAAATTTTTCACCTTGCGACCTTGACCTTTGACCTACATTTTGAAAACTTTAACCTTGACCACTACTTTTGAACCGTAACAGGTACGGCTTCCATATTTCACATGTGTATTCCTTGTGACATGACCTTTCTGTCAGTACCAATAGTTTTGACCTTGACCATTACCTTCGACCTAGAAGTTGCCATTCGGGGGCATCATTGTTTCACAAACACATCTTGTTAATATTATTTTTATCAGTTATTGAGATTATCCATTTTTTTGGCCATCATATTTGAATCAAAGCGCCAATGGCACTGTAGTGGCGATCGTATGGAAAATCCTGCAAAGTAACAAGCAGTATATCGGTGTAGGGCTTGCGATGACTCTGGTGCGGGTATATTTGAGAATGTATCAACCCTGCATCTTTTGACAGTAGAATAATGTTAGTTTGCCAGAATGTTGTCTTGGTGATTATTTAGTTACGTTCTGAAATTGGTCATGATGTGTTCAAAATTAGGCCATTCCAAAGTTATGAAAAATCTAGTTGGTATTCGATAGACTACCGTTTTAGCTCATTAGAATGACTATTTGTAATCTAAATTGTTTGGGTAATCACATGTTTATCACCAGGTCGTTAGGCCATATTAAGATAAAATATATTTTACACTTTAGAAATGACTAAAGAAAGGAGAGAAAACAGTATCCATTAGTTTGGTGTTTGTTTCAATTATGTCCGATATTAAACAGGTCTGTTCAATTTAGTCCCTTCACATTGCATGATTGAGGGTTGTCACCGTGTATTTATATGTCTCTGAGGTTGTTAAACTGCTTCGAATAATGTGAGTGCAAAAACAAACACAAAACATGCTCCAAAAGCACAATTTCACTATTTGCCAAACTGTTTAATTTATGAAAATATAGGCATATATTATAATGCTAGATCTTCAAACTCAATTAGGCTACACTGTCAGCATTGATTGCTAATTGACTCTAGAACGTGCAGACGTGTATACATAACGTGTGTACACACTGCCATCGTGTGTCCTTTAAACCTTTGTAAACCAGTCTTATTATCTAGACGCTTTCATATATTTAAACAAGTACAAAATAAAGCGTTTATAATATTGAGATTTACAAGCTTTTCTGGTTTTTGGTCTCGCGAGCTATTTATAGAACCTTTTGGAATTTCCAGATTTGAGTATCACCAGAGTTGTCGTTATTTGCAAGGCAGAACGCGCAATGATATTTATTATCTGCCAAATCATGACGAAGATAATCAGAGTACAACCAACTCCTGCCGAATCAGGTTAAAGGTCAAAAGGTTACGGTTGACTACAGTAAAAATAAAACGAGGCACAGGAGTATCATGATACTCTGCATAGCGTACCCAAGACGCCCGATGATATTTATTATCTGCCCAAACATGAAGAAAGATAATATGTAAATAGTTTAACTCTATTTAGATATTTTCTCGATAAATCTCAAATATTAGTACCAATCCGGTATCAAAGTAGCACTAACATTATCATTATTAATCGTGTGCCTGCATCACTGATGGAACTATATATATATATGGCGGTTTAACGGAAGTGAGTAAATTGCCTTTGCAGAAATATCCAACCGATTGTTCAAATACGACTATATAATTTTTTTTTCGTTGTTGTTGTTTTGGTAGCACTGTGGCGATTGTCAACCAATCGCCACAAAAATCTCCTGCTTAACCCTTTCCAACATACAGATGCATTCTGACTCCTCTGCAGCAGACGACTTTTGAAAACATTGTGACAAAAGAAGAAATTGCTCGAAGCGAGCAATTCCTTCTTTTACCAAAATGTTTTTAATTATTTTCCATAATAATACCTACATTTTAAGTGATTTTCTGTGCTTTTGTCTAGATGTTTTCAAAGTCGTCTGCTGCAGATTTGTTATATGTGGGAAAAGGTTAAGATTCATTGTATATTGCAAAAGATTCAAATTTAGAAAGTGCATGAGAAAAGGTACAAGCTGGCATTTCTAAACAGTGTAGATTCAGATCATTTTGTCCACCTTCTCAGTCCTAACAAAATCTTCTAACATGATTGTGTAAGTAATATGTTAACAGTGTAGATCTTGATCAGACTGCGCAGATACTCAAATGTAAATTTATAGACAGTTGCTGTTCAGACTCAAAGAAGAATTCTGCTGCAGAGTCTTCCATCACACATCGGAGGTCTGCAGAAATGGAAGAACATCTAACTGGATCATTTTCACAGCCATCTCCGTCTAACAGACTAAATACTAAAGATGATGAGGCTACAGAAAAACTGAACCTTCGCATTGGTAAATTGTTAAACACCATCGATAAAGTACCATCTAGACAGGTACGTAGTTCTGGTACAAAGTATAATTGGGTGGGGGCCTTACATGTTGGTAAATTGTTAAACACCATACTTAAAGTACCATCTAGACAGGTAGGTAGTTCTGGTACAAAATTTAATTGGGTAGGGGGTCCTACTTGTGGTAAATTGTTAAACACCATACTTAAAGTATCATCTAGACAGGTAGGTAGTTCTGGTACAAAATTTAATTGGGTAGGGGGTCCTACTTGTGGTAAATTGTTAAACACCATCAATCAAGAACCATCAAGACTGGTTGGTATTTCTTTGGTTGTAATACAAAGTTTGAGGGGGGGCCTTTAATGTTGGTAAAATGGAGGATGTTGTTGGTTTTTCTGCAGTATAATCCATTTACTTCTTAGAACAAACTACAAATGACATGTGCCCAACAAAAACTAATATATTAAGTGTATTTTTGACTAGTGTAGAAAACAATAAATTTGTGCATTCATACTATTTAATCCTGTCCCACCTGTAGGTACATTTTGATGCATCTGCAGCAGAGACTTTGAAAACATTGTCACAAAAGAAGAAATTGCTCATAGCAAGAAATTTCTCCTTTTGCAACAACATTTTCAACTCTATTTAATGATTATCCCTTTCCCTCATATAGACTCTTTCTGACGCCTCTGCAGCAGACAGCTTTTTGAAAACATAGTGACAAAAGAAGAAATTGCACAAAACGTGCAATTTCTCCTTTTGCCACAATGTTTTCCACTTTTTGTCATAGGTTATCCATTCAATTATGGAGATTTTCTATGTTTTGACAAAATACGTTCAAAGTCGTCTGCTGCAGAATTGTCGTATGAGGGAAAGGGTTATACATCCATTTATATACATAGATTTGCCCTGATCTTTTCAAAGTCCTCGACTGCTGTATGTGGGGAAGGGTTAATCTAAACTATACTGTATGCCAGAGACTTCTTGAATACTTCTTTTGCAAACAGTGCAGAGCCAGAACAAAATGTGTGGAGGTGCAGAGTGATCTGGATCTATTCTGGTTGCAAACCCTTATTTGGTTGGCTTTTCCTGTAGCACATGATCAAATACTTACTCCTCTTTCACGGTGGTTTATATAAGTTATACATGTTTGAGTTTTTGGCAGCTCTTTTAATACCTTAAAAGTAGTTTATTTGTACCATTACCTGTTCCCACATAGGACAAATCTGCAGCAAAAAACATATATGCTTAAAATGTGCAAAATTTCTATGAATGAATGTATAATTAACGAATAAATTGGTAGCAAAAACAGTAATTACAATAACTCATTATGAGTTTTGCCACAATTTCAAAAGTTATACGCTGTAAATGTGTCGGAATCAGACACTTTCTGCAGAAGACGACCTTTGAAAACATTGTGGTAACAGGAGAAATAGCTCAAAAAGAGCAATTTCTCCTTTAACCACAATGTTTTCAACCTTTTTCAATAATTGGTTATGCATTTATAGAGAGTTTCCATAATTTTTAACCAAAGGTTTTCAAAGCAGTCTGCTCCAGATTTGTTGTATGTGGGAAAGGTTTAATTAAGTCACATAAAACATTTTGTTAGGTGAAACTGTTATCACCATCTTGCACATAGATAGTATCATACAGAGATGCATCTGTATCGGTGTACACTTACAGTTCGACTGAGGTCGCACCGTGATTTACCTGGTATTTGTTTCATGATTTATGGATGATAGCATCATAAAAACGTCATTCAAACATGCAATAACATGTACTTATATTTTATATATTAATACACATGTTTATGTTTTATTGAATGTATGTCTGTTAATGCTTGCATTTAACTCAGATTGGATTTAGTCTTTAGCTGAAAATTGTATAAAAGGTTCCAGCACATTTTCAAAATGATTTTAATGTGAGGTACTTCCTTGTCAAGCTTAAATCAGTAATTACTTTCACTGTTGTTTCCCTAAGTATAATATCCTGTATATCCTGGTCAATCATTTAACCCTTTACCACATACAGACGCTTTTGGACGCCTCTGCAGCAGACGACATTTGAAAACTTTGTGACAAATGAAGAAGCTGCTCAAAACAAGCATTTTCTTCTTTGACACAATGTTTTCAACTCTATTCAATAAATATGTCTTTATTTAGGGAGATTCTCCATATTATTGAGTGTCAGATGTGGGAAAGCGTTTACATTTCCTTTATTTCCCTCCCACAGAGATTTATTTTCATGGTTGAAAAAGAGAGATTTCTGAAAAACTATAAATTTTTCCTTTTCCCACAATGTTTTCTACACTGTATCAAAAGTACAATTCAAGTTTTTCCAAATGCTGCCAATTACTCTGTTTCCCCATATATGTTCCAAACTCTAAAAATTATCTTTGGGTAAAGACCATAATTATGTGGAAAGAGTTCAAATAGGTCAATACATGTATAGAGTAAAATGAGGGTTTTTAACCCTTTCCCCCATACGACAATTCTGTAGCAGATGACTTTGAACATGTTTTGCCAAAAAGTAGAAAATCTTTATAATTGAATGGATAACCTATGACTTAAAGTGGAAAACATTGTGGCAAAAGGAGAAATTGCACGTTTTGTGCAATTTCTTCTTTTGTCATTATGTTTTCAAATAGCCGTCTGCTGCTTAGGCGTCAGAAAGCATCTGTATGAGGGAAAGGGTTAAGCATACATGTATTATAATTACTATTTGTGTTTTAGTTGTAATAATATCTGTGTTTTACTGGTTCATTTCAGCAAGAAGTGATAAAGACAACCGTGGAACATTGTATGATGAAACTACAGGACAATTTAGAGAAAAGGCTGTCAAATATACAGGGGGAACTCGACGCTCTCAGTTTCAGTAAGTTATCAATGACGGTACTGAAGTTGTCCACGTCTCCCTAGTGCTTGTTGCCATTAAGCCTCACAAGCTCACATCAAAAATAGCGTCCGTCAATGATTCAGCAACTGATTCCCTCGATAAATGGCTCATTTTAATTGGTTAATATAACTTACCCAATTCCACCAACGATACTTAGCGTTAAGTAATACTTAAATACTTAAGAGCGTATTTTATCACTTTTGATTCCTTGAAAAAAGGCCAAAATATTTCATTTCTTGACAAGTATTGTTAGTCAGTAAGCTATCTATTTATGTCAACTTAGTCATTTACTTAAATACATTCCAACATTCATGTATTACAGAACATTAGTGAAATAAAAATGATGAAAATGCTTTTAAGTATTTAAATATTACTTAGTGCTAAGTAAGGTTGGTAAAATTGGACCCAGCTACTTTATGCAAACACTATTGAAAGCATGGTGGGAAAAGGTGCAGATTAATAAATTGAGGGATTGATGGCTGGGTCATTGCATAAATGGGAGAGCAATATAGATTGATTGTTTGGATGGAGATTGTAGCACAGTTTAATTCTTTTCAACGTACAACAAATCTGCAGAAGACAACTTTGAAATCATCCAAGCAAAAGACATGGAGAATCAATACAAAAGAAAGTATAATTATCGATTAGAATTGTAAACATTGCGGCACATGTAGAAATTGCTCATCATGAGAAATTTCTCCTCTTGCCACAATGTTTTTAAAAAGTCGTCTGCTTCAGATGCATCAAAATGTTTTATATATAGTTACAGGCTTTTCTTCAACTAAAATGCCTGGACTGCCTATTTTAATCTTTTCTCACATACAAGCGCTGTCTGACGCCTCTGCAGCAGAAGACTTTTGTAAACATTGTGGCAAAGGAGAAATTGCTCATAATGAGCAATTTCTCCTTTTCCCACAATGTTTTCAACTCTTTTCAATATTTAAACCCTCTATAAAATCAAGTCCTTTCGTTGTATGTTTACACTAACTTATAACTCTCCAATGAAAAACGATTGTGTTAACATTATACCCAATCAAATTATCCATAGATCACGCATGATCTCAGTGAAATATGACTTACCAATCAACTGCGGTCAACCACATGCTACCAAACTACACAGCGTGACCTACTGTGACATATGACGTAGAAGGTCATTTCCACTTTGAAACAAAGAAAAAAAATGGCAGAACTATTGTAAAATTGAAAAACACTGCTAAATAGTAAATTTTATCTGCAGCATTTCATACATTTACATTAAACCAGTCCAATGCATAGAAATTAACCATATTTTAGGATTTATTACACAGGTGTCAAAATTGTAAATTTTTCCCAATAACCCTATGTGCAGTAAAACTGATAAGTCAGTATAGACTGCAGGGTGCTTATAAGGCAATTGTTCTGTGAAGTAATGGGTTAACCTAATATACAATTTTAAGAGTCCCCTGCATGGAAAACATCTCTTACCCTTTCTTGCACGCTTCTGCAGCAGAAGACTTTTGAAAACGTGGCCATATAAGAATTATAAGCAATTTCACTTTTTTACCACAATATTTTCAACTCTATTTCACAGCGATACATTCGTTGATAGATATTATGCATATTTTCCCCGAGATGTTTTTAAAGCCACTAACTTATTGTATGTGGGAAAGGGTTAATAGGAAAAATTGGTTACAGCTAGGAATCTGGAAGTATAATTTGGGAACAAAGTTGAAAACATTATTGGAAAATGAGAAATTTCTCATTATTTATCTCAACATTTCAAACTTTGTCTGATGCAGCGGTATCGGAAGTCACAAGTAAATGGTTTGTGTAAGCAGATATAAATTTCTTTTCTCTGTTCTCTATATTTCATTCCTCTGTTCTTCATATTTCATTATTCTGTTCTCTATATTAATTTTTCTGTTCTCTATATTTCAATTTATCTGTTCTCTATATTTCATTTTTCTGTTCTCTATATTTCATTTTTTTGTTCTCTATATTTCATTTCTCTGTTCTCTATATTTCAATTTCTCTGTTCTCTGTATTTCATTTCTCTGTTCTCTATATTTCATTTTTCTGTTCTCTATATTTCAATTTCTCTGTTCTCTATATTTCAATTTCTCTGTTCTCTATTTTGTAGGTAGACTGAGAAGGCTGATAGTATTGATACAGTCAAACTTAACCAGAGTGATGACGTTCTACAAGAATACAGAAACCCAGAGATCACCTTCGCCACACTATCAGTCCAGTTTGACAGGGATGCATCAACAACACAAGAAAAACCTTCTAGCCATTGTACAGAGACAAAAATCCCTTGTGAACACGTTCAAATGTTCAGATACATGTAGGTAAGCATTCAAGGAGTGGAGATTTATTCCATTTCTCCAGTTAAGGGGCTTATTCCACTTGCTTTTAAGCCTTTCCCACATACGACAAATTTGCAGCAGACGACTTTGAAAACATACCCGAACAAAATTGGAAACTCCCTTTAAAGGAAAGAACAATAATTGAATCGAGTTGAAAACATGGTGACAAAAGGAGAAATTGCTTGTTTCATGATGTCAGAGCAATTTCTCCATTTGCCACAATGATTTCAACTTTAATTCAATAATCAGAGAAGTATAATTTTAGAGATTTTCTATATTTTGGCCTTGCTAATTTCAATGGTGTCTGCTGCAGATTCGTTGTATGTTGGAAAAGGTTAAGTCATCTGCTTTGAAGGTATCTAAAGATAGAAAATGTGCTGTTCCATTAACCTATTTCAACATACAACCAATAAGCAGCAGACAAGTTCGAAAACATCGAAAATCTCTAAACATGAAAGCATAATTATTAAACCAAGTTGAAAACATTTTGGCGAAAAGAGAAATCGCTCATTACTAGCAAATATTAATTTCTCTTTTTGCCAAGCTGCTTTCAGAAGTCTTCAGAAAGCGAGTAGGAAAGACTATATACCTTCATGTTCGATTAAGCTTTTTTCAAATTAAAAAAAACATTGTGACAAAAGGAGAAATTTGTCAGCACGAGCAATTTCTCCTTTTGCCACTATATTTTCAACTCCATTTAATAATTATACTTTTATTTGTAGAGATTACATGTATTATGGCCTTGATGTATCTAACCCTTTCCCTTATACGACAATTCTGCAGCAAACGACTGAACATATTTTGTCAAAAAATAGAAAATCTCTATAATTGAATGGATAACCTATGACTAAAAGTGGAAAACATTGTGGCAAAAGGAGAAATTGGTCGTTTTGAGTAATTTCTTCTATTGTCAATATGTTTTCAAATAGCCGTCTGCTGCAGAGACTATAGAAAGCGTCTTTATGAGGGAAAGGCTGGAGATTTGTCATATGTAGAATTGGTTTTAGCAGCCAATTTACATGAATCAACCACTTGTGTTCAGCAGCAAATATTTTACTCTCACTTGACCGGGCTGCCTAAGACTTTGTTTGTTTGTTATATTGGGGTTTATGCCATTTTCAGCCTTATTTCAGTTATATTACGACAACAGTTCACTTCAACTCATTCATGATCCCTGGGTAAACAAACCAGTAATAAGCTAGGAAATGTGCCTTGCCCAAGAACACTCCACCATGACCGCAGCAACAGGGGATTGACCAGAGATGCCTAGTTCCAAATCCACTTGACCACGACAAATTCCTTAGACAAGATTGTACTCTGGTGTCAGATTTTGTTTTGTTTTTATTGTTTAAGGGGAAAACTTCCACTACCTAAAAGGGACACACAGTCAGTCTATGGTTCACAATCACAAGTCGAGTCGGTAATCCCTGATGACAGAGATGCAAGAGGTTCACAAAAAGCTAGGGTTCGGACATCTCAGGACAAAATGAAAGGGGAGGTAACTGGAAAAGAGAAAAGAACATGTAAAGGACAATTTAAAAGAGTTACAGAACATGACAATATACAGATAAACAAAAGAAAGAGGACAGATCAAAGTACTGGACCCAGTACTGACAGTATGATTCCTATATCAGATGACAGTGAAGTAGGGGCAAGTAACTATAAGACAAAAACCAACATTGACAAATCTGGTGGAAAGATATATCTGGATAAAGATATGAAAAGCGCAAAACCTTGGCCTTATAATTCTGAAAAAGGTTATGGAGCAGATAATGCGATGATGAGAACAAAGCCTGATGCAGAAAAGCCTATAACAACTGTCGGTGTTGAAAAATTGACAACCGGTACAGAGTCCAACAACGAAATGCTAGGAGACAAACCACATACAAAAGCTGAGACAATGTGGCTTAGTATGTTACATAAGGATGTTGAAGATATAACTGTGTATGATAGAGAAGCTGGTGAAGTTAACAAGGCTGAACTTTTATGTGATAAAAAAGTTACCGGGGATATAAACAATGATGCGAATGAACAGGTAGAGGAGATTGGAGTAACAAATATTACACACGCAGATAGAGATGATGCAAGGCGTGTTGATGATACAATAAGAATACAGTCTGATGATCATCCAGTTTCAATACAATCAGATAATGACGATGGTGGTGATGATTATTTCAGTGACAGCGATAGTATAGATATACTCACAGCTTCAAAAGTTACTAATGCTATATCGGGTCTGAACGAATATATACCAGCTGAAGAAACATATTTACATATAACATCCTATGTTGCTAAAGGATCAGATATTACAAACACAAAAGTAACCAGTAGCTTTGATAATAAACATAATCTGAATAATCTTGAAACGACAAGTCTAATACAAAAAGAACATTGTGCAGAACCTAAGAGCATTATTAACATAAAAACACAAGCTGGTGTTGAATCAAATGACATACCATGTACAGGAAAAAGTCAAACAGCTAACAAAATGGTATACAATGAGAAAAGCCACATAAAGTTAGTACAAGGTCATTTAGAGTTATCTAACTTAGATTTACATGCACAAAGTCATGTAGAGTTATCTAACTTAGATCTACCAACTCAAGGCCAGGTTTCACCAACCTCCACCTGTATCAGCTCCGATATATTCATGGTTAAAACGCATGAGTTGGACAGGCGACAGAAACAGAGACTTAAGGAAGGAAAGATCGTGTCTGGAAAAGAGAATCATGAACGTGATGTGACAACGACAGAAGGAGGGAAAAGAACTGATAGACAAGAAACAGAGAAAAGCATGGAAACAAAGTTTCAACCTGATAGTAATAATCGAGGGAAAGATTGGTCAGTGAAGGACAGGGTTGGATTAGCGAATGGCTTTGATAGAAAAGACGTACATAGATCGATAGAAAACAATGCACTTAAATCAAACCAATTACTGCTCACGTCAAATCTTAATACAACACATGAAGCGAAACAGACAAGGGACATTGAAAACGAAGCTTCTAGCCAGTCTCTGATATCAAGCCTGAATAAAAAGAATGTTGATTTTGTTAAACCAGCAGATGGATCAATGGCTAGAGCACTTCCAAAAAGGTTGGGAGTAAAAACACATTATCAAAATACACAATCAGATGGCATGGAAATACCATCTCAAAATTACGAAGCAGAAAGTTATGGTAAGGAAAGACAAATAATTATTTTGTCAAAACCACTCACCAAGCCAACACATACAAACGGTCATAAAGTTTTTCCAGGTCAAGGTCAGCTAGAGGACAAACACAAGTCACATGAACAGGGAAGAGTTGTAGATTGTAAAGATGGAAAACAGAAATCTATCAATCTTCCGTCCTGGAGAGAGTTGATGGGCGATGGTGCTATTAAACCAGGACAAAACGTTCTCTCTGTAATAACAAAGGTTTGTATGACAAAAAAAACTATTCTTGCTGGCCAATCTATCCGATTAATTTTAATATTTGAGCTGTCCTGTGAGAAAACCAACATAATTGCCTCTGCGTAATGTATCGACCCAGATCATCTAATCTGAGCTATCACATTACATCTCAGGGGGGATAGAATGATTCCTGAAACAGAAAATCCACGTGAAGGAAAAAATTGTCTGTCTGGGTTAGCCTACGTGGCAAGCTTATGCTGATCCGGGTCGATATTTTAGGCAGAGTCCACATTGTTGGTTTTCTCGCGAGACTGCTCATTTTATGACATTTATTATGCCATGCATAAATAGAAATATTACTTGGGTGACCCTCTATCAGATTCCTTCAAGCCATGTTGATTTATGGAAAATTGTTGTTGCAGGGTAGGGGCTGTTTTACCTTATATGGTTATATTGAAGACTTTAAAAATCTTCTGAAATTACTGGCCAATTTAAAAAAAAAAATTGTTTTTAAATGTTCCTATGGTGACCCTCTACTTCAAGGCATATTGATTGGAAAAAAAAAAGTAAGTTATGGTGGTAGGCATGCCAATTCACATTGCATAACTCAGGTGGGCGATCAAGGGCCATGATGGCCCTCTTGTAATATTGATCAGCTTAGAGATTTGCGACGCGGGCTGTCAATCCAAGGGTTGTGAGTTCAAATCCTAGCTCGGCCAACATTCTTTCCGTCGTTTAACATAAGTCACTGTGACGAGCGCCATTTGTCTTTCACCAATGGCCTAACAGTCTATGTGGAAAAGCAGCCAGTTGCTTGGAAATTATGTTATGTGGAGTACTGGTGCGAGAAAACCAGGAAACACATGAGTAAATGAACTGGCTGCCATAATATGACTGAAAAATTGTTTAAAACGGCGTTAAGCTCCAATCAATCAATCAAAACCCAGACACTGTTGGAAATGGCGTAAATCAACACAGAAACAAACAAATTAGTTGTGAAGAATTGATTTGCAGGATAAAGATTAATACAATTTCTTCCTTTTTATAGCATACCACCCACCATGCAAGCATTACTGTTGATGGAAAAATCAGGGACTCCAGAGGTATCGTGTTCAACACTCCAGCAAAGTGGATGTCCAGCCTCTGGAGTGGTCAAACCGTCAACAAACGGAAGGCTTTTCAACAGGTACTTTTAATGTTGCCTGTCGGGAGACAATTTTTAACCAGGTTTTCCAAAGGAAAAATCTGGTTATTAGTTTGGCGCGGGCGGTTGAGCGGGTGGGCGGGCATCAATTTTCCTTGTCCGGAACATAACTTTGCCATGCATAGAGATATTTTCAAATAACTTGGCACAAACATGCACCATATCAAGACGATGTGCCAAATGCAAAAAAAAAATCTGTAGATTCAAGGTCAAGGTCACAGTGATAAGAAATAGACTTTAATTGAACTTTTCTTGTCCGGACCATACCTTTGTCATGCATAGAGATATTTTCAAATAACTTGGCACAAATATGAACTATATCAATATGATGTGTCACATGCAAAACTTTTGTCTGTAGCTTCAAGGTCAAGGTCACAGTGACAACAAATAGACATCAGTTGAACTTTTCTTGTCTGGACAATAACTTTTTCATCCATAGAGATATTTTCACATAGCTTGGGACAGATATACACCATATCAAGACGCTGTGTCATATGCACAATGTCCGATCTGGGTCCGAGGTCATGAAACTTACTCAATTTGAGCATGTTAACATAATTATTACTATTGTAGTTACACACTTAGATTACAAGGCTAGGAAATTGGCTCGTTGCAAAGTAGATTTCAGTTACTAACTAAAAGTAGATTTTTTTTTCCAAACTTTGTCCTCAAGCTAACAGAGCTTTTTTAGTTTGAGCATCATGCTCAAAATAAAAATGCTTCGTAACCATGGCGACAAACTCCAAACATGGATTTTATTCTCATCGTTGGTTTGTAATTTCACACTATTTTGCAATGAGCATATTTCATAAACTTGTAACTCAAGCATCTAACTTCAACAACAATATTTCTATTACATGCTCAAATTGAGTAAGTTTCATAACCTCGGGCCCTGGATCTAGTCTGTTTGCAAAGGCATAAACGTGTTACTATCAAGTAAAGGGTTAAGGCAGATCACTGATTATCAACCTGGTATTAGGGATCTTAAAATGTGGCTGCTTAAAACAAAAGGTTGCTTAATATCTGTTATCTATTATATGTTCTTAATAAATGAGGCCATCAACACACGATTGACTGTATTGAACTGATATTTGTTAGATAAAATTGTGATATATTTAATTGACAAAGTAATTATGATTATTCATCAATAGAAATATTCCCTGTTACTTGAATTACTAGCTTTGATTAACTATTAACAGAAAGATTTGACAGATCTGTTAATTCTTAATCAAACACCTTCCATTATAGAAAACCTGGTTTCATGGAATTTCCATGTCTTGTTCATACTATCCTGAGGCAACCAAATGATCAGAACTCTGCAAAACTAATCGTAAAGTATTAGCAATCGGTGTTGATCCGTATCAGCCAGGAGATATGCTCTGTCTGAACTGGCTCTGCACTTTCTGCCAATTAATCAAGATTTTCTTTTTTAGCAGTTTCCATTTGAATCAATTGAACAGGCAGGTCTTTTTCCACTCATGTAAAGATTACTTTCAAGGTTGTTTTTCCAGGAGAATCGCTCAAATGATGACCCTTTCCTACATTCAACAATAAGCTGCAGAAGACTAAAAACGTATCAGCAACAATATCAATTAAAGACGTCGTTACTTGAAAAATGAAAAATTGCTCATAATGAGTAATTTCACCTTTTGCCAAAAGGTTTTCAAAGATCGTCTGCTGCAAATGAATCCAAATGTGTCTACATGTGGCAAAGGCTTAGATGAGTTATGTCACATGATAAACTAGGCCCTTGGTGGGTTTGGAATTAACACTTTCCCACATAAAGCAAATCTGCAGCAGACGACTTTGAAAATCTCTACTCAAAAATATGGAAAATATCATTAATTGTGGGTATAATTACTGAAAAAAGTTGAAATCAATGTGGCAAATGGAGAAATTGCTTGTTTTTAGCAATTTCTCTATTTGTCATGATGTTTTCAAAAGTCATCTGCTTCAAAATGCTTCTATAGGTGGGAAAGGATTAATAACAATTTTATCAAACTACCTGTTGAAGATGGTGGTAGAGCGTCGGTCTCTTTTTCCTAAGGTTCCAGGTTTGAATAGCGTGATGAGTGGATTCTGACTGTGGGATTTTTCCACATAAATGGAGTGAGTACTGGTTAAGTCTCTAGGAAACAGACATCAAGCATGATTAATTTAAGCTGAAAGCTTGTTTCAAAATTGATGTAAAAAAAATAAGTTTAAACTAAACTTCCTGTTTGTTTTGCCCTTTTCCATATACAGCAGATGACTTTGATAACATTTTGATAAAATTCCTAAAAATAATTGAAAACCTAATTATAACTATTGACATAAGTTGAAAACATTGTCGCTAAAGGTGAAAATGCTACTTTTGAGCAGTTTCTTCTTTTGCCAATTTATTTTCAAAAGTCTTCCACTGCAGATGTGTCAGAAAGCGTCTATAGATACATGGGAAAGGGATAGATTGCTTTTTGGTCATCACCAAAGGGTCTCCAGAGGGTCCCTAGATACTAGGACTTGATAGTGAAGTAAAAAAGGATTCTTGTCAGACTGCACAGAGGCACAGGCTGATCTGTATCTTTGCTGTTTGCAAATTCCTGAAAATTGGTTTTAGTGTAGCATGATCCAAATTGAGACACATTATATATATTTGCTCCTTTCTCACATGATGAGGAAAATCTCCCTTTTCAATGATTTTTTCAAACTGACTGTACGACATTGGCACCAGAGTAACAAACTTATGATGTTATATAAAAAATATAATTACCGGTATATTAAAAAGAAAATCATAAACACTGTTTTTTTTTAGCCCATATGATACTCGTATGCTACCTGTGGTTATTTTTGTATTATATTGTGAGATAGCATACCAGTATCCTAAGGGCTAGAAAAATCCTTTTTCTTTCTTCATTTGAATGTAACCGTAAGAGCTGAAAAAGAAAATGCTCATTTTTTTTTTCACATTTCACTATTACATCGCAAGTGTATCATGATTTTTAATTTCAAATTTTTCAAACGTTATAGTCTCTTAACCCTTTCCCTCATACGAGAATTCTGCAGCAGACGACTTTTAACGTATTTTGTCAAAACATAGAAAATCTCCATAATTGAATGGATAACTTTTTTTCTTCAATAAACAGACAAGCTAAAAATCTTGATTATAAGTCAGATAATGTCATTTCTCCTTTTATCATAATGTTTTCAAACTGTGTGTATGATGGAAAGAGATTACCCATTCCTTCATGCAGATGTATTTTGACACAACTGCAGCAGATGACTTGAAAATATCAAAATGAGCAATCTCTCCTTTTTTATGTTTTAAAAGTTGTCTGCTACAGTTTTGTTGCATGTAGGAACGGGATGGTGGTGAAATTTATCAATGTCATTCAGTCTAAAACTTTTTATTTAACCCTTTCCGTCGCTCCCTTTTGTCACAATGTTTTAACATCTTTTTAGTAATTAATCTCTCATTTATGGAGATTTTTCATAATTTTGTATATAGGTTTTTAAAGTCGTCTGCTGCAGATTTGCTGTATGTGGGAAAGGGTCAACCCTTTCCCGCATACGACAATTCTGCAGCAGACATCTTTGAACGTATTTTGTCAAAACATAGAAACTCTCCATAATTGCATCAGTTTGACACAGTTTGAACTGGCTCCTGATCTAGTCACATATTTTCTATGGTTGATTTTTCTCATAGAATGGTTCATATACCTATAAATTAAACCCTTTCCCTCATACGACAATTCTGCAGCAGACGACATTGAACATATTTTGTCAAAAAATAGAAAATCTCTATAATTGAATTGATAACCTATGACAAAAAGTGGAAAACATTGTGGCAAAAGGAGAAATTGCACGTTTTGTGCAATTTCTTCTTTTGTCACTATGTTTTCAAAAAGCTTTCTGCTGCAGAGGCATCAGAAAGCATCTATATGAGGGAAAGGATTAAAAAAAATTGTTTAAAGCAGACATCTTAATCCTTTTCCCACATACAGCAAAACTGCAGCAGATGGCTTTGAATTCACCTAGGCAAAAATATGGAAAATCTCTATAAATGAAAATTAATTATTGAAATGAGTCACAATGTTTTCAAAAGTTGTCTGCTGCAGAGGCGTCAAAATGCATTTATATGTGGAAAAAGGTTAAGATTATTAGATAAGGCAAATTGATTTTTTTTCTTTTTAAATTTCAGATTATGTACATAGGCAAACCAATTCTAAAATATTGCAGCTCTGACACAGGTGAGTATAGTTTATAGCTCTTCAACAGTTTATATCCTGATAGACTCACTGGTTTGAACAGATTCTGTTTTAAATTCACCCAATCTCATTAATTAACCCTTTCCCACATATACTTGCTCTCTGACGTCTCTGCAGCAAACGGCTTTTGGAAAACATGGCGACAAAAGAAGAAATTGCTCAAAACAAGCAATTTCTTGTCACCAAGTTTTAAACTCTATTCAGTTATTGTACTTTCATTTAAAGGGAGTTTCCAAATTTGTTCGGGTATATGTTGTCTGCTGTATATGGGAAAGGGTTAAAACCAGACTTTAAGCTTGCCTGCTCGTGTATACGTACAGAGAAGTTTTTTTGGTCTGATTTTAATAATACATGTCATTGGTTAACCCTTTCCCTCATACAACAAATCTGCAGCAGACGACTTAGATTCCTTTTAACCCTTTCCCTCATACAACAATTCTGCAGCAGACGACTTTGAACGTATTTTGTCAAAACATAGGTTATCCATTCTCCATAATTGAATGGATAACCTATGATAAAAAGTGGAAAACATTGTGGCAAAAGGAGAAATTGCACGTTTTGTGCAATTTCTTCTTATGTCACTATGTTTTCAAAAAGCCGTCTGCTGCAGAGGCGTCAGAAAGCGTCTAAGGGAAAGGGTTAATAAAAGCATGCAATGCAGCAGACGTCATTTGAAATCATTGTGGCAAGAGGAGAAATTGCTTATGATAAAAATAGGAACAACTTTGAAAATAATGAACAATTTTTAGCTCTACTGGCCAAAGGCCAGAAGGGCTTATGTCGTGGCGATTCGTCCGTTGTCCGTGCGTCTGTAAACAATTTCTTGTTAACACGATACAGTCTTTATTTTTTATTGTATCTTAACCAAACTTATACAGTAGTTAGATATCCATGAGAGCTCGGTTCCTTTCTTAAACCAGCCAGATCCGCCCATGCATGACTGGATTATGGCCCTTGAAATTGTCAAAATTGCTATAATAGACCTTGTTAACACGATACAGTCTTTATTCTTGATTGTATCTCAACCGAACTTATACAGTAGTTAGATATCTATGAGAGCTTGGTTCCTTTCTTAAACCAGCTAGATCCGCCAATGCATGACTGGATTATGGCCCTTGAAATTGTCAAAATTGCTATAATAGACCTTGTTAACACGATACAGTCTTTATTTTTGATTGTATCTCAACCGAACTTATACAGTAGTTAGATATCCATGAGAGCTCGGTTCCTTTATTAAACCAGCCTGATCCACCCATGCATGACTGGATTATGGCCCTTGAAATTGTCAAAATTGCTATAATAGACCTTGTTAACACGATACAGTCTTTATTTTTGATTGTATCTCAACCGAACTTATACAGTAGTTAGATATCCATGAGAGCTCGGTTCCTTTCTTAAACCAGCTAGATCCGCCCATGCATGACTGAATTACGGCCCTTGAAATTGTCAAAATTGCTATAATAGACCTTGTTAACACGATACAGTCTTTATTTTTGATTTTCACAATAACGCCTTCAAGATCCATGCCAGTAGAGCATAGGCCCTCATGGGCCTCTTGTTCCATTTGCCATAATGTTTTCAACTTTATTGATTTAACTCCGATTTATGGAGATATATTATCAAAGTCGTCTACTGCAGATTTGCTGTAAGTTTGAAAGGACTGCATAGAAGTGCTGGATGATCTGGATCTCCACTTGTCAGAAAAACAAAACCTGCATATGATTGTTTTATTTATTTTTATATCAAACTTTTGTACCGCCTCAGGTGTGGCAGATTGTGGGTTCGATCCCTAGTCAGATCATAGAAACAATTAAAAAGCACATAACAATGTTCATGTCATATTGAAAAAGATGCTGAAGAAGTTCATGAAAATAGAGTAATCATAACTGATTCTTTATGAGTTTTAAGTTGAAATAATGTTACTTTAAGTTCATTCATATTGTACCGCATTTGTGGTGTAGTGATAGAGCGTCCCTCTCGGGTGATCATACCAAAGGGTTCATAAATGGTAGTAATGGCTGCTCTCTTTGACGCTCAGGGTTGCGGGGTTAGCATTAGGAACAACTGGCTTGTGTCAGGATGAATGAACATGTAGTACTGATAACTTGCCCAGAAAATGCTGTGATATAACTGAAAAATTGTTGAATGGGGCATAAAACTACAGAGCCCCTAAAGTGACATTCAATATATTGTTTTAGTATGCAAATTAAACAGCTAATTCGATACTTTTGTGCAAATTAGCTGTTTTATTTCGTATTTACGAAATAATTATTTCGTTAAAACGAAATGATAATTCAATACTTTTTTTTAATATGCAAATTAGCTGTTTTATTTCGTTAAAAAGAAAAAATAATTCGGTACTTTTTATTAATATGCAAATTAGCAGTTTTATTTCGTATTTACCATAACACATGACATTTCATAAAGTTTATAAGTGCACATGTTACCGAGTTTCCACATGGTTGTCTGATGGTTTTGATTGATTGGGGTTTAACGCCGTTTTCAACAATCAACTTTTCAGTCATATCACGGCAGCCAGTTCACCTAATCATATGTTTCCTGTTTTTTTCACACCAGTACTCCACACAACATACTTTGCCGAGCCCCGGTAGCGATGCAGGCTGTCAATCCAGGGGTTTGTTAGTTCGAATCCCGGCTCAGCCAACTTTCTTTCCGACGATTGACAAAAGTCAATGCGACATGCGTCATTCGTCTTCCACCAATGGGCTCAGTCTATGTGGAAAAGCAGCCAGTTGCTTGGGAAGATTGTTGTGTGGAGTACTGGTGTGAGAAAACCAGGAAATGCATGAGTAGGTGAACTGGCCACCAAAAATAACTGAAAAATTGTTAAAAACGGCGTTAAACCCCAATCAATCAACAACATACTTTCCATGCAACTGGCTGCTTTTCCACATCGACTGTTAGCCCATTGGTGAAAGACGAATGACGCTTGTCGCAGTGGTTTTTGTCCAACATCGTAAAGAATGTTTGTCGAGCTGGGGACGAACTCACAACCCCTAGATTGACAGCCCACGTCCTTACCGACTGAGCTACCGGTGCTGGCTGATGGTAGACTCGAGATATTTATTTTAATTTATTAATTTACTTAATAAAACAGCGCAAATTTGTATATTAAAAACGTGTTGAATACTAACTATTATTTCGTAAATACGAAATAAAAGCTTATTTGCATATTAAAAAGAAATGTCGAATAGTAAGTATTATTTCGTAAATACGAAATAAAACGGCGAATTTGCATATTAAAAAAAGTGACGCAATAAGTATTTCGTAAATACTAAATAAAGCGGGCGTCTTTGCATATTAAAAACAAGAGGGCCAAGATGGCCCTAAATCGATCACCTAATTGATAGTAAATTAGTAGCAAATATTTAACTGCAAATATCTGGGAAAATTTGATCAAGGAGTGCACACTTCTCAAGAAACAGCTTATCAGTAAAGGCCATTTATATCTTGAAATCTAACAAGAACTTTAATAAGAATGGAATTATAAAGTTTTTGTCATTTTGCACCTTTCCTGATGCTGCCTTGCTACCCTGTTTTTCAACGAAATCAATATGGCTTCAACAGTTTATTTAGAGGGTCACTTAAGGAACATTTCTACCAAATTATCTTGCAATGGCACAAGCAGATTATGGAGGAAAAGGATTTTAAAATTTGGGTATTTTTCTCACTTTCTGATGCCGCAGCAACCAAAGTTCTCAATGGAATTTAAATCTTTGAACAATTTTGAAAGAGGACCACCAAAGGAACATTCCTGTGATGTTTTGTGGAAATTGGTCTATTGGAATGGTAGGAGTTGGTTGTCATTTGTAGCTAAAAGTTCAATTTACCCCTTATGTGATGACGCCTGGTTGATATGATTGTGTAACCAATCAAAACGGCTTAAACAAATTAAATAGAGGATCATTACAGTAAGAGTTGTATTATATTTTCTTAAAATCAGACTTTCATAAAAATGGAATTGTCAAATTTTGTCCTTTTCTGATGCCGCCTGACTGCCATGTTTTTCGACAAATCAGTATGGCTTGAACAATTTTTTATAGATGGTCACCCAAGGAACATTTCTACCAAATTATATTTGAATCTGACAGGCAGATTGGGAGGAGAAGATTTTTAAAGTTTGGACATTTTGTCCCCTTTCTGATGCCGCAGCAACCAAAGTTCTCAATGGAATTTTATTCTTTGAACAAATTTTAAAGAGGACCACCAAAGGAACATTCCTGTGATGTTTTGTGGAAATTGGTCTATTGGAATGGTAGGAGTTGGTTGTCATTTGTAGCTAAAAGTTCAATTTACCCCTTTTGTGATGACGCCTGGTTGCTATGATTGTGTAACCCATCAAAACGGCTTAAACAAATTAAATAGAGGATCATTAAAGTAAGATTTGTATTATATTTTCTTAAAATCAGACAAGCACTTTCATAAAAATGGAATTTTCAAATTTTCAAATTTTGCCCATTTTCTGATGCCGCCTGACTGCCATGTTTTTTGACCAATCAGTATGGCTTGAACAGGGTCACCCAAGGAACATTTCTACCAAATTATATTTGAATCTGACAGGCAGATTCGGAGGAGAAGATTTTTAAAGTTTGGACATTTTTTCCCCTTTCTGATGCCGCAGCAACCAAAGTTCTCAATGGAATTTAAATCTTTGAACAATTTTGAAAGAGGACCACCAAAGGAACATTCCTGTGATGTTTGGTGGAAATTGTTCTTGCGGTTCAGGAGGAGATGATGTTTAAAGCTAAAAGTTAACGACGGACACAGAGTGATCAGAATAGCACACCTTGAGCCTTTGGCCCTAGGTGATCTAAAAAGTATCGAATTTTAATTTCGAATTTACAAAATAAGTATTTTGTTTAAACGAAATGATTATTTCGTTAATACGAGATAACTTGGCTAATTTGCATATTAAAAAAAATTAATTATCATAGGATGCCAAAGATACTGGGCAAACATGTTCACTATGATGAGGTGGTGTGTCGCACACAAAAGACAGGCCTGTACCTCAAATTATTATTTCGTAAAAACGAAATAAAACACCAAACAATCAATGTTTTATCAATTTCCATGTTTATGAGTATTTTCTATTTCTAGACATGGTAAAGGTTGAGAACAAGAAGCCAATGACTGTCAAGATAGACAACATAAAAGCTAAAAAGGATCAGAACACGCAAACTGATGGTACCACGAAAGCTACTACAAACAGAACAGGTGTAACTGATACACATCTTAACAGTTTACTATCACACAGCATTATACATTTATTGCAGAAAAAGGATTTTGTATCATGTGCAGAACTTCCAGACAATTTTTGGACTGAAGATTTTTCACAAGTACGACTGTCTAAAAGTGTTTGGGACTCAGTTACCTTGTGGTGAATGTCAAAATAATTTCTCTTCCTAAAATAAAAATTAAATTGTTTACCAGGTGTACTATTTGTTATTCTATCCCTGCCGTAAGTATCCTTAGTACTATCATTTTTTTGTCCAGCCCGCTTGCAGGGAGCTCAACATAGCTGTCACAATGGGGGTTCTTTGTATGTACAAGTGTGAGTTCGTTTGTCCGAACCTTGTCCGGTCCGCATCATAGGATTTCCAAGAAACTTGGCACAAAGCATGATGACGTGGCGTGTCGCTCACAAGACCTAGGCCTGTACCTCAAATGTCAAGGTCAAAATGAGTAGTTTGATAGGACTGTACCTTGTCCAGCCCGCGTCTCAACCATGTATCATAGGATACCTAAGTTACTGGGCACACATGTTCACCATGATGAGGTGGTGATTCGCGCACAAGACCCAGGCCTGTACCTCAAATGTCAAGGGCACACTTAGAGGGCAAATGTCTGATAGAAATGTACCTTGTTCGTCCTACATCTCGACCATGCATCATTGGATTCCCAAGTAACTAGGCACACATGTTCAACATGATGAGATGAAGTGTTGTGCACAAGACCCAGGCCTGTACCTCAAAGTCTAGGTCATAATAAAGGTCAAAGGTCAAAATGAGAAACCATGTATCATAGGATTCCCAAGTTACTAGGCACAAATGTTCACCATGATGAGGTGATGATGGCAGAAGTGAAAATAAATTTTGCAAAAAAGGAGACCGTTCTCTTTGGCCTGTACCTCAAATGTCAAGGTCAAAATGAGTACTGTAAGATAGGACTGTTCCTTGTCCGGCCCGCGTCAATGCATCATAGGATGCCAAAGATACTGGGCAAACATGTTCACTATGATGAGGTGGTGTGTCGCACACTAAAGACAGGCCTGTACCTCAAAGGTCAAGGCCAACTTAGACGTCAAAGGTCAAAATGATAAACCATGCATCATAGGATTCCAAGGTTACTAGGCACACATGTTCACCATGATGAGGTGATGATGGCAAAAGTTAAAACATAATGTTGCAAAAAAGGAGACTTTTCTCTCTTAACCCTTCTCACTTGTAGACGTATTTTGACACATAATTAACTGTTATCAGGTCAACTCTTTTTCAGTCTGAGTTGCAATTGCATGGAAGAGCACTATGTCTGTGACAAAACCTTTTAGCGGACTCGTTGGTTGACTCTGGGCATCTAGTTAACAAGCACGCTCGACTATTCTACAGCTTATTAGTTACTGAGACATGGTCTCTTATGTGCATGCAAAACTTTAAACAGAATTTCTAAGACAAATAATAAAGAGCAATAATTTGCATTGTATGCACAATAGAATATACACATACAGGTATGATGGTTGGGAAGGGCTGTATGAAGTTTCAATGCAATACATGTACATTGAGATATGGACTCGTAATGTAGTTGAACAATAATTTTTAAGTAAAAATGGGCCATAACTTGTATTTTATGCAGGATAGATTTATGTTTGATTGTTTACATTGATATGATGGTTGGGAAGGGTTGTATAAATTTCCAATACAATGCATCAAGTAGTTCCTGTTAATGTAGTTGCACGCAAAACTTTTACCAGAATTTCAAAGTAAAAAATAGGCCATAATTTGCATTTCATACAGCATAGATCTATCTTTGATTGTTTATATTGATGTGATGGTTGGGAAGGCTTGTATAAAGTTTCAATGCAATGCATCGAGTAGTTACTGTTAATGTAGTTGCACGAATAAATGCAAGATAGGAGTTATCTATCTTGATTATTTACATTGGTTTGATGGTTGGGAAAGGTTGTAAAAGTTTCAATGCAATGCGTTATGTAGTTACTGAGATATGGACTTTAATAGTTGCACACAAAACTTTTAACCAGAAAGGGCCATAATTTGTGTTTGAATGCAGGATAGAGTTATCTTACTTCATTATTTACATATGTGTGATGGTTTGGAAGGGTTGTATAAAGTTTCAATGCAATGCATCTAGTAGTAACTGAGATATGGACTCTAATGTAGTTGAAACGCAAAACTTTAACCAGAGCCACAACCTTCAGGATAGATATATCTTAATTGGTTATTTACATAGGTGTGATAGTTGGGAAGCATTGTAGAAAGTTTTACTGCAATACATCCATATTTACTGAGCTATGGTGGAATACATGTACCTGCATGCAAAACCTTAACCAAGGTAAGTGAGTAAAATAGCTCTCATATTCTCCGAATAGTTGAGCTAAAATCTGGTATGAACCTCCCAGGAATTGAACCCGCTGGCTGTTTACCGCTTTCCCTCATGTAGGTTACTCTGCAGCAGACAACTAATGATTTGAGCAATTTCTACTTTTGCCCTTAATTTTTTCAAAACCTTTCAAGAAATAAAATTTCTCTTTTAGAGATTTCCATATTTTTGCCTCCATGTTTTCAGTCATCTGTTGCAGATTTTTTGCTGAATGTGGGAAAGGGTTTAATGACAGCAAAGTTCTGTCATGATGAAAACTTATAAGGTAAGCTTCTTTAAAAATTATTATTTTTTACAAAGGTCAAATAAAGTGTTATTGTCAGGTATCACTCCTTGGAAATTTAAAGCAATTTATTGGGGAATTGTTTCCCCCTTTATTGGAAAATATCTAGTGAATTTGTTATATGTACATCCTTGAGTTACAGTATCATTTATACATTATTTTTAAAAATGAAAGCAAACTTTTGAGACAAAAATAAAAACACTGAAAACAGTTGTTGGGATTCGCTAGGTATCCATTATTGTCAGGATTTTCCGTCTGTCTGTGTGTCCAAATATTTATGTGGAGAGCTGAAACTTCGGTTATAGATACTTAGAGATATTTAGAAACAAGAGGGCCAGTATTGCTCCACGGCCATAAGGCAAAAATCAAATCTCCAAACAGCCCTGTCCCCTGGTGGCCATGTTTCACCCAAGAAATGTTTCTGCAAAATTATTTGAAAATCGGTCAGACACTTTCGGAGGAGAGGATATTTTAAGTTTTCACTATAGCCATATAAGGCAATATAGCCCCACCCCCTGGTGGCCATATTTTTCAACCAATCAACATGGCTTGAAGGAATCTGATAGAGGGTCATTCAATGAACATTTCTACAAAATTATTTGAAAATCTGCTGAACACTTACGGAGAAGATTTTTTAAGTTTTCACTATAGCTATATAAGGCAAAATAGCCTCGCCCCTGGCGGCCATGTTTTTCAACCAATCAACATTTCTTGAAGGAATCTAATAAAGGGTCACCCAAGGAACATTTCTACAAAATCATTTGAAAATCGGCCGGATACTTTCGGAGAAGAAGATTTTTTAAGTTTTCTCTTTAGCCATATAGGCAAAATAGCCCCGCTCTTTGGCGGCCATGTTTTTTTACCAATCAACATGGCTTGAAGGAATCTGATAGAGGGTCATTCAATGAACATTTCTACAAAATTATTTGAAAATCGGCTGAACACTTTCGGAGATTTTTTTAAGTTTTCACTATAGCTATATAAGGCAAAATAGCACCGCCCCCTGGCGGCCATGTTTTTCGCCAAATAATTATTTCTTGAAGGAATCTAATAAAGGGTCACCCAAGGAACATTTCTACAAAATTATTTGAAAATCGGCCTGACACTTTTGGAGAAGAAGATCTTTTAAGTTTTCACTATTTTTTTCCAGAATTATGGATGGATCAAAAAGATTTGAAGGAATTTAAGAGAGGACATTGAGAGGATGCTTCCTATGAAGTTTCAACCAAATTGGCCAAGTGGTTAGGGAGAAGAAGTTGTTTAAAGGAAAAAGTTAACGCACGCACGCACGCCGGACAATTCGCCATGACATAAGCTCGACTGGCTTCCAGCCAGTGGAGCTAAAAACGTATCCATTACGATTTTTGATTTAGTCCTTTGTTTCCAAATGGTAGCCTTTCAAAGATAGCCGATGCTATGCAGCTAGCAAAAAAACGCGTTATAAGAACCCAAACCATTTTTCTATCTTCTCCTACAGTTGTGAATGTGGAGAGCTGAAACTTCGGTTATAGATACTTTTTGATATTTCAAAATAACGTATCTGGAACGATTTTTGATTTAGGCCTCGGTTTCCAAATGGTAGCCTTTCAAAGATAGGGTCTTTTTACAGTCGTTTTTGACTTCAATCGCTGCAGTAGTAGTATTCGATAGAAATGTTATTGCACCATCTCATAGAGCTATAAAAGATTCTTTAACGTTATTGACCTCCGACCTCGGGTTTCCGAGCTAGAGCCGGAAGTTTGCAAAATATGCAAAGGCGAAAATAACCAAGGGGAAACGGTTGGGTGTAGACGGATGCGTCTTGGCATAGTGATAAAAAATGGTTTGTTGACCAGAGTGTTTTCACAAGGTGCAAACTTTTCACCAGTGTTTACCACAATAGTGACCCTATCACACTAGTTCTTCACATATATATGCAAAGGCGAATCCCACATCGCCTACCGGCTTGTTGCTACTTAACCCTATCCAACATACAACAAATTGAAAATGTTGAAAGTTATTGACGATTATTGGGTATCAAATTAACCAGACATTTTTTCTGTGAAAAACGGACGAGCTAATAAAAGGTCTATAACTCTGTGACAAATCGTCAACAGAACATGGTGATAATATGCACATCACCTCATGTTAGAGAAGCTTCCCATAACGTTTCACTGAATTCAAGTCAGTAGTTGCTTAGCTTAAACGAAGACAGTTTAATTGGAAACTTCTTACGCCAAGACTTTAGAACATTTATTGTTGATTTACTTTTATCAAGAATCTTTTAGTCCTTAGAACACTATCGAAAATCTCAATGAATGAAAGTATTGTTAAATGATAAAAGAAATTGCTCATAATGAGCAATTTCTCCTTCTACAAATGCAATTGGATAGCTGATGTCAGGAAAAATGGACCAATAGTACTAGTAACTTACCAAGGAAATGCCGTGATATAACTGATTTTTTTTTTTAAAGTGGTGTAAAACACCAAACAATCGATCAATCATCTATAAATGGGCAACACTATACTTATCAAGAGCGTTTGAAAGAACCCACGTGACACATGCCACTAACCTCCCTTTCCCAAATATAGACTCATCTGCAGCAGATGACTTTTGAAAACATTGGGACAAAAGGAGAAATTGTTCAAAACAAGGAGTTTTTCCTTTTACCACAACGTTTTCAACCCTTTTTAGTATAAATAATACCCTCACTTTCAGAGATTTTCCAAAAAAATTCTAGATGTTTTCATAGTCGTCTGCTTCAGATTTGTTTTATGTGGGAAAGGGTTAAGCTAGTCAGTAAAAGTGTCATGGACAGATGGACAAACGACAGGGATGCGATGTGTATAACTGCCAAGGTGAGATTAAAGAAGGCATATATAGTAAAGTAAGTTATCAATATTTCATTTATTAAATACTTCATTCAAAAGTTATAATACAAATTAGAATATGTACATGACTCGTCAACGCTTTGTCACTTTAACCTGTTCCCTTTCAGAGATAGTTGTCAATGCAAGATGAATTTGAAAAACATTGTTGGACAAAACTTAAATTTCTCCTTCTACACAAAGTTTCGTTATCAATATTTCATTTATTAAATACTTAATTCAAAAGTTATAATACAAATTAGAATATGTACATGACTCGTCAACGCTTTGTCACTTTAACCTGTTCCCTTTCAGAGATAGTTGTCAATGCCAGATGAATTTGGAAAACATTGTTGGACAAAACTTAAATTTCTCCTTCTACACTAAGTTTCGTTATCAATATTTCATTTATTAAATACTTAATTCAAAAGTTATAATACAAATTAGAATATGTACACGGCTCGTCAACGCTTTGTCACTTTAACCTGTTCCCATTCAGAGATAGTTGTCAATGCCAGATGAATTTGGAAAACATTGTTGGACAAAACTGAAATTTCTCCTTTTCCACTATTAATAAAGTTTGAAACTGGCTATCAAAATAAACCTCCAGATTCATTAAGGTGGGTTATTTCTTAGTATGTTTTCAATACTGGATATATACATAGGGTCAATGGACAGAATACAGCTCTGCTTTATTTTTCAATGACAAAGAACAATACTTTTAACACCTTTTCACTGAATGACTTTTGACATCTCTAATGTAGGCTTGCAAACATTGCGGGAAAAGGTGAATTGCTCATGATATGCAATATTTCCTTGTCACCATCAAAACTTGTTTATACCTAGGGAAAGGATTTAACACTTTCCCACATATAAACTCTTTCAGACGAATTTTGAAAACATTTTGACAAAAGAAGAAATTGCTCAAACGAGCAATTTCTCCTTTTGCCACAATGTTTTCAACTCTATTTGTCAATAATGTTTGAAAGTCATCTGCTGCAGAATTGTTCATCATTCATTCACAGATTCAGGTCAAAGTTTGAGGTTTCAATCAATATATTAATTTAACAAGCTTATTAGAGCATCAAAAAACTTGGTTTTGTCTTCTGACTTCATCTCCATTACTGAAAAACAGAAAAAAAAAAAATTTAGGTTAGAGATGGCTTTGAAGAAACCTGTCCTTACAATTAACCCCTTTCCCACATACAACAAATCTGCAGCAGACGACATTGAAAACATACACTTTATTTGAAAGTACAATAATTGAATAATTGAAATCATGGTGACAAAAGTAAAAATTGCTTGTTTTGTTGCAATGTTTTCAAAACGTTGTCTGCTGCAAAGGCGTCACAAAGCGTCTATATGAGAAAACGGGGTAACTCTTCCCATGAAACAGATCTCCAAGTGAGATCTTTGGAAGAGTCTATCAGATACATGCCATGTTAAAGTTAAATCTAGACCACGAGAAATATGAATAATGCAAATTCTGATCATATTGTATGTTTGACAGAAGCTTCTTTGATTGGTGATGCAACTTTGCTCCAGGAAGCCTCAATTACATGACTGCAACATGCAGAGATTTGAACCTAAAACCACAGTTTCTTATTCTGCATGCAAACCATTAAAGCTTTCACATGACTGCAACATGCAGAGATTTGAACCAAAAACCACAGTTTCTTATACTGCATGCTAACCATTAAAGCTTTCACATGACTGCAACATGCAGAGATTTGAACCAAAAACCAGTTTAATACTTATACTGCATGCTAACCATTAAAGCTTTCACATGACTGCAACATGCAGAGATTTGAACCAAAAACCACAGTTTCTTATACTGCATGCTAACCATTAAAGCTCTCACATGACTGCAACATGCAGAGATTTGAACCAAAATCCAGTTTCTTATACTGCATGCTAACCATTAAAGCTTTCACATGACTGCAACATGCAGAGATTTGAACCAAAAACCACAGTCACTTATACTGCATGCTCACCATTAACGCTTTCACATGACTGCAACATGCAGAGATTTGAACCAAAACCACAGTTTCTTATACTGCATGCTATCCAATAACCCTTTCACATGACTGCAACATGCAGAGGTTTGAACCAAAATCCACAGTTACTTATTCTGCATGCTTACCACTAGCCCCATTATCAGATGCACCTGAAGCTGGCAACATTTGAGAAAAATTGTGGCATAAGTAGAAAATGTTCATAATTGATAAATTTCTCAAATTTGCCAGGATGTTAAGAACTATTAAATAATCATATCTTCATTTACAACCTTGAATTTGGACTTGATCCTGCTACATGGTTTCATAAGGTTCGGTAGATCCTCAATCGTCAGAAACTCAATACAGAATGATGGTACAATTATCATACTGATAAGGAGGGGTATTCAGCTCTTTTTCCCACAATTTCTCTCTTATTATTAAAGTGAACCCTATGTTTTGGGTACTCAAAAGAATGATCTCAGTGAGATGATTCTTTTGAGTACTCACAACATAGGGTAAGAGGATCAAATAAGGATTTAAAAAAATGCAAAACGCCCCTTATCTAGAGCTCTGCAGACATGTTTATGTATGATTGATTTTAAGTAAGAAAATAAATAAGAGTTTATGCTAGAATATCCTAGTTTTGAAATTGTGAGCAATATTTTTAGGTTTTAGCCTGCATTATTTTACACAAACTGACTTTCGATAGTTTGATCTATTGAGTTTAATGTTCTTTTCAACAGTTTCCCATTAATATCACACCAGTACTCCACACAACACTCTTCTGAGCAACTAGCTGCAATCTCGTTTATGAACTATTTCTTCCGTACTTTTGCTGTTTCCATTGCAGTTTCTAAATAACACAAAAGTAATACCAATAAGACACTTACAAAGTAATTCCAGTTTTCTAGAAGTTGTTTTTTTCAAAAAAGACGACCCGAACAATTTATCTAGGGCCTAACAATATATCTAGGGTACAATAATAAAATTCCCTAACTTACTGAAAGAGTCAAAATAATCCTGTAATGTTCGACTGTTTGTACTCAAGGCTGCTTGTTCAAATGCTTTCCCAAAGAAACTGCAAAAATAAAATGGTTTATAATTCATACAATTTAACCCTCTGTAGAAGATTACATTTGAAAACATTTTGGCAAAAGGAGAAATGGCTCATTGTACCACAATGTTTTCAACTTTTTTCAATAATTGTTATTTCATTTATAGATAACTTCCATATTATTGACAAGATGATGTCAAAGTCGTCTGCTTCAGATTTGTTGTAAAGGGGAACAGATTTATATTCTTAAATCTGTGTTCCTATATGACATTATTAGATTTTTCCAAAATGAATCCATCTAAAGAATGGATTGATGGAGCAATATTTTTAGGTTTTAGCCTGCATTATTTTACACAAACTGACTTTCGATAGTTTGATCTATTGAGTTTAATGTTCTTTTCAACAGTTTCCCATTTATATCACACCAGTACCCCACACAACATATTCTCCAAGCAACTGTCTGCTTATCCACATAGACTGTTAGCCCATTGGTGACAGACGAATGACGCTTGTCACAGTGACTTTTGTCAAACGTAGGAAAGAATGTTGGCCGTGCTGGGATTCAAACTCACTACCCCTGGAATGACAACCTGCGTCGCTACCAGGGCTCAGCCCATCTAAAGAAAAGAACATATCAAATGGAAGGATATTTCATCATGAGCTGTTTGTTAATTCAATGCTTTCGAGATTAGTCCCTCACAAACTATCAACAAAAGCACCGCGGATCAAACGCCAACACTCGTCTGTTTTTTTCTTAGTCAAAAAAGGGGCATTACTGAGTAAAGATGACTCCAAGGGTATCACAATAACTTTTTTTCTTCAATAAACAGACAAGCTAAAAATCTTGATTATAAGTCAGATAATGTCATGTCTCCTTTTGTCATAATGTTTTCAAACTGTGTGTATGATGGAAAGAGATTACCCATTCCTTCATGCAGATGTATTTTGACACAACTGCAGCAGATGACTTGAAAATATCAAAATGAGCAATCTCTCCTTTTTTATGTTTTAAAAGTTGTCTGCTACTTTTTTTGTTGCATGTAGGAACGGGATGGAGGTGAAATTTATCAATGTCATTCAGTCTAAAACTTTTATTTAACCCTTTCCGTCACTTCCTTTTGTCAAAATGTTTTAACATCTTTTTAGTAATTAATCTCTCATTTATGGACATTTTTCATAATTTTGTATAAAGGTTTTTAAAATCGTCTGCTGCAGATTTGCTGTATGTGGGAAAAGGGTCAACCCTTTACCTCATACGACAATTCTGCAGCAGACGACTTTGAAGGTATTTTGTCAAAACATAGAAAATGTCCATAATTGAATGGATAACCTATGACAACAAGAGGGCCAAGATGGCCCTAAAATCGATCACCTGAATGATAGTTAATTAGAAGCAAATATTTAACTGCAAATATCTGTGAAAATTTGATCAGGAGTTCAAATGAAACTGCAAGGAGTGGAAATAGTCCATTTTTATCTTGAAATCTAACAAGAGCTTTCTCAATTTCTGATGCTGCAGCAACAAAGGTTCTACACAGAATGCAAGTATTTGAACAATTTTGAAAGAGGACCATCAAAGGAACATTCCTGTGAAGTAACATTGAAATTGGTCAAGTGGAATGGTAGGAGTTGTCATTTGTAGCTAAAAGTTCAATTTACCCCTTTTGTGATGACGCGAGGTTGCTATGATTTTGTAACTAATCAAAACAGCTTGAACAAATTAAATGTAGAGGATCACTGAAGTAGGATTTATATTCAATTTCCTTAATATCAGACAAGAACTTTTAAAGCTTGGACATTTTGCCCCCTTTCTGATGCTGCAGCAACCCTGGCGGCCATGTTTTTCAACCGATCGGAAATATTTGAACAATCTTGGTAAAGGGTGCCCCAAGAAACATTTGTGCAAAATAATTTTCAAATTGGGCCAGTACTTTTGGACAAGAAGATTTTTAAAATTTTAACAACAAAAAACCAAGCTCCTCCTCCTGGCGGCCATGTTTTTCAACCGATCGGAAATATTTGAACAATCTTGGTAAAGGGTGCCCCAAGGAACATTTGTGCAAAATAATTTTCAAATCGGGCCAGTACTTTTGGTCAAGAAGATTTTTAAAATTTTAACAATGCACATATAAGGAAAACAGGCTCCGCCCCCTGGCGGCCATGTTTTTCAACCGATCGGAAATATTTGAACAATCTTGGTAAAGGGTGCCCCAATGAACATTTGTGGAAAATAATTTTCAAATCGGGCAAGTACTTTTGGACAAGAAGATTTTTTAAGTTTTAACAATGCACGTAGAAGGAAAACAAGCTTCGCCCCCTGGCGGCCATGTTTTTCAACGGATCGGAAATATTTGAACAATCTTGGTAAAGGGTGCCCCAAGGAACATTTGTGCAAAATAATTTTCAAATCGGGCCAGTACTTTTGGTCAAGAAGATTTTTAAAATTTTAACAATGCACATATAAGGAAAACAGGCTCCGCCCCCTGGCGGCCATGTTTTTCAACCGATCGGAAATATTTGAACAATCTAGGTAAAGGGTGCCCCAATGAACATTTGTGGAAAATAATTTTCAAATCGGGCCAGTACTTTTGGACAAGAAGTTTTTTTAAGTTTTAACAATGCACGTATAAGGAAAACAAGCTCCGCGCCCTGGCGGCCATGTTTTTCAACGGATCGGGAATATTTGAACAATCTTGGTAAAGGGTGCCCCAAGGAACATTTGTGCAAAATAATTTTCAAATTGGGCCAGTACTTTTTGACAAGAAGATTTTTAAAATTTTAACAATGCACATATAAGGAAAACAGGCTCCACCCCCTGGCGGCCATGTTTTTCAATCGATCGGAAATATTTGAACAATCTTGGTAAAGGGTGCCCCAATCAACATTTGTGGAAAATAATTTTCAAATCGGGCCAGTACTTTTGGACAAGAAGATTTTTTAAGTTTTAACAATGCACATATAAGGAAAACAAGTTCCACGCCCTGGCGGCCATGTTTTTCAACGGATCGGAAATATTTGAACAATCTTCGTAAAGGGTGCCCCAAGGAACATTTGTGCAAAACAATTTTCAAATCGGGCCAGTACTTTTTGACAAGAAGATTTTTAAAATTTTAACAATGCACATATAAGGAAAACAGGCTCCGCCCCCTGGCGGCCATGTTTTTCAACCGATCGGAAATTTTTGAACAATCTTGGTAAAGGGTGCCCCAATGTACATTTGTGCAAAATAATTGTCAAATCGGGCCAGTACTTCTGGACAAGAAGATTTTTAAAGTTTTAACAATGCACATATAAGGAAAATAAGCTCCGCCCCCCTGGCGGCCATGTTTTTCAACGGATCGGAAATATTTGAACAATCTTGGTAGAGGGTACCCCAAGGAACATTTGTGCAAAATAATTTTTAAATCGGGCCAGTACTTTTGGACAAGAAGATTTTTTAAGATTTGGCAATTTTCCCCTTTTCTGTTGCCGCGGCAACCAAAGTTCTCGATGGAATTTAAATCTTTGAACAATTTTTAAAGAGGTTCACCAAAGGAACATTCCTGTGAAGTTTGGTTGAAATTGGTCAAGTGGTTAAGGAGGAGATGATCTAAATGTTAACGACGGACGACGACGGACGACGTAAGACGGACAAAAAGTGATCAGAATAGCTCACCTTGAGCCTTTGGCTCTAGGTGATCTAAAAAGTGGAAAACATTGTGGCAAAAGGAGAAATTGCACATTTTGTGCAATTTCTACTTTTGTCACTATGTTTTCAAAAAGCTTTCTGCTGCAGAGGCGTCAGAAAAGGTTAACTGATATTTCTAAGTTTTTCAATCCTTTTCCCAAAATTATCTCTCTTATAACCCAACAAACTCATACTTTGCGAGTATCACAACATAGCCTTTGGAGGTCATAAATGATTTAAACCTTTCCCACATGCAGACGCATTTTGACGCTTCTGCAGCAGACGACTTTTGAAAATAAAGAGTGGCATAAGAAGAAATTGCTCATAATGAGCAATTTCTCCTTTTGCCACGGTGTTGTCACCTCTTTTCAATGATTCATTTATCTCTTATAAAGATTATCAATAGCTTGCCACATCTGCTGTTCATTTGTTGTATGTTTTAAAAGGGTTAAGAACATGAAATATGGCCCTCATCTTGAGCTATATCTCGGCATCAAATGTACTCACTTTTTCCTGTCGTCATCCAGAGATAATGGAGGAATGCCAATTACCAGCATGCTTCCCTGTTCATTATTCAGAGGTACACCTAAAACAAGAGGCAGGTTCCTGGCTTTCTTGTTTCTGCTCTGAAAATCGGAGGAGTGACAGTATTTATTGTTGGTTTAAACTGGTAGAAATGACTACCTTCAGCATCCACTTTCGTTGCTCATACAATGTCCCTCACTGGGAGATACTGGCTCCAAGGTCGAGTGCGAGCCTCATCCTCAAAGGTCCGTGGGTCCTAAAAACCATGATCGAATTTTGGCACGTCCTCATACACTCAGTGCAAGCAATAGATGAGTAACCAGGAAGCAGATGTACTTCCTTAACAATCAATGTAAAATAAGTTAATTAAAAATTAAACTATGGTCCTTCATCGGCAAAAATTATATATTTATACCACAGATCTAATTAGATATCTCCAAAATGTTTACCTTGCCTCAATGGTGTAGTGGTAGAGCATCCACCTTGAGTGTTGGAGGTGGCATGTTCAATCACACGCTGGGACATGCCAGAAGATTATGAAACTGAACAAGAGCCTGCGGAGCTAATGCCAACACATGTCTGTTTTTTCATGAATTTTTAAGTCCATAAAGGTGCATAACTGAATAATTATTAAAACCAAAGTTATGAGACTTTGGAAAAAACACAGGAGATTAAATTTGTTGAAAGCAGCATAAAAAACCATACAAACCAAATTTTAAACAGTTTGTTGTTAGTTAAATATTTTTTTATTTTACAATGATGGGTTTACTTTTGCAAAAGAAAAAGGGGGTAAAAAAATAGGTCCAACAATTTAAAGGTTAAAAGTAGGGATATTTATTTTGAGACAACCTGTCTACCGGTATTGGGTAGCTGTACTTACAACTGAGCAATGAGCTTCAAGTGTGAATCTCGCCAGACGCATTATACACTGAGGATGAGCAAACAACTTCACATCTGGGGAACCCTGAATATTATAAGCAAACAGAACGCCATTAGAATGTTAATCTAAGAAGCCCAGACAAAGAGGGGTATTCAGCTCTTTTCCCCACACAATATCTCTCTTATTATCAGACTCATCCCTATGGTGTGGGTACTCAAAAGAATTGTCTCATTGAGACGATTCTTTTGAGTACCCACAACAAAGGGTTTAAGGGTCAAATAACGATTTTAGAACATGCAAAATGCCTCTCATCTAGAACTCTGTTAACTCTGCAATTGTCAATGTTTGAGTCGCTTCCAATCATGTCAATCACACTTTCACTTGCTGACATCTTGAAAGGTGTCACATGTGTTCCTTTGAACATTTTGTTTCGTAATTTTCACACAGGCTTATAATCTTTCCCACATACAAATGCTTTCCGACGTCATATTTCTGCCTAGATGTGATCAAAAACGTCAGAAAAGGGCTGTGACCTGTCATCATTCGAAGTATATTATTTATTAAAAGGATCCAGTGTATGTAGCCAAAAAAGATTTAGGTGTTTTATATGTTATAAGGTGAAAACATCAATAGAAACAAAATTGTTAGAAGAATTTTATTGGTAGGCGTTTATTACTGTTTTTAACAGTATTTCAGTCATATTCTGATGGCAATCTCATTTGACAATGTGTTTCCTTGCTTACATAATAATACATCATACTCCAGACTATTTCAACGCTTATTTAAGTTACTCAGCTAATGGACTCTAATGTAGTTGCATGCAAAACGAATGATGCTTTCCACAATGCATTTTGGTTGATCAGGAGCCAGCAATAACTATATACTAGAACTGTGAGTGAACTCACAAAGATACCCCCCATTGCGCTTACAAGACATATGGACAGACAGACGGACAAATATATTTCCGACCAGGATAATCTTACTTCATGCACATCCTCAGGTTGTGTAATGCAACTGTGTAAAGTTTCATCAGAATCGGTCCAGCCGTTAAGGAGGAGTTACGCTTACAAGACATATGGACAGACAGTCGGACGGACAGGGTGATTCCTATATACCCCCCAAAACTTGTTTGTGGGGAGTATAATGAAGGCATAATCAATGAATCGAGTTAAAAACATTGTGGTAAAAGGAACAAGAGCCGTCGGAGGACTATTTCAACGCTTATTTAAGTTACTCAGGTAATGGACTCTAATGTAGTTGCATGCAAAATATTAACCACAATTTCTTAAAGGGTGATAATTTGCATTATATGCAGGATAGAGTTATTTAACTTGATTATTTACATAGGTGTGATGGTTGGGAAGGGTTGTATAAAGTTTCAATGCAATGCAATGCATCAAGTCGTATCTAAGTAAAATAAAAGGGCCATAACTTGCATAAAATGCAGGATAGAGTTTTCTAACTTGAACCTACATAAGTGTGATAGTTGGTAGGGTTATATAAAGTTTCAATGCAATGCATCAAGTAAATACTGAGATATGGACTCTTGATTTAGTTGCACGCAAAACTTTTACCAAAATTTCTAAATAAAAAAAGGGCCATAACTTGCATAAAATGCAGGATAGAGTTATCTAACTTGATAATCTACCCAGGTGTGATAGTTGGGTAGGGTTGTATAAAGGTTCAATACAATGCTTCAAGTAAATACTGAGATATGGACTCTTAAATTAGTTGCACGCAAAACTTTAACCAAAATTTCTAAGTAAAAAGGGGCCACAACTATAGGTGTGATAGTTGGGTAGGGTTGTAATAAGTTTCAATGCAATACATGTAGTTTTTAAGTACTTGCATGCAAAACCTTAACCAAGGTGTGACATTGACGCCAACAGCGACGCCGACGCCAGGGTGAGTAGTATAGCTCTCATATTTTTCGAATAGTCAAGCTAAAAATTGCTCAGTATGAGCAATTTCTCCTTTTGCCACAATGTTTTTAAAAGGTGATTACTGAAGGGGTGTCAGAAAGTGTCTATTTGTTGGAAATGGTTTAGAATGGTTTTGTAAAAAATTAAGTTTAATTAAGAAAAAGAATAAAAAAGTATTATGGGAAATAGGCAACAAGAGGCTATGCTCTACTTGGATGGTTCTTTGGTCATTTTCAATCCAGATCATGTATGTATAGTGAAGATCGGATAGTAAATGGAGGCTCTATTGTGTTCACAAGCTCTATTATAGCAATTTTGGCAAATTCAAGGGCCATAATCCAGTCATGCAAGGGCACATCTGGCTGGTTTTCGAAAGGAACCGAGCTCTTATCAATATTTAACTACTATCCAAGTTTGGTGAAGATCAGATAGTATATGGAGCCTCTATTGGGTTAACAAGCTGTATTATAGCAATTTTGACAACTTCAAGGGCCATAATCCAGTCATGCAAGGGCACATCTGGCTGGTTTTCAAAAGGAACCGAGCTCTCATCAATATTTAACTACTATCTAAGTTTGGTGAAGATCAGATAGTAAATGGAGCCTCTATTGTGTTCACAAGCTCTATTATAGCAATTTTGACAATTTCAAGGGCCATAATCCGGTCTTGCATAGGCGGATTTGGTTGGTTTGCGAAAGGAACTGAGCTCTCATGGATATCTAACTACTGTATAAGTTTGATTGAGATACAATCAAAACTGAAGACTGTATCGCGTTCACAAGCAATTGTTTACGGACACACGGACACCACACTCTGGCATAAGCTCTTCTGGCCTTTGGCCAGTAGAGCTAAAAATTGCTTATTATAAGCAATTTCTCATTTACCTACAATGTTTTCAAATGCTGCCTTCTGCAGAGGCTTCAAATGCCATATTTATCAGTCACAGGTTTATATGGTAGAATTCCATACCTCTTGCATGAAGACGTAGAGAAAGGAGCCAGCAGATACGACTTGATGCATATCCAAGAAGGTTTGAACTTGCGTCACAATGGCTTGAAGTTGTTTTTTAGCCAGCTCTATACCTTTCTCCATCACTGCAGTGTTCGTTCTGAAAGTAATTTACATGGACAAAATGACTTTTTAGTTTTACATCTATTCAATCCTTTCCCAATTGCAGATGCATTTTGACAACATGTTGACAAAAGAAGAAATTTCTCCTTTGTCACAATATTTCCAATTCTATTATAATGATTTATCTCTCGTTTATGGAATTTTTCACTTTTTTGACAAGATGTTTTCAAAGTTGTTTGCTGCAAATTTGTTGTATGTGGGAAAGGGTTAAACATAACACTTGTATCAACAAAGAAAAAAAGTATCTTTTTTTAGAATATTTCCAAATCCTCTCTCAGGCAGATACTACAATGGAAATTATTAAACCTTTCCAATATATAGAAACAAACCTGCAGTAGACGACTTTAAGAACATTTCAGCAAAAAAAAAAATCTCTGTAAATGAATTAATTCAATAAGATTTGAAAACATGTCAAAATGAGAAATTACTCATTATGAGGAATTCCTTGTTTTGCAATAATCTTTTAAAAAATCTGTAGCTGACAACAAAATCTTCTATGTTTGTCATGAAGACGTACATGTCACCTAAAAGCCTCTGAAGTATGGTATATGACCAAAAGCAAACTTTGCGAGTTTGCAATTTGCTTGTAATTGTCAAAAAATTAAAAAAGTTTAAAGAACAATTTTTGTATGATTCCTCGTACAAAAAAACCTAAACACCTTTCAACACCGTTGCTAAAAGTCTGCTTTGAAAATACAAATAAATACCTGTTTAGCACATCCAAAGTTTTGAGGAAACTGTCCGTCTTGGATTTACCTTTTTCCTGGAATAAAGAGTACCATGCTTTATTAACTCATAGTCTGAGGATAAACAAGGTATCTGAAGAAATGAAAAATTAAAATTCTTCACCAATATACAAAGAGTGCCATGGCGGTCCTGACACACTCCGACTCTCCTCGGTACCAGGGTTCTGTTTGGTAAGATGTTCATAAACCAGTGTCCATTCTAGGATTTGAAAACAAGGGGGGGGGGTATTTTATCAGAAAATTTATTTTATGAACAAGTTAAGGCATTTTTTCCTTCTTTGTCTCTTTAAAAAATTTCCCCCTTCCATACAAATTAAGGGGGGGAATATTCAAAACAGTGTGAAAATTAGCATGATACCTCCTCCTAGATTGGACACTGTAAACAATGACGGACGTGACAGACGCACGCTCACACGGACGGACATTGACCAATCCAAAAAAACAATGGACAGGCATCATCCCAGTATGTTGGTTCATATTTATTTCAAGTTTCATGAAATTCTACCAGCTAGTTACTGAGAAATGGCTGCGAGCGTGGATTTTTCAATATATCAAGGGCAATAACTCTAAGGAAATTTACCAATCCAAAAAAAAACAATGGACGGGCATCATCCCAGTATGTTGTTTCATATTTATTTCAAGTTTCATGAAATTCTACCAGCTAGTTACTGAGAAATGGCTGCGAGCGTGGATTTTTCAATATATCAAGGGCAATAACTCTAAGGAAATTTACCAATCCAAAAAAAACAATGGACGGGCATCATCCCAGTATGTTGTTTCATATTTATTTCAAGTTTCATGAAATTCTACCAGCTAGTTACTGAGAAATGGCTGCGGGCGTGGATTTTTCAATATATCAAGGGCAATAACTCTAAGGAAAATTGACCAATCCAAAAAAAACAATGGACGGGCATCATCCCAGTATGCTGGTTCATATTTATTTCAAGTTTCATGAAATTCTACCAGCTAGTTACTGAGAAATGGCTGTGGACGTGGATTTTTCAATATATCAAGGGCAATAACTCTAATATACTTACGGACGTTTCTAAAATAGATGCAGTCACATGTGCAACATCAGTAGCACAAAGTTTATTTTTGAAGCCATACTGAGCAAAGAATGACGGTAAAATGACGTCCTCATCCACCAAGCTGCAAAAGATTTACGACATGATATTTCTAAATCTTACTTTTCATTATTGTCGCTTTAGTTTTTGGTGAAATGTTTTAAAAGTTGTGTGCTGCAGAGGCATCGGAAAGTTTCTATATCTGGGAATAGGGTTAAACTGAAATGGTGTTTTAACCCTTTTCCTTATGAGAACGCACATATGCATCAAAATGCGTCTGTATTCTTAGTCATCTGCTGTAGATTTGTTGTTTGTGGGAAAGGTTAAATTACTCTGCTCTGAAATCATCTTTGGAGACATTTGTACAGATTTGAAATTGAAAATATTGTTTGAAAAAGGAGAAATTACAGAAATAACAACAAGTAATTTTCCTTCTCCCAAAATGATTTATACATAGGAAAGAGTTAAACTCTTATTGGCATGATTTGAATCACATTACATGAAAACCTGTCAAACAATTTTGACTAAACAAATAAAGTTGGTATGACCTGATCAAGCATCATATGCCAACCAATGTAAAAAATAGCACTTTGAAAGAACTTATTACTCATTATGAGTAACTGCTCCTTTTTCCAACAATTACTGGAACCTACTCTCTAAATTAACCCTTTCCCACATACAGACGTTTTCTGCAGGAGACGACTTTTGAAAACATTGTCACAAAAGAAACAAGAGCATGCTCAACTTTTTTGTGCTTGCCAATAAAACAACAAATTTCTTACAAAAACCTTAACTGAATTATTATGCACTCTTGGCTGTTGGTGGAGGTAATGATGGTAAAAATATTTTTTGTAAGTGTTTAAGCTATATCTCTAATTGTTTTGAAAAAAAATGATATGGTATGAATAACTTAACCAAAATTATAAATCGAAAAAAGGACCATAATTTTTAAACAAAACATGACAGAGTTATGTACACTTGTCTGTTGATGGAGGTAATGATGGTAAATAAGTATTGTAAGTTTATAAACTAAATCACTAATGGTTTTGAAAAAAAGTGGAGTGTTATGAAAAACTTAACCAAACATCTAAGGTGAAAAATGGCAATAATTCTTACAAAAACCTTGACCGAGTTATGTACTCTTGTCTGTTGCTGGAGGTAATGATGGTGAAAAAGTGATCTAAGTTTCAAAGCAATATCTGTAATGGTTTTGAAAAAAAAGGGAATTGGTACAAAAACCTTAACCAAGGTGTGACACCAACGCCGACGCCAGGGCGAGTAGTATAGCTAGTCTTTTCTTCGAAAGCAATTTTTCCTTTTACCACAATATTTTCAACATTGTTCAGTAAATATACCCTCATTTATAAGGATTTTCTATACTTTTGTCCACATGTTTCCAAAGCTGCAGATTTCTTTGTATTTGGGATGGGTTATATACAATGAGGAATGTAGGTTTTATTTCAGCAATATTTTCTGGTATTTCACAGCTTAGTATAAATGAAAATATTTATTTGTGTTTTCGGAAACAAAGTGATCTTTGACTATGCTCAATTCTCCTCTTATGGTACCGTAGAAAGTACATACCACTATGTTTTCGACTCTATTTAATAGTTAAACTCTCATTTATGGAGATTTTTCACATTTTTGTCAATATGTTTTCAAAGTAGTCTGCTGCATGTGGGAAAGGGTTAAATGTTTTTTGGAAGAGTCTGATATAAGCTTAAAATGTAAATGTGCCTGATTACCCGTATTTGTTCATGTTTTCCTGAATCATTGTTTTAATATTGGCTTTCAAGCTGGGATCCATCGATGAAAATTTCTGTTTACACTGTGTTAATGGTAACCTGAAAGATGTTGAAAATTACCTTTTTAATATTTTCAATTTAGTTCAGCAATATTTCCGTTTTATCACAGGGCTGTTCCAAGAAATAAATGTTGGGGGACTACATTGTCGAGTACAAGATCAATTTTTAGACATCAGAAAATAGTTACAAAATTCTGAAATGACTGCTTATACAAAGTCATGGGAGAAAAGACAAAAAAAATAACGTCAAGAACTAAAGTAGATCACGAAGTTGGAAGGCTGATAGAACAAATTGACAGCCAATAACTTTGAAAACAACTGGATACACATCGAGAATCTTTATAAAAGGAGGGTTTTATGATCAGATCAAGTTGAACTAAAAGAGGGCAAACGATCAATTTATTTCTCCTTTTGCCACATTTTTAAAAAAAAAATAAGCTAGAAATATATTGAAGGTGATGAATACCGCCAGCTGGTGCCTGGCAATATACATATGTTCAATTATTTGAATATACATTATGTGAATATACATTCAAGTGGCTCATTTAAAAATAATTTGAGTGCAACACGCCGACAATATGCACAACTAGGCTTGGTATCAATCATTCTTGTGAAGTTATATTGAGTTCTGACCAAGGGTTGCTGAGAAATAGTGTTCACAAGAAATGTCTACAGACCAACTATGTATGAGAAATTCAAGGGGCCATAACTCATTTAAAAATAATTCCAGTGCAACACGCTGACAATATGCACAACTAGGTTTGGTATCAATCATTCTTGTGAAGTTATATTGAATTCTGACCAAGGGTTGCTGAGAAATAGTGTGCACAAGAAATGTCTATAGACCAACTATGTATGAGAAATTCAAGGGGCCATAACTCATTTAAAACAAGATGTGTTTGTGAAACACTGATGCCCCAAATGGCAACATCTAGGTCAAAGGTCAAGGTCGCCAGGTCAAAAATGTTGGTACTGACAGAAAGGTCATGTCACAAGGAATACACATGTGAAATATGGTAGCCGTACCTGTTATGGTTCAAAAGTAGTGGTCAAGGTTAAAGGTTTTTTTCGAGAATGGCAACATCTAGGTCAAAGGCCAAGGTCGCAAGGTGAAAAATTTTGGTACTGACAGAAAGGTCATGTTACAAGGTATACACATGTGAAATATGGTAGCCGTACCTGTTATGGTTCAAAAGTAGTGGTGAAGGTTAAAGTTTTTATCGAGAATGGCAACATCTAGGTCAAAGGTCAAGGTGAAAAATGTTGGTACTGACAGAAAGGTCATGTCACAAGGTATACACATGTGAAATATGGTAGCCTTATCTGTTACGGTTCAAAAGTAGTGGTGAAGGTTAAAGTATTTTTTTAGAATGGCAACATCTAGGTCAAAGGTCAAGGTCGCAAGGTCAAAAATGTTGGTACTGACAGAAAGGTCATGTCACAAGGAATACACATGTGAAATATGGTAGCCGTACCTGTTATGGTTCAAAAGTAATGGCCAAGGTTAATTTTTTTTCGAGAATGGCAACATCAAGATCAAAGGTCAAGGTCGCAAGGTAAAAAATGTTGGTACTGACAGAAAGGTCATGTCACAAGGAATACACATGTGAAATATGGTAGCCGTACCTGTTATGGTTCAAAAGTAATGGCCAAGGTTAAAGTTTTTTTCGAGAATGGCAACATCTAGGTCAAAGGTCAAGGTCGCAAGGTCAAAAATGTTGGTACTGACAGAAAGGTCATGTCACAAGGAATACACATGTGAAATATGGTAGCAGTACCTGTTATGGTTCAAAAGTAATGGCCAAGGTTAAAGTTTTTTTCTAGAATGGCAACATCTAGGTCGCAAGGTCAAACATTTTGGTACTGACAGAAAGGTCATGTCACAAGGAATACACATGTGAAATATGGTAGCCGTACCTGTTATGGTTCAAAAGTAATGGTCAAGGTTAAAGTTTTTTTCGTGCAGACAGACGTGCAGACAGACGTGCAGACAGGCCAAAAATTAGATGCCCACCGAATCGGTGATTCCGGGGGCATAAAAATAATTCCAGTGCAATACGCCGACAATATGAACAACAAGGCTTGGTATCAAGCCTTCTTGTGAAGTTATATTAAATTCTGACCAAGGATTGCCGAGAAATAGTGTTCACAAGAAATGTCCAGACCAACGGACCGACCAACAAGCGTGACTCCTATATAGCCCCATCATTTTTGTGAAGTTATATTGAATTCTGACCAAGGGTTGCTGAGAAATAGTGTTCACAAGAAATGTCCAGACCAACGGACCGACCGACAAGCGTTACTCCTATATAGCCCCCATATACTACGTATCTGGGGGTATAATAAACCAAAATGGGCCTGCATGTGGTAAAGGTTTTAAAATAAGTGACTAAAGTCTATCAGTTGAAGAGGCCAAGACAGATTTATCACTTATATCAAAAGAACAGATTCTTTTAAAACATTCCCACATACAACAAATCTGCAGAAGATAACTTTGACAAAAACCTGAAAAATCTCCATTAAAGATAGCTTAATTGTTAAATAAAACTGAAAACATTGTGGCCAAAGGAGAAAGTGCTCATCATGAGCAATTTCACCTTTGGCCACAATTTTTTCAAACGTCGTCTGCTGCTATTGCGTCAAAATGCGTCTGCAGGTGGGAAGGTGGGAAAGGGGCTTTCTGACGCTTCTGCAGCAGACTGGTTTTTTGAAAACATGGCGACAAAAGAAGAAATTACTCAAAATGAGCAATTTCTCCTTTTGTCCCCATGTTTTTAAATCTACTAAATTATTGTACTTTCATTAACATTTTTTTTTCGGGTATGTTGCAGATTTGTTGTATGTGGGAAAGGGTTAAGTAACAAAACAACAGATAGTGAATGAGTCAAGAATATTAAATGTGCCCTATCTACAGCTCTTAGATAAAAAAAAAAAGAAGTGCAGATTATCAGCTTGCACTGTGTAAATCATAAGAAAGAATATTCACCCAGTCAGGATTCAAACTAACCATGGGTTGATATAACCGGTCATTACAGACAGAACAAATAAGCATCAACAAAGTTTGACTTTTTTAACATTTTCCATCTTAAAATATTTGGCGTATCTGAATACTAGAAGTTCCCTATCTATAGCTGTAAGCAAATAAATGTGTCGCTTTACAGCTTGCACCTCACTTTTTATAAAATTTTCCATCCAGAATATTTAACATACCTCTGATGGAGTGACATTTAAAAATATTGCTGGAAGCTGATAGTTGAGCAATTTCTCCTTTTGTCACAATGTTTTCAACTAGTTCTGGTATTTTTACTTTCATTTGTAAAAGTTATCCGTGTTTTTGGCTAGATGATTCAAAAGCTGTCTGCTGCAGATTTGTTTTATGTGGGAAAGGGTTATCACGTCATCCCTTACTCTTGTGAGACCAGTCAAGTAAGCACAATAACATTTTATTACATATGGATACATTTTGAAGCAACGGCAGGTGCTGACATTTACAAACAGTTGAAACAAAATTAGCCCTTTTCCCTCTATGTTTTCTAATCTGTTTCAAATGTGTGTTTCTATTTTATCTAGATTTCTATTTCCTTCTGCAGTTCCATGCAATATGGAAGAAACAGAATATGTAAAATGTAGTAAATTGTTAAAAAGGGCCAAAGCAAAATCACATTAACTTTTTAAATAAAATAAGGGGATAATGCACTGAAGGCAATGCAGGTAAAAGAAAGGATAATATTTTAATCCTTTCACACATACAACAAATCTGCAACAGACTACCTTGAAAACTTTATGGAAAAAATATGTAAAAATCTCTATGAATGGAAATATGAATGTTGTATAGAGTTGAACACATTGTGGCAAATAAAGAAATTACTCATAATAAGCAAATTCTCCTTTTGAAACGGTGTTTTTAAAAGTCTTCTGCTGCAAATGCCTCCGCAATTGGGAAAGGGTTGATATATATGTTACCCCATTTCTGCTAAGTATTCATGCATCCTTTTCTGTCCCTTCAATGTCCACACTTTAAACTTGCATGCAATGCTTATAGAATGACAGAAGCTTTCAAACAATGACCAGTGTCGATACATCGTTAACTGTAGCTCGTCTTCGTACATGATCTTTAAACAGTTGATAGATACAATCTCCTCATCATCCCTGTAAATAGATTTGGTTGGTTGATTGATTGTATGATTGGTTGACTGAGTGATTGATTGATTGGTTGATTGAGGCTTTTCAACAATTATTCAAACAGTTGATAGAGATACAAACTCATCATCCCTGGAAATAGATTTGATTGATTGCGGCTTAACCCTTTCTCACATACAAAAAATCTGCAGCAGACAACATTGAAATGATCAAATCAAAAATGAAGCAAGTCTCTATGATACTATGATTATTAAATAGAGTTGAAATCATTGTGGCAAATGGAGAAATTGCTCATTATTTGCAATTTCTCCTTTTGCCACAATGATTCCAAAAGTCGACTGCTGCAAAGGCATCAGAAAGCTTCTATATGTGGGAAAGGGTTAAAGCTGTTTTCAACAATTATTCAGTCATATCAGGGTGACCAGTTCACCTATTTATGAGTTTCATAGCTTTTCTCACACCAGTTATCCTCACAACATACTTTCCAAGAAACTGGCTGCTTTTCCACATAGAATATTAGCCCATTGGTGAAAGATGAATGAAACGTCGGAAAGAATGTTGGCCGAGCTTGGATTCGAACACACAACTCCCGGATTGACACCCTGCGCCACTACCAACAGAGCTACCGGAACTTGGCCATAAATAGATTTAAAAGGTTCTTCATCTTAGTTTGTTTCGATGGTGTTGTATGCAAACCTTTAACAGTATTCCAGCTATATCATGGCATTTCTTAACCCTTTACATACAACAAATCTGCATCAGACGACTTTGTAAATGTCTACTAAAAAATATGGGAAATCTCTATAATTGTAGGTATAATTACTGATAAAAGTTGGAAACATTGTGGCAAAAAGAGAAATTGCTCAAAATATTTCTTCTTTTGTCACGATGTTTTCAAAAGTCGTCTGCTGCAGATGTGTCTATATCCTTATAGAACCAAATTTGCAATGAAACCAATAAAATATGATAGAAAGGGAAGCAATTGCACTTAAGCAATACATTCTACATTTCAATAATATCTGTCAATGGCAATAATTTATGCTTCTGTCTTCTAAAGATGGGTCAAAAGCTATTAACCCTTTCCCTCATATAGACGCCTCTGCAGCAGACGGCTTTTTGAAAACATAGTGACAAAAGAAGAAATTGCTCAAAACGAGCAATTTCTCCTTTTGCCACAATGTTTTCCACTTTTAGTCATTGGTTATCCATTCAATTATAGAGATTTTCTTATTTTTGACAAAATATGTTCAAAGTCGTCTGCTGCAGAATTGTCGTATGAGGGAAAGGGTTAATTGAAGTAAAAGGATTCTGTTTACCTGTGGTTAAGTCTGGATACATGAGACTGTAAAGCCATTACATCTTCAATATACTTTTCCCGCGCTGTTTTATAGTGTATATATTGTTCTGTTACACCAATAATGCCCAGCCACAGCAAGTCATTTGAATCTTTGGACATTTTCCATGCTAGTTCAAACATCAACAAGGCAGACTGAAAAAGATATGCATGTTAGTATTACAAATTTAAAAAAAAAATTGATCCTTCCTCTTATATGCTGTTTTTACAAAATAAACCATTTACCTGATAATATTTATTGACATCTTTGAAAACATCACAATACATCTATTAAAAGTTTAATTTTGATATAAATTTGAAAACATTGTGTAAAAAGAAGACATTGCTCAATTTGAACTTTTTTTTCTTTCCCATAATGCTTTCAAAAGTGTTCTACGGTAGTGTTGTCTGTAGGACTATCAGGAAATGAGTTATTATAAGCTTCAAGAATAATAGAATAAAAGATCTCCATGAATTTGTAAGCATTGCAGACACAGATCTGCCACTGTTTAGCTTTATCAGGCATTTATTTATTTCTGAAATTATTCCTTCATTGTGACAAAAGAAGAAACAAGTTTTGAGCAATTTCTCCTTTTTACCACAATGTTTTTAAAAATCATCAGCTGTAGATATATCTACATGTGGGGAAAGGGTTAAGTGTGCCATTCAAGCAGAGTCTGAAACTTGTTGAACTATCCTTATGATCAAAATATCTCATAGCTTTTAGCATGGATGTTGATTTAAGCTATGGGAGCAAAGGGAAAGTTTTTTTGATTGATTTGGGTTTTAATGCCGTTTTCAACTACTTTTAGGTCATATCCCGGCATCAATTCACATATCCATGTGTTTCCTGGCTTTCTCACATCAGTAATCCACACAACCATCTTTCCAAGCAACTGGCTGCATTTCCAGATAGACTGTTAGCCCATTGGTGGAAGTTGAATGACGCTTGTCACAATGACTTTTGTCAAACGACGGAAAGAATGTTTGCCGAAATCACAACCTCTGGATTGACAGCCCCCATCGCTACCGACTGAGCTACTGGGGCTCGGCGAAGGGAAAGAACAGGAAAGATAAAGTCTAACTTTCTAAACTCTTGAAAAAGCTGCAGAAGGAGCATCAAATTGGCTCTTGCAAGATGTAATGAACATAGACATGGTAATGTTTCATCAGGGCTACTGGTCCTGTCCAGAGCTCTAGATAAGCGGCGTTTTGCATGTTCTGAAATCCTTATTTGACCCTCTAAACCTATGTTGTTGATACTCAAAAGGATCGTCTGAGTGAGACGATTCTTTTGAGAACCCACATCATAGGATTGGTTTGATAATAAGAGAGATATTGTGAGGAAAAGAGCTATTGACCCCTCCTTATCTAGACCTCTGCCCTGTCATCTTCAGAATGTACTGAGCACAAGGGGGCGAAACATCCGATGTAAGATGGAGACCCGACTGATGATGTGATAGGCCCAACCAGAGCTCTAGATAAGGGGCGTTTTGCATGTTCTAAAATCCTTATACGACTCTCTAACCCTATGTTGTGGGTACTCAATAGAATCGTCTCAGTCAGACGATTCATTTGAGTACCCACAATATAGGGTTTGCTTTAATAATAAGAGAGATATTGTGGGGAAAAGAGCTGTTTATATTGATACAGTGAATGTACTTACTGCGGTACCATATGAGGAGAATTGAGCATAGTCAAAGATCACTTTGGTTCTGAAAACAGAAATAAAGCTTTTTATTTCTATTAAGCTGTGAAATACATACCAGAAAATATCGCTAAAAATAAAACCTACATTCCTCACTGTCTTGTATAACCCATACCCGCATACAATAAATCTGCAGCAACTTTGGAAACATGTGGACAAAAATATAGAAAATCCTTAAAAATGAGGGTATATTTACTGAACAAAGTTGAAAACATTGTGGCAAAAGGAGAAACTAGAACTATCACTGAAGATGATAAATACCCCCAAAACAGCACCTTGACTCAAAATATGGATTCCGACCGACCAACAAAATACACCGCACTTCCTCTCAATGTGTTGTATCATCCTATGAAGTTTTATTAAATTCCAACAATTTGTTTTAAAGTTATGCTCTGGACAAGACTCTACGAATAAGAAAAAGTAACAAAGGGCATAACTCTGTAATTATGTAAATTAGAGTTATAGTTCTTGTACACTGCACTTCCTCTCATTATGCTCTACCATTGTATGCAGTTTTATTAGATTCCATTTGTTAGTTATTAAGTAATTCTCCGGACAAGAAAAAGTAACAAAGGCTAATAAATCTGTATTTAGGTAAAATAGAGTTATGGTTCCTGTACACCGCACTTCCTCTCAATGTGTTGTATCATCCTATGATGTTTTATTAAATTCCAACAATTAGTTTTAAAGTTATGCTCCAGACAAGATTCTACGAACAAGAAAAAGTAACAAAGGGCAATAACTCTGTAATTATGTAAATTAGAGTTATGGTTCTTGTACACTGCACTTTCTCTGAGTATGCTCTACCATTGTATGCAGTTTTATTAGATTCCATCTGTTAGTTATTAAGTAATTCTCCGAACAAGAAAAAGTAACAAAGGGCAATAACTCTGTATTTAGATAAAATAGAGTTATGGTTCCTGTACACCGCACTTCCTCTCAATGTGTTGTATCATCCTATGAAGTTTTATTAAATTCCAACAATTTGTTTTAAAGTTATGCTCTGGACAAGACTCTACGAATAAGAAAAAGTAACAAAGGGCAATAACTCTGTAATTATGTAAATTAGAGTTATGGTTCTTGTACACTGCACTTCCTCTCATTATGCTCTACCATTGTATGTAGTTTTATTAGATTCCATCTGTTAGTTATTAAGTAATTCTCGGGCAAGAAAAAGTAACAAAGGGCAATAACTCTGTATTTAGATAAAATAGAGTTATGGTTCCTGTACACCGCACTTCCTCTCAATGTGTTGTATCATCCTATGAAGTTTCGTTCAAATCCTATGTTGCATTGTTAAGATATGGTCCGGACAAAATATGGCTTCCGACCGACCGACCGACCGACCGACCGACCGACCGACCGACCGACCGACACAGTGACTCCTATATACCCCCCCAAAACTTTGTTTTTTGGGGCTAGAATTACTCGTTTGGAGCAATTTCATCTTTTGTCACAATGTTTTCAAAAGTCATCTGCTGCAGAGGCCTCAGAAAGCGTCTAAATGTAGGAAAGGGATAAATACAATATTTGTGAACTTTCTTCTGTCTAAAATTTGGTATTCTATTTACACATTTGAATATTTGATAAACCCTTTCCCACATACCACAAACCATTCAGCAGACAACTTTGAACAAATCTATACCAAAATAATGAAAATCTCTTTACAAGTATAACTAGAACTATCACTGAAGATGATAAATACCCCCTAAACAGCACCTTGACCTACACCATAACTTAATTAGTAAAAGGACCATAACTCTGTAAAATATCATGCAATTGTAACCCCTTTAGGATATGCACATCTCCTCTTGGTAAAGAAGCTTCATGTATAATTTTATTGAATTCCACTCAGTGGTTTGTAAGAAATAGGCCGGACAAAATATGGCTAAACAGCACCTTGACCTACACCATAACTTAATTAGTAAAAGGGCCATAACTCTGTAAAATATCATGCAATTGTAACACCTTTATGATATGCACATCTCCTCTTGGTATAGAAGCTTCATGTAAAATTTTATTGAATTCCACCCAGTGGTTTGTAAGAAATAGGCCGGACAAAATATGACTTCCGGCCGACTGACCGACAGACAGACAGACTGCCAGACACAGTGACTCCTATATACCCCCTCTTCTTCGAAGGGGGTATAATTATAGAAGTAATTGCTTTTTTTGACACAATGCTTTCAAAGGTCATCAGCTGCAGAGGCATAAGAAAGCGTCTGTATACGGGAAGGTTAACTTGTATGCAATGCATCTTCAAGAAACATACTGTCCATTCTATAGAATTTCATAATAATCATTTATTATTTTAATTTTATGGTTACATGTGCAAACATTTATAAGGCAGGGCTTTCCATAGTATTTCAAGTAGGAGGCAATTTTAAGAAAGTAGGCGGCTAAGATGACGATGTGTGCCAACTGATTTTATGTTTTTTCTACTTGTGATATTTGCACAGCCTTCGTAAACGAGAGGCAGTCTACTTATTTTGTCTGCTACTGAAAAATGTCGCAGAAATGTTTGTTTGTTTGGATTTGAAAAAGCCAAAACTACTCAACATAATTGCAAAGAGGACTCCCCGTCTTGGATAGTTCAAAGTTTTTAACGTTGACAAAGACGGCGGTCCTCTCCAGAAAAAAAAAAACGTGTAAAAAGGTTTCATAATAGCTGGGTTGTGAAAAAGGAACTACAAGTTACTGTTTTCCAGATTCTTTACAACATATTTCACTTTCTATTCTTTGACTGATATTATTTCATAACATACTATTGTCATCTTCTCTCCTCGATTTCTTGAAGCCAAAACTGAACAGGGTATTTGATCGCTTCATGTTTCCACGCGAAATTGTTGTTTACCATCCTTCTCTTTTATTATCCTTGCAAAAATACGATGCTTTCCGATTAGAGATGACATAATAGACGACCAATCAGTGATCGGAATTCACGTGAACTATATTTGGCTTAAGGTAAACACAGGTTTTACATCCTTGTTTATCGCGACCGGTTGTCTGTACATATTTTTTTTTTTTTATTTTTTTTTTGTCAGTGAAGTAGCCGGCGCTTTTATTAGCCACAGTAAGCGGCGGATTTCTGCCATCTACCGGCTACTTTGGAAAGCCCTGATAAGGATAAACATGTCTCAAAGGCTTTCAATAAATCTGTCAGACAGAAAAAGACTTAGGCCATTAAAGTATCTGATTTCTGATGTTGGTCATTAAAATCGTGTCACATTATAATACTAATTAACATATTTTTTTTTTTATTTGTCTAAAGAAGGAAGAGTAAAACCTTTTCCTTTAATATCTCTCTTATTACTCATATTCACCCTATGTTATGGGTACTCAAAAATAAGGCGTTTAGAAGGCCCCCCCCCCTTTATCAAGAGCTCTGATTAGTCAAGCTAGAAGGGTGTTTCATACCTGTTTTCTTCCCATTTTCTTTTTTCCATTCTGCGTTCAATAGCTACATCATCAAATCTTTTTCTTTTACCCGAACGCTCTGACGTGTCGCTATCATTTCCTGAATCTTCTCCTGACTGGAGAAACAATGCTAAATAAAACTTACATTTGTTACATATATTATTTACCAGCTAGACTACTTTAAGAGAAGTCTGATAATACTTTGATAACAGGTAAGGAAATAAATGTCATATTAAGAAAATTCAATTATAATTTTAATTCAGCATTGAAAACATTCTGGAAGAAGGAGATATAACTCCTGTTTCAACTATGTTTTCAAAGGTTGTCTGCTACAGAGGAGTAAATATTGTCTGTATCAGGAATGTGGTAAAATGTATTGATTGGTTGGTGTTTTACACAGCTTTTAACACTTTTTTAGTCATATCACAGTGTTTCCTAGGTACCAGTTCTACTGGTTGACTTATCCTGACACTAGCCAGTCAGTTGTAATGCTAAACCCGAAACCCCGAGTGCCAAGGAGGGCAGCCATTACTACCATTTTTAAGTCTTTGGTATGACCTGGCCGGGGATAGCACCTGTGACCTCCCACACCTGTAGCAGACGCTCTACTACTAAACAACCGAGGCAGTCTTGATTAAACGGAGACTACTTTCAGTAATAAAACTGCACAAACTCATGTGTATCCTGGCTTTTCTTGCATCAGTATAACATTCTTAAGGCAACTGGCTACTTTGCAACTTTTAACCCTTTCCCACATACAACAATTCTGCAGCAGACAACTTTCAAAACTAATTGACAAAAACATAAACATCTCAATAAATCAGTTTTACTATCAAATAGAGTTGAAAACATTGTGGCAAAAGGAGAAATTGTGAGCAGTTTCTTCTATTGCCACAATGTTTTCAAAAGTCTTCTGCTGCAGATGCGTCAAAATGTGTCTACAAGTGGGAAACGGTTAAGCACATTGATGGAAATGGAATTGTGCTTGTCACAGTGACTTAAGTAAATCATCTAAAACAAGAAAATGTGTCCATGGAACACGGATGCCCCGGTTGGGCCAGGAGTAAAAAAGAGAGAGAAAGAAATGAAAACTTAACCAAATACTACATTGACGAAAAAACTTAACCTGAGCTGGTTGGGTGAACTGATGAAAGACAAATGAACAGACGGACGGACAGAGGGTCACGTCAAATCGGCACAATTTTTTAAAGAATGATATGTTAATAGTCATTTGTGTGAAGTTTCATCATGATCTGACATCAGCTTCACTAAAAACTAGCTTGACCAAAAACTTTAACCTGAATTGTATGGACGAACAGACAGACGAACAGACGGACGGACAGAGGGTCACAACGTCAAATCGGCACAATTTTTTAAAGAATGATATGTTAATAGTCATTTGTGTGAAGTTTCATCATGATAGGACATCAGCTTCACTAAAAACTAACTTGACCAAAAACTTTAACCTGAATTGTATGGACGAACAAACAGACGAACAGACGGACGGACAGAGGGTCACAACGTCAAATCGGCACAATTTTTTAAAGAATGATATGTTAATAGTCATTTGTGTGAAGTTTCATCATGATCGGACATCAGCTTCACTAAAATCTAACTTGACCAAAAACTTTAACCTGAGAATGGAATGGACGAACAGACAGACGAACAGACGGATGAACAGTTGGTCCAACCTCAAATTGATACAATTTTTTAAACAATGATATGTTGATTGTCATTTGTGTGAAGTTTCATAATGATAGGACATCAGGTTCACTAAAATCTAACTTGACCAAAAACTTTAACCTGAGCGGGACGGACGAACGGACGGACGAACGGACGGACGAACGAACGAACGAACGAACGGACGGACTAACAGACCGGAAAACTATATGCCCCTCATACTTTGTATGCCGGGGCATAAAAATGTTTGTTGGCCAAGCCTGTGTTCTTACCCATGGCCCATGGCCCATTGCTCATGGATTGATGGCTATCACAGCTTGATAGGAAAAGGTAGGTTAATAATGAAGCATGAAAGGAAGTTACAGCATCAAATAATTCAAATGATCTTTAAAGGTGCTGAACTCCAGATGGAGATCAACATTTTGAAATGTTGAAACTTCAGCAAATATTGCTAATAGTGACAACAAAGTAAGTAATAAATAGTTCAAAACTATTTTGGCAGTAAATGTTGAAAAACAGTCAATTGAAAGTCAATGAAAATGTACAAAATTTGGCTTACTGGGTACGTCTACCCAGAAAAATGAAGCATGTATGATCAATATTTAGATGTAAATTGCACTGGAAAGTGAAATTATCACTCTAATTTAATCCCAGAACTATGATTCTAATATTTCAAGACAACTTTTGAACTGTTTTAAAACTTTGACTAGTGTAGTTATACTATCTATAATCTGGAGATCAGCACCTTTAACCTCCATGTTTGGTAGAAGTTGATGAACAGGCTTTACTCCAAAATATCTTGTTAATAATGTTCCTCATTTAAACCCTATGTTGTGATACTCGAAAGATACAGAAATTATTCTTTTGAGTACCAACAGCAAAGAGTTGGGAGGCTTTCTGACGCCTCTGCAGCAGACAGCTTTTTGAAAACAGTGACAAAAGTAGGAATTGCTCAAAACAAGCAATTTCTCCTTTTGCCACATTGTTTTCCACTTTTAGTCATAGGTTATCCATTCAATTATAGAGATTTTCTATTTGTTGACAAAATATGTTCAAAGTCGTCTGCTGCAGAATTGTCATATGAGGGAAAGGATTAAGTCTTCAGGGCTATAACACATTCCCATATATACAACAAATCTGTAGCAGACAACTTTGAAAACATCTTGGCAAAAATATGGAAAACATCTGTAAATAAAAGTATAATTATTGAATAGATTTGAAAACATTGTGGCAAAAGGAGAAATTGCACAATATATTTTCAAAAGTCGTCTGCTGCAGAAAGCATCTGTATGTGGAAATGGTTTAACTCAGACGTATTTTCATGCATTTGCATCAGATAACTTTTGAAAACATTGTAACAAAAGGAGCCTTAGGAGGAGTTGCTCATGCTCCGCAGTTTTTTTTCCTTTTGTCACAATGTTTTTAAATTCTAATTAGTAATTTAACTCTCGCTTATGGAGATTTTCACATTTTTTCCCAAGATGTTTTCAAATACATCAGGTGCAGATTTGTTGTTAGTGAGACAGGGTTTAAATCTCACCTCATCTTCATCTCTAAAGACATCGTCATAACTTGGTACAGATAACTCGGATGATCGCATTAATAATTTAACTTGTACAGCATTATATACATTATGTACATCAACAGGTCGATGGCTGAAATTGAAAAATAGATTTCCAGTCTGTTGACTTTTTTCTATGCATTTCAGCAAGAAGAATTTCGCAATTTATTTTGGAAAATTAACAGCTATTTTTTGGTAACAAGAGGGCCATGATGGCCCTGGAATCGCTCACCTGATTTTTTTTTTTCACTTTAGCTATATAAGCCCCACCCCATGGCAGCCATAGTTTCCGACCAATCAACTTGGCTTGAAGGAATCTGATAGAGGGTCACCCTAGGAACATTTCTACAAAATTATTTGAAAATCGGCCAAACACTTTTGGAGGAGAAGATTTTTTAAGTTTTCACTACAGCCATATAAGGCAAAATAGCACTGCCCCCCTCCCCCCCCCCCCCCTGGTGGCCATGTTTTTCGACCAATCAACTTGGCTTGAAGGAATCTGATAGAGGGTCATCCAAGGAACATTTCTACAAAATTATTTGAAAATCAGCCTGACACTTTCGGAGGAGAAGATTTTTTAAGTTTTCACTTTGGCCATATAAGGCAAATTAGCCCCGCCCCCGGGCGGCCATGTTTTTCGACCAATCAACATGGCTTGAAGGAATCTGATAGAGGGTCACCCAAGGAACATTTCTACAAAATTATTTGAAAATCGGCCCGACACTTATGGAGGAGAAGATTTTTTAAGTTTTCACTATAGCCATAAAAGGCAAAATAGCCCCGCCCCCTGGCGGCCTTGCTTTTTGACCAATCAACATGGCTTGAAGGAATCTGATAGAGGATCACCCAAGGAACATTTCTACAAAATTATTTGAAAATCGGCCTAACACTTTTGGAGGAGAAGATTTTTTAAGTTTGCACTATAGCCATATAAGGCAAAATAGCCCCGCCCCCCCCTGGCGGCCATGTTTTTCGACCAATCAACATGGCTTGAAGTAATCAGATAGAGGATCACCCAAGGAACATTTCTACAAAATTATTTGAAAATTGGCCTGACACTTTCGGAGGAGAAGATTTTTTAAGTTTTCACTATAGCCATATAAGGCAAAATAGCCCCGCCCCCCCCTGGCGGCCATGTTTTTCGACCAATCAACATGGCTTGAAGGAATCTGATAGAGGGTCATCTAAGGAACATTTCTACAAAATTATTCGAAAATCTGCCAACCAGTTTGGGAGAAGAAGAATTTTGAAGTTTTTTCGGTTTCGTTGCCATGGAAACCAGAATTTTGCATGGATCCCCAAAATTTGAAGGAATTCTGGTGAGGTCATTGAGAGGATGTTTTCTGTGAAGTTTCATCCAAATTGACCCACTGATTACTGAGGAGAAGAAGTTGACGGACGACGCACGACGGACGCCGGACAAAAGGCGATTACAATAACTCACCTTGAGCAAAGCTCAGGTGAGCTAATAAAAAACCCAGGGTTAACATATCAAAATTGGGAATTCTGCATGAATTTAAAGACTTTTGCAAGAGAATATATGACATATATTAGGGTGTGTACATGATACATCTTTGGAACATTACTCTACATGTATGTGACTTTTGAAATTCCTAGTACCAGGCCAAGCATTCACGAATCAAGAATGACAGAACGAAACGGATGATGAATTCCCTTTATTCCATTGAGATCCTTGTTTCCTGGATGCAGAATCCAGCTACACATCGTAATGATGAATTACTATATTGCACTTACATAATATGGTATCAGTTTGAATATTATTGATAGGTCCAGATGAGGAGGGGTATTCAGCTCTTTCTCCCACAATTTTTCTCTTATCATTAAAGCAAACCCTTTGTTGTGGGTACTCAAAAGAATCGTCTAACTAAGATGATTCTTTTGAGTACCCACAACATAGGGTTAGAGGGTCAAATAAGGATTTTAGAACATGCAAAACGCCCCTTATCTAGAGCTCTGTTATTAACAGAGTTCATTGTCAGAGATACCACCATACTAGTTCAATGACTTTTTAGCAAGAAGTTTTTAACAATTCAATGTGTACCTACCTATCACAGATATAAAATTTGATATATTCCTCAGGTTGAAGGGTATCCACAATATCAATGTTGGCTCCACAATTAATTAGAACAACATGCTTCACCTGCAAGACAAACAAGAACTGTAACATGGAAAAACAGTGGGACCTTTATATAACAAGAGCTGTCGGAGGACAGCGCGCTCGACTATATGCCTCTTATTCACATAAAGCACTATTTCATTATATTGCACTTAAGTACTTTTAAATTATATATACTCTATATGTAAAAGCAACTGAATATAGATACATACATTTAAAAGTCAATCAAGGGCAATAACTCCATATTAAAGTTAAAAATCATGAATGAAAGGTATTAGATGTAATTATATTCCAAATATGAAAGCCCTAGCACAAGTACTTATTGAGAAAAATTAAAAATTAAAATAAAATTCCAACTTGCCCTAAAACTTTAACCACCCAAAATCATGTTTTTTAGCCCAAAAAGAAGGTCATACTCAGCATCTTCAGCATTCAATGTGAAGAAAGGTATTATATGTAATTAAATTCCAAATATGAAAGCCCTTGGCCAAGTACTTATTGAGAAAAATTAAAAATTAAAATAAAATTCCAACTTGCCCTAAAACTTTAACCATCCAAAATCATGTTTTTTACCCCAAAAAGAAGGTCAAACTCAACATCTTCAGCTTTCAATGTGAAGAAAGGTATTATATGTAATTAAATTCCAAATATGAAAGCCCTAGCACAAGTACTTATTGAGAAAAATTAAAAATTAAAATAAAATTCCAACTTGCCCTAATACTTTAACCACCCAAAATCATGTTTTTTACCCCAAAAAGAACGTCAAACTCAGCATCTTTAGCATTTAATGTGAAGAAAGGTATTATATGTAATTAAATTCCAAATATGAAATCCCTAGCACAAGTACTTATTGAGAAAAATTAAAAATTAAAATAAAATTCCAACTTGCCCTAAAACTTTAACCATCCAAAATCATGTTTTTTAGCCCAAAAAGAACGTCAAACTCAGCATCTTCAGCATTCAATGTGAAGAAAGGTATTATATGTAATTAAATTCCAAATATGAAAGCCCTAGCACAAGTACTTATTGAGAAAAATTAAAAATTAAAATAAAATTCCAACTTGCCCTTAAACTTTAACCATCCAAAATCATGTTTTTTTCCCCAAAAAGAAGGTCAAACTCAACATCTTCAGCTTTCAATGTGAAGAAAGGTATTATATGTAATTAAATTCCAAATATGAAAGCCCTAGCACAAGTACTTATTGAGAAAAATTAAAAATTAAAATAAAATTCCAACTTGCCCTAAAACTTTAACCACCCAAAATCATGTTTTTTACCCCAAAAAGAACGTCAAACTCAGCATCTTTAGCATTCAATGTGAAAAAAGGTATTATATGTAATTAAATTCCAAATATGAAATCCCTAGCACAAGTACTTATTGAGAAAAATTAAAAATTAAAATAAAATTCCAACTTGCCCTAAAACTTTAACCATCCAAAATCATGTTTTTTACCCCAAAAAGAAGGTCAAACAAAACATCTTCAGCATTCAATGTGAAGAAAGGTATTATATGTAATTATATTCAAAATATGAAAGCCCTAGCACAAGTACTTATTGAGAAAAAATAAAATTTAAAATAAAATTCCAACTTGCCCTAAAACTTTAACCACACAAAATCATGTTTTTTACCCCAAAAAGAAGGTCAAACTCAGCATCTTCAGCATTCAATGTGAAGAAAGGTATAAGATGTAACTATATTCCAAATATGAAAGCCCTAGCACAAATAATTATGAATGAAAATGCCAACTTGCCCTAAAACTTTAACCGGACGCCGACGCCGACGCCGGGGCGAGTAGTAAAGCTCTCATATTCTTCGAATAGTCGAGCTAAAAACCACCCATGGGAAAACAACAATCTGGTATTTTTTCACAGGTGATCTTTTTTCGCAGGGTCATTTATGCAGAACACGAGTAATTGGAATCTAAAAGTATGATTGCTATAGACAGGGAATACAGTGGGACCTGCGTGGTAGACCAATCTAGGAGGGGGAATCATGCTTTTTCCAAAGCACTAGATAACAGGGAGTGGAATGAACAGGTCTTTTCCCCACAATATTTCTCTTATTACTCAACCAAATCCTATGTTGTGGGTACTCAAAATAATTGATTACCCACAACATAGGATTTGAATATCAAATAAGGATTTTAGAAGATGAAAAATGCCCCTTATCTAGAGTTCTGTATTTTTCACTCTTTTAAATATTCCCCCGACATTGTTATGGTAGGGGTAATTTTGTATATACATGTATATATATATAGACAAAGAAAGAAAAATGCCCAAATTTGATCATAAAATCAGTTCTCAGATAATATTCCCCCCTTGTTTTTCAATCCTAGATTGGACACTGTCTGTGTATAAAGACCACCCATGGGAAAACAACAATCTGGTCTTTTTTCACAGGTGATCTTTATTATTATTCTCACTCTTTTAAATATTCCCCCCGACATTGTTATGGTAGGGGGGATTTTGTATATACATGTATATATATATAGACAAAGAAAGAAAAATGCCCAAATTTGATCATAAAATCAGTTCTCAGATAATATTCCCCCCTTGTTTTTCAATCCTAGATTGGACACTGTCTGTGTATAAAGACCACCCATGGGAAAACAACAATCTGGTCTTTTTTCACAGGTGATCTTTATTATTATTCTCACTCTTTTAAATATTCCCCCCGACACTGTTATGGTAGGGGGTAATTTTGTATATACATGTATATATATATAGACAAAGAAAGAAAAATGCCCAAATTTGATCATAAAATCAGTTCTCAGATAATATTCCCCCCTTGTTTTTCAATCCTAGATTGGACACTGTCTGTGTATAAAGACCACCCATGGGAAAACAACAATCTGGTCTTTTTTCACAGGTGATCTTTATTATTATTCTCACTCTTTTAAATATTCCCCCCCGACACTGTTATGGTAGGGGGTAATTTTGTATATACATGTATATATATAGACAAAGAAAGAAATATGCCCAAATTTGATCATAAAATCAGTTCTCAGATAATATTCCCCCCTTGTTTTTCAATCCTAGATTGGACACTGTCTGTGTATAAAGACCACCCATGGGAAAACAACAATCTGGTCTTTTTTCACAGGTGATCTTTATTTGCAGGGTCATTTATGCAGAACATGTGTAATTGGGAATCTAAAAGTATGATTGCTATATAATAGACAGGGAATTGCTATTCAAAGGTGGTCTTTAGTACAGGTTCGACTGTATACCCTGAAAAGTACTATTTGTACTTTAGCCCTTTCCCATGTAGTTGTACACATAATCTGCAGAAGACAACTTTAACCCTTTTCCTCATATAGTCTTCAGCAGAAGGCTTTTGTGAAAACATAGTGACACAAGGATAAATTGCTCAAAACAAGCAATTTTTCCTTTTGCCACAATGTTATCCCCTTTAAGTCATAGGTTATCCATTCAATTATAGAGATTTTCTATTTTTTAACAAAATATGTTCAAAGTCGTCTGCTGCAGAATTGTCATATGAGGGAAAGGGTTAAAGTCATCTTGGTAAAACTGTGATAGCTAGTAATATCTATAAATGAATTTATAATATTGAATAGAATTGAAAGTGCTGTGAAAAAAAGGAGCAATTGCTTATCATGAGCTATTTCTCCTTTTGCAATAATGTTTTCAAAAGTCGTCTGATACAGATGCATCAAAATCTGTCTGCAACACCCAGGGGAGAGTCAAAATTTGGCTGCTGAACACAGGTGGCTGCATAATACAAGTCAAATAAAGAAAATAATAATGTTTTGGTTAATCTTCAAACAGCTGCTTAATACAAGTTTGGCTCTTAACCCAATACTTCACACAGACGACAGTTTACAGCTGCTATTGAACATGATTTCTGGAAACATTGCAATAAAAGATGAAATTGTTCAAAACAAGCAATTTCACATTTAACTACAATATTTTCAACTCTTTATAAATAAAAAGAAGACAACCTTTGAAAAGTCGTGTGAAGTTATCAGTTAATACATCAAATCAAGTACACTGGTTTAACCGTTAACCTTTACCCTCATGCAGCACATTTGAAGCAGCCATCTTTCAAAACATATGTGCAAAATTGTGGAAAATCTCTATAAATTGAATAATAATTAATGGGAAAAAATGAAAACATTGTGGTGACATGGTGAGCAATTACTCTTTTTCCTATAATGTCTTCAAATTGGGTCTGCTGCCTCAATTTGTGTCTGCAAGTGAAGAAGGGTTAAATAGAGCAGCTCAGCTTATGGATTTTCGTGATTTCTCTGCCCATACTTAAAAATACAATATATCCCTTTCCCACATACAACAAATCTGCAGCAGACGACTTCAAAATCCTATTGGGAAAAACATAATAAATCTCAATAAATAATGGTTTTATTATTAAAGAGGGTTGAAAACAATGTGGAAAAAGGAGAAATTACTCATTTTGAGCAATTTCTCCTTTAGTCACAATGATTTCAACAGACGTCTGCTGCAGAGGCGTCAGAAAGCATCTATATGTGGTAAAGGGATATGGGACCCATTATAATTTATACAAGATTAAACAATAACTAGATAACAAAAGTCTCGATTTTACCCCTTCTGAGTTTTCTATGTACGCCCGTTCCAAATCAACTTTGCCCGCCACTGGAATAATTGTATACAGTATTTGGTCACATTGAAACAAGCTCTGAAATAAATAATTTTCAACAATGAATTGTTATGCTGAGCTCTAGATAAGGGACATTTTTCATATTCTTAAATCCTTATATGACATTCAAACCCCATGTTGTGGGTACTCAAAAGAATCATCTCAGTGAGACATTACTTTTGAGTATACCTACAACAAAGGATTTGGTTGAGTAATAAGAGAAATATTGTGGGGAAAAGACCTGTTCTCTCCCTCTTATCAAGTCCTCTGGTCATGTTTAACTGATAGACAGCTTTTGAGAATTTGTATTTAAAGTTATGTAGATACATGTAACATCATTTTGGTCTGATTCAAATTCTTATCATATACAGTGTTTGATTAGTCGGTAGCAACGCAGGCTGTCAATCAAGGGGTTGTGAGTTTGAATCCCAGCTCGGCCAACACAATCTTTCTGACATTTGATAAAAGTCAATGTGACAAGCGTAATTCGTCTTCCAATGGGCAAGTCTATGTGGATGCAGCAAGTTGCTTAGGAAGTTTGTTGTGTGGATTAGTGATGTGGAGAAGCCAGGAAACACATGAGTGGGTGAACTGGCTGCCGTTTGGAAAACGGCGTAAAACCCCAATAAATTAATCAATCAATCAAATCAATCGGTCAAAATAGTTAATTAGAAATGGATGATGTATCCCCTTATATAACTATAAAACATATATGCACCCTGGACATGATATATACAATTTTATAATCTTTTTAGAGAAAATTATTTCATTCTTCTGTATCATTATGAAATGCTTTTATTCTGTAAATATTGAACACGAGATTCATAGTTTTTGACGTTTTGCTTCTCATGAAATGAATATGATTGTTACTTGTATATCTGGTGTATAGTTTACTGGCTACTACAGGTTATTTGATTTGTTTGAATGGAGTTTTACGCCGCTTTAAACAGTATTTCAGTTATGTCATAGCATTTCCTGGGTAAATTACCAGTACTGCGGTATCATCCAATCTGACACATATAAACCAGTTGTAATGCTATCCTCATAACCATGAGTGCCAAGGAGGAAAGCCATTACTACCACTGTCTTTGGTATGACCCGACTGGGGATCAAACCCTGGTTTTCCGTTCCAGAGCCAGACGAATTAACAACTACACAACGGAGATGCCACTGTAGGCAAAATTGTCTGAATGAAATAAAGTAGATTGTAATTTCAATATTTGGGTCTCAGGCATAAAAAGTTGTCTTGATCAAGGCAAGCGTTTTGTAGATAATGCTGCAACACAAGCTTTCAGCTTATATTAATCATTGTGCATGTCTGCTTCCTGGAGACTTAGCCAGGACCCGCGCCATTGGTGTGGAAAAATCCCAAAGGCAGCATCTGCTCATCACAGGATTCAAACCCAGGATCTTTGTTATTTTCATACTTTTGCCAAAGTGATTCAAATGATAGTCATCTGCTGCAGAAAAGGTTAAAGGGAGATATTGCGTGAAAGGTGTCTCTATGATGCGTCTTACCTGAAGTATCTTGCATGCACAGAGAGCATCAACATCAAATGCCACAAGAATCAACACTCTCTGAAAAACACAAAAAAAGGGAATGAGAGAAAATACTGTATTTTTGGAGGACGGGTCACATATTTTTTAGGTACGAACATTGTGTGGTAATGTTTATCTGCAAATTTTTGAAAATTATGATTTGTCAAGTACTTCTACACTGACATTATAGAGCAATGACACTGTTATGCAACCATCTTTGCAAATTAACCTGAAATAAGCATGAAATTTGTATATATTTTTTTAAAATGTCAAATGTATTTTATTTTAAGAACATACACATTAAGTATATAACTGTCCTATGCACTCCTAAGTCACTAGTTAAAGAACTAATTACACACTTATGCACATTTTCAATTCATCAATTAAAAACGTCATTGATAACACCAAGCAAATCCATATAAAACTAGACATACTGGGAACAAAGCTCACTGAAGAATACCCCCCGCTCCCCTCCCAAAGCATCGGATACAATGGTAAAGTTTCTACGGTTAAGGAGGAGTTGCGCTTGCAAGGTATCACAGGAGTTGAATTATCTTCCCTTGGAAGAATCTGAGGAGAAAAATCTTCCTTCATGCATATCTACATATAATGTGTAGCCTTCATATACAGTTTGAATCAAATCAACTGAGCCCTTTAGGAGGAGTAGCGCTTACAAGGTATGTGCACAGGAGTCCCTCGCAGGTAACCTCCAAGTTGAATGATCTCCCCTTGGAAGAATCTGAGGCGTATGATCTTACTTCATGCATATCTACATATGATGTGTAGCCTTCATATACAGTTTGAATCAAATCAACTGAGCCGTTTAGGAGGAGAAGCGCTTACAAGGTATGTGCACAGGAGTCCCTCGCAGGTAACCTCTAAGTTGAATTATTTCCCCTTGGAAGGATCCGAGGCGTATGATCTTCCTTCATGCATATCTACATATGATTTGTAACCTTCATGCAACGTTTGAACCAAATCCACTTAGCCGTTTAGGAGGAGTAGTGCTTACAAGAAATGTGGAGGTTTGTGCACAGGAGTCCCTCACAGGTAACCTCTAAGTTGAATTATCTCCCCTTGGAAGAATCCGAGGCGTATGATCTTCCTTCATGCATATCTACATATGTGTAACCTTCATGTAAAGATTGAACCAAATCCATTGCGCCGTTTAGGAGTAGTAGTGCTTACAAGAAATGTGGAGGTATGTGCACCGGAGCCCCTGGCAGGTAACCTCTAAGTTGAATTATCTCCCCTTGGAAAAATCTGAGGCGTATGATCTTCCTTCATGCATATCTACATATGATGTGTAACCTTCATGTAAAGTTTGAACCAAATCCACTGAGCCGTTTAGGAGGAGTAGTGCTTACAAGAAATGTGGAGGTATGTGCATAGGAGTCCCTCGCAGGTAACCTTTAAGTTGAATTATCTGCCCTTGGAATAATCCGAGGCGTATGATCTTCCTTCATGCATATCTACATATGATGTGTAACCTTCATGTAAAGTTTGAATCAAATCCATTGAGCCGTTTAGGAGGAGTAGTGCGGAGGTATGTGCACAGGAGTCCCTCGCAGATAACCTCTAAGTTAAATTATCTCCCCTTGGAAGAGTCCGAGGCGTGTGATCTTCCTTCATGCATATCTACATATGATGTGTAACCTTCATGTAAAGTTTGAACCAAATCCATTGAGCCGTTTAGGAGGAGTAGTGCTTACAAGAAATGTGGAGGTATGTGCACAGGAGTCCCTCGCAGATAACCTCTAAGTTAAATTATCTCCCCTTGGAAGAGTCCGAGGCATGTGATCTTCCTTCATGCATATCTACATATGATGTGTAACCTTCATGTAAAGTTTGAACCAAATCCATTGAGCCGTTTAGGAGGAGTAGTGCTTACAAGAAATGTGGAGGTATGTGCACAGGAGTCCCTCGCAGATAACCTCTAAGTTGAATTATCTCCCCTTGGAAGAGTCTGAGGCGTATGATCTTCCTTCATGCATATCTACATATGATGTGTAACCTTCATGTAAAATTTGAACCAAATCCATTGAGCCGTTTAGGAGGAGTAGTGCTTACAAGAAATGTGGAGGTATGTGCACAGGAGTCCCTCGCAGATAACCTCTAAGTTAAATTATCTCCCCTTGGAAGAGTCCGAGGCGTGTGATCTTCCTTCATGCATATCTACATATGATGTGTAACCTTCATGTAAAGTTTGAACCAAATCCATTGAGCCGTTTAGGAGGAGTAGTGCTTACAAGAAATGTGGAGGTATGTGCACAGGAGTCCCTCGCAGATAACCTCTAAGTTAAATTATCTCCCCTTGGAAGAGTCCGAGGCGTGTGATCTTCCTTCATGCATATCTACATATGATGTGTAACCTTCATGTAAAGTTTGAACCAAATCCATTGAGCCGTTTAGGAGGAGTAGTGCTTACAAGAAATGTGGACATACGGACAGACAGACAGACGGACAGACGGACAGACGGACGGACAGACAGGGTGATTCCTATATACCCCCCCAAACTTTGTTTGCCGGGGGGTATAATAATTAATTAGTTTACCAGTACGCTCCCCGACTCGTTAAACACAACAATAGTCCATTAAATCAACTCAATGTTGACAAGTGTAAAGTTATACACTACGGTTATAATAATCCTGAAAATCAGTATTCCTTGAATAATAACTATTTGAAATCTGCTACAGAGGAAAATGATCTTGGCGTATTATTTGAAAGGGACTTGAAATTCAGTAAACATATCTCTACGAAGATAAATAAGGCAAACAGCATCTTGTCTCTCATTAAGAGGACTTTCGATTTTATTGACAAATATGTATTTGTGAAACTATACACAGCTTTGGTTCGTCCTCATCTTGAATTTGCAAATGTTGTTTGGCATCCATACCTAAGAAAGGACATTGAGAGCTTAGAAAGACTTCAGAGGAGAGCAACAAAGTTAGTTCCGACACTTAGAGATCTCCCTTATCAAGAGCGCATTCGGGAGCTACAGTTACCTACCCTTGCGCATAGGAGAGTTCGTGGAGATGCTATTCAGACATTTAAAATTGTAAAGGGTATAGATGATTGTGTCTTTGATAAATTTTTTTGCTACTCTTCATCAACAAGAGGACATAATTTAAAACTTAATAAAGCTAGATTTAGGACTACTTTCTGTCAGCACCAATTTTCCCGTAGAGTGATTGATTTATGGAACAATTTACCCCAACATGTTGTTGATGCTAAGGATGTGGAAAATTTCAAGATTAAGATGGATCGTCACTGGAAAGGAGATATCCTATATCAATTTTGAACCCAAAAGCAAGTGCAGTCTAGGGACATCAATATAATGCCAGATATAATCTACCTGTACCAAGAAATTTAACTTAAACATTAGTGATCACCAGTATCAATATAGTGCCAGATATAGCCAAAAAGATGAGGGGCTTAAAAAGGACAGATGTCCTTACTACAGAGTCCAAAAGCATCTTACAGGTCTTACAGGTATGATTGACGATGACCACACCGACACACGAATCAATTAGTGTTGACATGTCCTGTGTACTGCTTGAAGCGTACGTGTCAAGACCATCGTCCAGCACAGGCCAACTGGTCTGCCTACCAAGATTGGTAAAATAATGAGTCTAAATTTATTTTTTTCATGTTTGCTATGACTTTCCGGGACAAATGCCGGGACTCAGGATAGAGACATGATTTCAGGGACAATCCTGGATGGCCAGGATGATATTATCATATATTATTTAACTATTGTATTATTTTACCAACCACAACAATTTCAAAATTTCTTGTTGCACATCATGAGAAGATGTAATGGCATACATATGATTATATTTTGTACCTGGATGATGATACTTGTATAGTAATTAAGGTGTGACATGCATTGTGTATGCATTGTGTATGCGAGATTCATGGAGGGAAATTTGCGAAAGGAAAAATGAATGCTTTAGTAAGACCTCGTCTATGCAGAATAATAACAATGAACAAGAGGCCCATGAGGGCCTATGCTCTACTGGTATGGTTCTTTGGTCATTTTCAATCCAGAGCATGTATGTATGGTGAAGATCGGATAGTAAATGGAGGCTCTTTTGTGTTCACAAGCTGTATTATAGCAATTTTTACAATTTCATGGGCCATAATCCAGTCTTGCATGGGCGGATCTAGCTGGTTTTCAAAAGGAACCAAGCTCTCATCAATATTTAACTACTATCTAAGTTTGGTGAAGATCAGATAGTAAATGGAGCCTCTATTGTGTTCACATGCTCAATTATAGCAATTTGGACAATTTCAAGGGCCATAATCCAGTCTTGCATGGGCGGATCTGGCTGGTTTAGGAAAGGAATCGAGCTCTCATGGATATCTTACTACTGTATAAGTTTGGTTGAGATACAATCAAAAGTGAAGACTATCGTGTTAAAAAGTTCTTTTATAGCAATTTTGACCATTTCAAGGGCCATAATCCAGTCATGCATGGGCGGATCTGGCTGGTTTTCAAAAGGAACCAAGCTCTCATGGATATCTAACCACTGTATACGTTTGGTTGAGATACAATCAAACGTGAAGACTGTATCGTGTTAACAAGCTCTTTTATAGCAATTTTGACCATTTCAAGGGCCATAATCCAGTCTTGCATGGGCGGATCTTACTGGTTTTCGAAAGGAACCGAGATCTCATGGATATCTAACTACTGTATAAGTTTGGTTGAGATACAATCAAAAGTGAAGTCTGTATCGTGTTAAGCTCTTTTATAGCAATTTTGACCATTTCAAGGGCCATAATCCAGTCTTGCATGGGCGGATCTGGCTGGTTTTCGAAAGGAACCGAGCTCTCATGGATATCTAACTACTGTATAAGTTTGGTTGAGATACAATCAAACGTGAAGACTGTATCGTGTTAACAAGCTCTTTTATAGCAATTTTGACCATTTCAAGGGCCATAATCCAGTCTTGCATGGGCGGATCTGGCTGGTTTTCGAAAGGTACCGAGCTTTCATGGATATCTAACTACTGTATAAGTTTGGTTGAGATACAATCAAACGTGAAGACTGTATCGTGTTAACAAGCTCTTTTATAGCAATTTTGACCATTTCAAGGGCCATAATCCAGTCATGCATGGGCGGATCTGGCTGGTTTTCGAAAGGAACCGAGCTCTCATGAATATCTAACTACTGTATAAGTTTGGTTGAGATGCAATTAAAAGTGAAGACTGTATCGTGTTAACAAGCTCTTTTATAGCAATTTTGACGATTTCAAGGGCCATAATCCAGTCATGCATGGGCGGATCTGGCTGGTTTTCGAAAGGAACCGAGCTCTCATGGATATCTAACTACTGTATAAGTTTGGTTGAGATACAATCAAAAGTGAAGACTGTATCGTGTTAACAAGAAATTGTTTACGGACGCACGGACGGACGCACGGACGCACGCACGGACGACGGACACATCGCCACGACATAAGCCCTTCTGGCCTTTGGCCAGTAGAGCTAAAAATGATAAATGAGCATATGCGATGTCTTTCTATGTAGGACTATGTTATACGTGTGAAAGCTCGAGCCAAAGGCTCGAGCGAAGCACGCCTATAGGTTACCCGTACGAACACATCATACGAGATCAAAACAACAAGAATTCAGTACAATCTTACTGTTTTTCACATATCAAATCTCAACCCCATAGCACTTTTTTTCGGCCATTTTGCTTCCGGTCTTACTGGACGAACAAATTACCGTTACGTAACCTATTAATATCGTAACCGGTAAAACCCGCATTCACGATATTCGTATGTTTTGACAAATAAAAAAATACTAAGAACTAGAGAGAAAAACTAAATTAAATTCCTTCTCGATAAAGGAAAGAAAACAAGGAATCTGACACGTGATAATTTGCGTGTAATTGCACTCGTTTTCTATTTTTAAAATGATATTTTCTCAACCGGAAGTAAACACATCCAAATGTGACGTCATTGCAACGAAAGTAACGTCATTGTAAGGCAAGTAATAAATAGTTAACAAAAGGAAAACGACAGGAATGGTAGGAAAAGATAGTTTGACTCGTCACAAATGGATTTCATTCACTGCAAAGACTTTATGAAGGGTAAGTCGACTATTCTGTTGTACCTGTCATAGTTATTTCATGGATTTTATATCTTGGCAATATAGAGAAGCAATTAACACTTGAAAATGATTGTAAATATTTCAACGGAAGTTATCGTTCGTTACACTGGCCTCGGATATTATTTAAACTGAAAAGGACGAACAATTCTGTTTCTGTATCGACAAAGCTTCATTTCAAGGTAGGATATTTATTATATCAATAATTTGCTTAAAAATATAACTTCATTTCTAAATTATTTGTTAGTATCTGTTGAGAACCGTTCCACGATGCTTTCGTCAAATCGCGTGACGTCACATCGTGTGTATTGTTTTTGTCTGTATCTGTTCCACGATGCTTACGTCACATCGCGTAACTTCACATAGTGTGTATTGTTTTTGTCTGTATCTGTCATTTGAAGCCGAAGCCGTCTTGTCAAATGTTGACCCCACTCAAGAAAATAGCTAAACTATCATATCTTCGACTGTCTAGTTGTATTTACTTTAAGACGTTAATTAATATATTGAAGTAAATGTAGTAAACAAACAAAACTTCAGTCAATTTCAAATTATTTGCCTTCAATATACTTTTTTTTGGTTTACATTGTACAGTTTAACAGTATATGTCTATGACCTAGCATTTGTCAAATCATGAAAGTATGACCAGAATCAGTTCACCCTGGTTTTGGGGTATACATAGTAAATGTCTTAAGCCATATATCCTCCAACCTGAAAGAGAGGAAAACACTTTCATGCCTCCAAATGAGTCCATTGATTTAAAGAAATGATGTCATATGTGGACTATCAGTAAAACACATAACTTTTCATTCAACAGGCTGAATTTCTAGTAGTTTCACCTTTTTTTTATCCAAAATTTGTTTATTGATCAAACTCAAATGAGTCCATTGTTTTAAAGGAATGATGTCATATGTGGGCTATCAATAAAACACATTACTTTTCTTTCAACAGGCTGCATTTCTAGTAGATTCATCTTTTTTTTAACCAAAATATGTTTATTGATCAAACTCAAATGAGTCATGATTGTTTTAAAGAAATGATGTCATATGTGGGCTATCAGTAAAACACATAACTTTTCTTTCAACAGGCTGAATTTCATTTTTTTTATCTAAAATTTGTTTATTGATCAGATTGGACAAACTTGTTACTAAGAATTTCAACAATATTTCCACTAGGTTATTTTAAATACTCTGCATGTATGTATTCAAACCACATTTACAAAAGATTCAGCATCTATTTTCATACTTGGGAGCACAGCAACCAATGATGTCATAGAACTGTTTTTCAACAGAAAAGGCTATATTATAAATCATAATTAATGTCAGTTATAATAGACCTCACATAAGTGTTCTGTCTTCTGATATAACTGAAATACCACCGAAATGTATATCTTTTCTGTTTTCTATGTAATTTATTGTGAAATCCATTTTTCTGTGTGAAATTGTATAATCTATACAATAGAAATGGTAAAATTTAAACTAGTATACATTCATTGTAACAAAAAAAAATCTTATACTTTACTGGTAATAAAATTGTACACATATTTTCATGAACTGCTGCTCAAAGTAAAAACCTATACTGTAGTTTAATGGTAAAACACCTGCATGCTCAGCAGGTACATGTTTTGAAAGAAGCAACTAAACTTAACAATTTATACATGAAACAATTATGTTGTGGGGAGTAGTCTTACTTAAACACTTATTACATTTTTATCCTGGCTTCTAGTAAAAAATAGTTTACTCCCTGTACCTTTTTCAAAAGCTTTAAAAAAAGGAAAAGTTATCATCATTGATAACTCTGAGAATCTGTACATGTTCATGTTCAAGGTCTGATAAGATCTTTCACTATCCACTTTTTTTTCAAACGACATATTTCATATACATATATACATACATAATCAGTTGTTCAGACACTAAGTCTACTTATTAACAAATAACCTGATGCTGTTCCATGTTTTACAAATTAAAAACCAGAAAAGGAGATAGGGGTTCAAAGGGAAATGTTGTTGAATAGGAACATATATTGTTCATTTTGGATATGTTCATTGCTGTTCCATGTTTTACAAATTAACAAGAGCTGTCGGAGGACAGCGCGCTCGACTATTCCACCGCTTATTTAAGTTACTGAGATAATGGACTCTAATGTAGTTGCATGCAAAACATTAACCACAATTTCTTAGTGGGTGATAATTTGCATTATATGCAGGATAGTGTTATTTAACATGATTATTTTCATAGGTGTGATGGGTAGATAGGGTTGTATAACCTTTCAATGGAATGCATCAAGTAGTTACTAAGATATGGACTCTTAATGTAGTTGCACTCAAACCTTTAACCATAATTTCTAAGTAAAACAAGAGTACCGCAAACGGTACATAATATGCCCGTCAAGAACTTCTTTGTAAGTTTCCTCTTTGTTTTGATATATTGTTTGTTTGTAAAAAGTTAATAAAGTCGTTCAGGAATAAGTTGTTAAAGAATAATGGGAAACTATGAAAAATGCGTAACTCATGCAGAAATTGACAAATATTCTAAGTCCAAAAAGAGGCATAACTCATTCAAAAATTTACGAAATCCGAGGAAATGTGAACTTGATCTGTGACACATGATACCAAAGCCATATACAAAATTTCAGCTCAATACATCAAAGCATGTAGAAAAAAAGTGCGGAAAACAAATATTCTAAGTCTAAAAAGGGGCATAACTCATTCCAAAATTGACGAAATCCCAGGAAATGTGAACTTGATCTGTGACACATGATTACAAAGCCATATACAAAATTTCAGGTCAATAGCTCAAAGTATGTAGGAAAAAAGTGTGGAAAACCAATATTCTAAGTCCAAAAAGGGGCATAACTCATTTAAAAATTGACGAAATTTTAAGGAAATGTGAACTTGATCTGTGACACATGATTACAAAGCCATATACAAAATTTCAGCTCAATACATCAAAGCATGTAGAAAAAAAGTGCGGAAAACAAATATTCTAAGTCCAAAAAGGGGCATAACTCATTAAAGAAATTGACGAAATTCGAGGAAATGTGAACTTGATCTGTGACACTTGATTACAAAGCCATATACATAATTTCAGCTCAATACATCAAAGCATGTAGAAAAAAAGTGCGGAAAATAAATATTCTAAGTCTAAAAAGGGGCATAACTCATTCAAAAATTGACGAAATCCCAGGAAATGTGAACTTGATCTGTGACACTTGATTACAAAGCTATATATACATAATTTCAGCTCAATACATCAAAGCATGTAGAAAAAAAGTGCGGAAAACAAATATTCTAAGTCCAAAAAGGGGCATAACTCATTAAAGAAATTGACGAAATTCGAGGAAATGTGAACTTGATCTGTGACACTTGATTACAAAGCCATATACATAATTTCAGCTCAATACATCAAAGCATGTAGAAAAAAAGTGCGGAAAATAAATATTCTAAGTCTAAAAAGGGGCATAACTCATTCAAAAATTGACGAAATCCCAGGAAATGTGAACTTGATCTGTGACACTTGATTACAAAGCTATATATACATAATTTCAGCTCAATACATCAAAGCATGTAGAAAAAAAGTGTGGAAAACAAATATTCTAAGTCCAAAAAGGGGCATAACTCGGACGGAGGGACATGACCATACCATAATACGTACCGTTTTTAAGAAACGGTCGTATAAAAAGGGCAACAATTTGCACCATATACAGGATAGAGTTATCTTAATTGGTTGTGTTTATAGTTGTGCAATTGGGAAAGGTTGTATAAAGTTTCAATACAATTTTTCAAGTTGTTACTGAGATTACACTCTAAATGTAGTTGCAAAACTTTAACCAGAATTTCTAAGTCCAAAAAGGTCCATAACTTGCATAAAATGCTGGATAGAGTAATCATACTTGATTGTTTACATAGATGTGATGGTTGGTAAGGGCTGTATAAAGTTTCAATGCAATGCATCAAGTAATTACACTAAGAGATGGTCTCTTTATGTAGTTGCATGCAAAACTTTAACCAGAATTTATAAATACAAAAAGGCCATAACTTGCATAAAATGCAGGATAGAGTTATCATACTTGATAATCTATCTACACAGGTGTGATAGTTGGGTAGGGTTGTAGAAAGTTTCAATGCAATGCATCAAGTAAATACTGAGATATGGACTCTTAATTTAGTTGCACGCAAAACTTTAACCAGAATTTCTAAGTAAAAAAAATGCCATAACTTGCATAAAATGCAGGATGGAGTTATCTAACTTGATAATCTACATAGGTGTGATAGTTGGGTAGGGTTGTATAAAGGTTCAATGCAATGCATCAAGTATATACTGAGACGTGGACTCTTAATTTAGTTTCACGCAAAACTTTAACCAGTATTGCTAAGTAAAACAAGATGTGTTTGTGAAACACTGATGCCCCCCAATAGGTCAAAGGTCAAGGTCGCCAGGTCAAAAATGTTGGTACTGACAGAAAGGTCATGTCACAAGGAATACACATGTGAAATATGGTAGCCGTACCTGTTATGGTTCAAAAGTAGTGGTCAAGGTTAAAGTTGTTTGTGTGCAGACAGACAGACAGACAGACAGACAGACAGGCCAAAAACTATATGCCCCCCTAATCGGAGATTCCGGGGGGGCATAAAAAGGGCCATAACTTGCATAAAATGCAGAATATAGTTATCATACTTGTTAATCTACACAAGTGTAATAGTTGGGTAGGGTTGTAGAAAGTTTCAATGCAATGCATCAAGTAAATACTAAGATATGGACTCTTAATGTAGTTGCACGCAAAACTTTAACCAGAATTTCTAAGTAAAAAAAAGTGCCATAACTTGCCTAAAATGCAAGATAGAGTTATCTAACTTGTTAATCTACATAGGTGTAATAGTTGGGTAGGGTTGTATAAAGGTTCAATGCAATGCATCAAGTATATACTGAGATATGGACTCTTAATTTAGTTGCATGCAAAACTTTAACCAGAATTTCTAAGTAAAAAAAGGGCCATAACTTGCATAAAATGCAGGATAGAGTTATCTTAGATGATAATCTATACAGGTGTGATAGTTGGGTAGGGTTGTAGAAAGTTTCAATGCAATGCATCAACAAAATACTGAGATATGGACTCTTAATTTAGTTGCACGCAAAACTTTAACCAGAATTTCTAAGTAAAAAAAGGGCCATAACTTGCATAAAATGCAGGATAGAGTTATCTAAATTGATAATCTACATAGGTGTGATAGTTGGGTAGTGCTGTATAAAGTTTCAATGCAATGCATCAATTAAATACTGAGATATGGACTCTTACTTTAGTTGCACGCAAAACTTTAACCAGAATTTCTAAGTAAAAAAGGGCCATAACTTGCATAAAATGCTGGATAGAGTTATCTAACTTGATAATCTACATTGGTGTGATAGTTTGGTAGGGTTGTAGAAAGTTTCAATGCAATACATGTAGTATTTAAGAACTTGCATGCAAAACCTTAACCAAAGTGTGACATGGACGCCGACGCCAGGGTGAGTAGTATAGCTCTCATATTCTTCGAATAGTCGAGCTAAAAACCAGAAAAGGAGATAGGGGTTCAAAGGGAAATGTTGTTGAATAGGAACATATATTGTTCATTTTGGATATGTTCATTTTGGATCAATTACACCATTCTGACAATGTATTCAGATTAGTCACAGAAATCAAGTAATTTACATCAGGCAAGGGGCTAAACTTTACCCTTTCCAACATACATCATTATAAATGGGACTTTTGAAAATATTTGTCAAAAATTACAGTTTTCTTTTTCCAAATATATGTATTACCAGTTTACAAATAACTAGCATTTGTAAAAATAAATCAGAACATTCTGCAATGCCTTCTAGTGTTGTTTTCCATCAACATCCTTGGAAATCTTACAGTCTGTTACAATTCTGACCTAATACAAAATAAAACAGATATGTACAAATTAATTAAACTTAAATGCATGATAAGTTTGGTTTTTTTCAAATTCTGTTTGGTAACTTTCTACAATTTGCCTATGAATTTGTTTCTTGTTGTGGGACTGACAGTGCTTAATTAATTGTTCTTGCTGTCACACGACCTAGGCTTTGCCTATTAACATATTATATTACAAGATATCATGATGTTGTTGCAAAAATAACATATCGTCTATGAGATGTATGCTAGAAAAAGTTCATTTTAATAAGTGCTCACTTTTCATTGAACATTCAGTTGGTTAACATTTCTTCTTATGATAAATTGCTGAAAGGGGGCGAAAATAACTTAGGACGAATGCTGTAAATAAAAATAAGCTTCTTACAATTTCGGCAATATGTCTGTCTTTTTGGGGTTAAATTTAATAATGAACGTGGTCATTTATTATCTGTGTCAATTAATTACCTGATTCTGAATAACAGAATAAAATTCTTTTATGAAATCTTTCACAAACATTCTTTTCTTTCAGTCTTTGATTACGGCGCTAAACTCATGACATCAGTGGCGAGAAACACAACATTTGATTGGTCCTAAAACAGGAATTTCCCAACCAATAAACCAATCAAAATACAATTTTGACAAATTCGCCATTTCTATTTTTATCACATTTCAGTCAACATCCGGTATTTCGTCTGTATCCCTGCGTTAACGAATATTACCATTTGCGTAGAACTAATAAACAGTAACCAGGTTGTCAAAATCGTCGAAAGTGAGTTAACAAATTTCGCTGTGCGTTATCATTTCAAGATCAGGAGAAAATGGTAAGATATGTTAAATATTCAGAAATGTCTTGATCTATTGAACAAGTTACTAGTGTTTGTAGTATCAGAGTTTAACACTGTTTTCAGCCTTAATTATAAAGAAAATGATCAAGAAATTCTGTGGGTGGGGTACATTTTTCATGCAAAGGCTCAAAAAAGAAAACCATTCTCGTTTCAAGAATTGAACAAAAGGCTTTTCCTGTCAATCAAAAGTCAGGTAAAATGATAGTTTCATCCTAGATCGTTACTTTTAAAACTCTGACAACGTTTTCATCCATGTGAAACTATTTGTGACATTTGGTTTAAATATGTTTCTGTCAAAATGGTATCTTTTCACACAACATAGATTTACCTGTAGGATGATTTTTCAAGTAATTCAGAAAAGACATTGTGGTCTTCCAACAATCAGAACATATTTATTTTGATGTATAATGTTATCAGTTTCAGTTTGGTCGGATGTTTCCTGAGATGCCAGGGCGGAATTTTAATGAGACCTACAGATGTTTTTCTGTCACAATGTTAGGAGATAGAGATGATGTAGAAAGAGGGGGTAAAAGTAAGCATTCATTGATTTGTTATCTGTGTATATCAGGCCTCCGAAAATGTCCCAGTCTGGACCAATTTTTAAATCCCCGGGCCCAGTCCGATTTCGATCAAAAAAATTCGTGGACCAGATATTTTCATAAAATCTCACTCAAACATAAGCTTTACGTCACTTTGTTAACAAGAACACAATAAAATCCTAGTAAGAACACATCATCTTTGTTTCTGATACTTCCATAACCCATCGAGAGAGTCACTTAGTGACTTACCATAACGTAAACGTAAACAATATAATCACTCAATAAACTGTGAGTGTGACAATCATGTGTTATCTTATTGTTCCCTGCGGTTTCATAGATGACACATGGGGTATAGGTCTTCTTTAAAAGTGTTTGCAGCTTTCTAATTACAATTTGATCAGTTTTACCAATTACTAATCGGTCCCACTCCGGACTGAATAGCTAATTGATATGTTACTTTTACTTTCGGACCGTTTGTAATTTGAAGTTGCTTATTAAAGGAAAAATATTTTTGAATTTGATACTTGCCGACGATAATCAGAATTCAATGTTTTATTACTAAAGAGTTTCAACGTCTATGAATAGGGCAGAAGTTTGGGTTTATTTAGTTTTCGATGCATTGTTGAAATGGCTCAACGCATTTTTTTTGTGTTGTTTAAAAAGTGAAATGACCAGCTTGGCAACCAGAATCGTGTTGACAAATAGAACCAGGTTGAACCAGTTCATACTGACTCAAATGGGTAAAATTACTTACCTTAAAAATGGATTTCTTTAATTATGTCAGAAATATTTCAATCATGTTAATTTCAGAACAACAATGACACTTTTTTTTAGTAAAGAGTTTATTTTTATGTAGACAAAACAATGTTAACCATACAAACAGGGCAGTAAATAAGGGAATTACAAGTATCTTCTGTGCATAACCAATCATTTTCTAGTAAGTACTATATATGTTGGGAGTAGGGGTCAAACTTTCTTTAGTACGAACGAGCAATGTAAACATGCATGGTTATTTCCGTCTGCAAATTTTGTAAAATTATGATATGTAAAGTACTTCTGCATTGAAATTATCCAGCGATGACACTTTTATGCAACCATCTGCTCCTGCTGCAGGCCTGTTTAAACTGGGTAATGGGGTAAGTCAAACACTAGGTCAAATTTCCTAGAAGGGCGAGACATCCTCTGCCCAGACAAGGTCTTGTTTCCTTTTCCAACAATGTAATCAAACTTGCTTCAAAATTATGCTTTCATAAGCCAAGATGTTGAAATATAATAGATAGCTTAAAAGCACACCGAAGACGAGTTTTCATTATGAAAATTGTCAATTTGCAAATATGATATTATCATTTATTACATACCTATCCAAATTTTGCATTGAAATTTAAGTGACATAAAATCAATATCAATGTTTAAAAAAATGATAACTAACACTGTGACGATAGCACTTTTATTTTTGCGAATACTAGGAAAATGACGTCACATCAGCGGTTTTGACGTCATAACGCTAGTCATTTGGCGCCAAATAGAAGCAGCAGTATTTGGTTACGTAATATTCATACGCCTAAGGCCAAGTCATTTTTATATGTTTCTTTAAAATAAAGGGGAGATTTATTCCAGATATATAATAAATAGAATAACTAACTGCATGTTTTTGATATAGAATTTATGTCACTCGGGAACGAAGGGGTAATTTGGTGTAAAATCACTCAACCTACGGTTTCGTGATTTTAACCAAATTACCCCTTTTTTCCCTTGTGACATAAATTCTATATCAAAAACATGCAGTTAGTTATTCTCTATATATCAATATGACTGTGGTTGCATTTGATATTCTATCTCTTGACCTGTAAATGGCATGAACGCTTCGGTGGTGTAGTGGTAGAGCGTCCGTCTTGGTCCGAGAGGTCTAGGGTTCGATCCCCGGTCTGGTCATACCAAAGGCTTCAAAAATGGTAGTTATGCATGCACTCAGTGTTGCAGGGTTAGCATTATGACTGATTGGCTGGTGTAATGAGAAATGCACCAGTACTACTGGTAGCTTACCAAGGAAATGCTGTGATTTAACTGAAAAAATGTTGAAACCACCGTAAAACACCATACAATCAATCAATTTTAATCAAATGCTGAGCACATCATTTATACCCTGCTTTCATGCATCTCTAAACCAAGAAGTCAGAATAAAATGAATATTAAATGTAAACTTTCAATTATTATCCTGCTACTCTAAAGCAAAATGAAACCCCTGAACTATATTTAACCAGGTTTTCCGAAGGAAAAATCTGGTTATTAGTTTGGCGAAGTCGGGCGGGCGGGCGTCAACTTTCCTTGTCCGGACCATAACTTTGTCATGCATAGAGATATTTTCAAATAACTTGGCACAAACATGCACCATATCAAGACGATGTGCCAAATGCAAAAAAAAGAATCTGTAGATTCAAGGTCAAGGTCACAGTGATAAGAAATAGACTTTAATTGAACTTTTCTTGTCCGGATCATAACTTTGTCATGCATAGAGATATTTTCAAATGACTTGGCACAAACATGCACCATATCAGGTGATGTGCCAAATGCAAAAAAAAAATCTGTAGATTCAAGGTCAAGGTCACAGTGATAAGAAATAGACTTTAATTGAACTTTTCTTGTCCGGACCATAACTGTGTCATGCATAGAGATATTTTCAAATAACTTGGCACAAATATAAACTATATCAATATGATGTGTCACATGCAAAACTTTTGTCTGTAGCTTCAAGGTCAAGGTCACAGTGACAACAAATAGACATCAGTTGAACTTTTCTTGTCCGGACAATAAGTTTTTCATCCATAGAGATATTTTCAAATAGCTTGGAACAGATATACACCATATCAAGACGCTGTGTCATGTGCACAATTTATGTGTTTAGCTTCCAGGTCGAGGTGCTCCATATTAAATAACTTGGCAATTTAAAAGAATATAGCATAGAGTAAGTTTCATAACCTCGGGCCCTGGATCTAGTCTGTTTGCAAAGGCATAAACGCGTTACTATCAAGTAATGGGTTAAGGCATATCACTGATTATCAACCTGGCATTAGGGATCCTAAAATGTGGCTGCTTACAACAAAAGGTTGCTTAATATCTGTTATCTATTATATGTTCTTAATAAATGAGGCCATCAGCACACAATTGACTATTGAACTGATATATTTAATTGACAAAGTAATTATGATTATTCATCAATAGAAATATTCCCTGTTACTTGAATTACTAGCTTTGATTGACTATTAACAGAAAGATTTGACAGATCTGTTAATTCTTAATCAAACACCTTCCAACATAGAAAACCTGGTTTCATAGAATTTCCATGTCTTGTTTGTTTTTATACTTGCTCAATACTTCGTGAAATGAGTTAACTTTTATTACAATGTCAAGATGATGAGATTTGAAAAAGAATTCCAGGAAAAGGGTTAATTTTTTTTTTTTCATGTTCTATTTTCAGTTATTATGCCACCCTCAGCTTTGGATAAATTAAGTAAGTTGTAATTAATCCTTTCCCTCATACGACAATTTTGCAGCAAACGACTTTGAACATATTTCGTCAAAGATTAGAAAATCTCTATAATTGAAAGGATAACCTATGACTAAACATGGAAACATTGTGGCTTAAGGAAAATTTGCTTGTTTTGAGCAATTTCTTCTTTTGTCACTATGTTTTCAAAAAGCTGTCTGTCGCAGAGGCGTCAGAAAGCATCTATATGAGGGAAAGGGTTAAGTAATAATTTGATACACTTGTATCTCTCTCATGACCCTGTTCCCACAACACACTTCAGATTCCTGCTAGAGGTAGTGTTCCTCAATAAGCATTATGGCAAATATCATTCAATACTTTTAAATTGATAAGTTATCCTTATTATAACTCTTCAATATATGCCCTTCATGGTGCCGCTAAATGATACAACTGATGAAAATAATGATGGAAAATTCAACAAATTCTCCTTTTACCATGTTTTCCTCTCATAAATTTACAATTTTCCAAGTTTTTCCACTCATTTTTACTTCTGATTGCAAGCAGAATATCAGTTTTACAAGGAATTAAATCAACTTGGTCATATCTATAGAGCTTAATCCTTTTCCACACAAAGATGCTTTCTGACACCTACATAGACAAAGAGTAAAAAATGCCTCAATTTGTTCATAAAATCATTTTTTAAATAAAATCCCCCTCCTTGTTTGCATCCTAGATTAGACACTGCAGTGATAAGTCAACCTTGCCATAAGCGATAAAGTACCCAAGTTTTTACAGTTTTTTTCTACAAGGAATCGACTACTGGTGCGAGGATTATGAACTCTTTGTTTATTTTGCAGCTCGTCTTAACATACAATACCCTATGCTGTTCAAACTGACCAATAAGAAGATGAAGAGAGAGACTCATTGCGGTGTGTTAGAGTTTGTTGCTGATGAAGGCAGAATTTATATTCCATACTGGGTAGGTTAATCCTTTCCCACATATAGGTGCATTCTAACGCCTGTGCAGCGGACGACTTTTGAAAACATTGTGAAAAAAGTAGAAATAATCAGAACAAGCAATTTCTCCTTTTGTCACAATGTTTTCATCTCTTTTTAACAATTAAGCCCTTATTTATGGAGAATTTTTATGTCAATGCCATTATGTTTTGGACGTCATCTGATGCGGATTCGTTGTGTGTGGGAAAGGGTTAATGAATCTAATATGTTATGCATTTTTTTTTTTTAGATGATGAAAAACCTACTACTGACAGAGGGAGATTTAGTTCAAGCTGAAAATGTTTCACTGTCCATAGCAACATTTGCCAAGTTTCAACCACAAAGCACAGATTTTCTTGATATTTCCAATCCAAAAGCAGTGTATCCTTTCATTAACCGTTAATCCAGTCCCTGTAACAGACAACATTTGACAAATTTGCAGCAGAGGGTATTCAAAAATGTTATGGAGAAATTGACTTTTCATGAATTTACATAGCGAGGAGTATCTTATTAACCTACCATCTTTACAATATTAAATGAAAATCTTGCCTTGAATTGTCGAGATTTTAACAAACCAAGAAGTAGTTTAAAAGCCGATGACTCTTAAAAAGTATCTTTTCATAAAAACTCATATCTTTACCAAGGATCTTAGCTCAGAGCTCTAGAAAAGGGGCATTTTTTATGTAATGAAATCCTTATTTGTCACTCAAACCCTATGTTGCAGGTACTCAAAAGAATCGTCTCAGTGAGATGTTTCTTTAGAGTACCCGCATCATACAGTTTGGTTGGGTAATAAAAGAGATATTTTGGGAAAGGACCAGTTCACTCCTCCTTATCTGATTCTCTGATCTTAACCACTTATGGTTAATATGTTGTTTATATCAAGGATGTTATTATTTTTATTATTAGTTTCAGTAGTTAATTTTATGAAGTAAAGCCTTACTTTCCTTAACCATTGGCAGTTTAGAGAATGCTTTGCGAAGTTTTGCCTGCTTGACTTGTGAAGATCTCATAGAATTTAAATACAATGATAAGGTAGGTACTGTATTTACATGTGTTTTCTTTGATATCTTGAGCAACTTTGTGAAATTGTCGTTCTCAAAGTCTTTTTTTAGAGCACCTGAGCGGAAGGTTGAATGTGATCTATTCTGATCACTCTCTGTCCGTCGTCTGTTGTCCATCAACGTTAACTTTTAGCTTTAAGCAACATCTTCTCCTAATTTAAACCACTCTACCAGTTTCAACCAAACTTCACAGTAATGTTCCTGTGTTGGTTCTCTTTCAAATTGTTCAAAGATTTAAAATCTTATTACAAATGTCCTTCACTAATAAGTTGTTTCATTTGCAGTTCACACTCTTAATACAAAAAAATCCCCTTTATTAGCAATAGCATTTGCTAATATACTAACACTCAAGTGATTGATATTGTATCACATGAGAGAAGTTAATATTAAATAGTGTGTTAAGTCAAACAGACTTGTCAGACTTAATTAATTAATTAGTTTTACAACACATCATGAAGTATTAAGAGACTTACAAAAAAATGGTAAAAAGAATAATAAATGGTGCATAGTGATCAGGAAAATTTCATCATAGACTAGATTACAGATCTGTGGATCATAAACAATGTAGACAAATATGATTGTGTAACATGTCACATGAGAAAACCTGACGTCAGGGTTAATCTGCACATACCTTATAGCAGTGTCATTGGCAATTTGATACATTTTATACCTCTTGTGTTGTTATCATCACATTTCTTACGTCAGAGTGGTTGCTGGGAACTAGGCGTTATGAAGTGAAGCCGAGCGCACAAGATTCATCCCTGCTCACGGTGGTGAAAATATAGTGTACAAGGGCCATTTTAAAGCCAAGTCAAGCACTGGTTGGTCACCAATGGATTCTGATTAAGTTAACGATAGTGATGATATAACCAAGATTCTGTTTTAAACAGCATTAAATACCAAATAATCAAATGAATCAAAAATAAAAGAAACATGTTAAAGTTCAATTACATAAATTAATCAAAAATTTAAAAAATGTTAAAATGATTATTAAAGATGTTTTTATTATTACAGATATATGAGTTACGGGTATTAGAGACAAAGCCGGGTAAAGCTGTATCTATAATAGAATGTGATATGAACGTGAGTACTGGTTCTTTACTCTTTGGACAACAAATCTGCAGCAGTCAACTTTGATTTTATTTTTGCAAAATCGTGTAAAATCTCCATCAAAAAGGCTTGTTGAAAACATTATGGCAAAAGGAGAAATTGCTTGTTTTAAGCAATTTCTCCTTTTGTTACAATGTTTTCAAAAGTCATCTGCTGCAGAGGCATCAGAGTGCCTCTTTGTGTTGGAAAAGACATAATTAATTGTATAAAGGAGGCTGAATATTTGAAGCATTTAAATGTTTTAAAACGTATTAAAATAGTATGTTTTGACTCATGACAAAAATTGCTTTTCATTAATTAAGAAATAATGAACTATTCTTTTCTCTTTTCAGGTAGATTTTGCTCCGCCTGTAGGCTACAAGGAACCCGAGCCACAGAGACTTAAACCAGAAGAAAAAACCGAGGTAAGCCGGGGGATTTTCATATTCAGAGCTTTGAGGAATGCTGCTATTAAACCACACAGTCGTTATTTAGAAGAAACAAATTTGGGGTATTGTTATACCCTTGGTATCATCAGCATAGTCACAAAACTTTAACCTTACCTCATAACTCAAAAGCCGTACAACATTTTCAAATGAAACTTGGTAAACATGTTCCTAGGAACAATGAGCATTTCTTAACCAGAAATAAACAGACAAGCATTGGCGTTCACTTGCAATGCTCTTATTATGTTTTACTTTCATTTCAGGAACAAGACATGGAAACAGAAATAGATAACAGTTTTAAGGTTGGTATTTTTAGAGATTTTCCTTGCTTTTACTCACATTCATACTCATTCCATGCAACTGTCTGCTTTCAATTGACACCGTGGTGACCAATTCACCTGTCCCAGATTTTCCTGGCTACCTTCTTTTGAGGTTTTGTCCCTTACTTGTGTAAGAAAATTTATAATTGTTGCTGCAATGACACTATTCAATACTGACTGCCAGACAGAATTTTGCCTTAGATAGCATTCTATGATGATCCAGGAGGCTTTGATTGGTTTTGGAGCCCACTTTAATACTCGCTCTTTACCCTCCTCCTGGAGCAGACAACTTCAGAAAATGTTGAGGTAAATAGAGAAATCGCTATTCTCAATTATCATATTTTCATTTCAGAGATTTTTCATATTCTTGCATAGATATTTACAAGATTATCTGCTGTAGATTTATGATATGAATTTTATAAGTTTAAAAAAAAATCATTTAAAATATCACCATTAGTAGTCTCTTCCAATTGTTTTCATTATAAGCAATTTCTCAATGTTTACACGCTGTTTTCAAAATAGAGTGCTACATACAGATGCATCTCAATGGATCTGCACATTGTAAAGGCTTTAGGGTCTGTCTGTGTTTGTTATGGTGTCATTGTTAGTGATATTTTGTTTTAATTCACAGATCTTTCAAGGAACAGGTAACAGATTAGATGGTAAAAAGAAAGGACTTGAATCCCAAGAGATCAGCTCCTCTTCTGGTCCTCCTAAAAGGTTTGTGGTTCTAAACTGTAAATGAGTTGTGTCACACAAAAAAAGACCTTATGTGGATTTTTTTGTCACTAGCCTGGAAGGCAGATCTGATTACAGTCGAACCTCGTTAAACCGGACGCCGTTAATCCGGAAATTCGCGATCCGACAAAAAATTCAGGGAACGGATTTTTTATGCTTAATTATTCTCCGTTAATACGGAAATTCGCGTTCTGGAACCGGACAAAAAAAATCGGGAACGGACTGACCATTTACACATATAATCCGTTTCGTTAGTCCGGAAGTCCAAACAGTAATGTACATGACTGTACAGCATACACAAAACATAGACAGTATATATGTTTTTATCCCCCGCTTTTTCGAAGAAAAAAAGGGGGGTTATTAATTTCGGTTTGTCGGTCTGTCTGTCTGTCTGTCACACTTCGTTTCCGTGCAATAACTGCCACAAATGTGAACCGTTTTTTTTCAAACTTGGTTACAAGGTTAAATGCCTTAAGGGCTAGGCCAAGTTCGATCGTCAATTTCGGCGGACTTTATTTAGTGGAGTTATGGCCCCTTATTTAACACAAAATGTCGTTTCATGCTGTTTCCGTGCAATAACTGCCACAAATGTGAATATATTTTTTTCAAACTTGGTAACAAGGTTAAATGCCTTAAGGGCTAGGCCAAGTTCGATCGTCACTTTCGGCGGACTATATTTGGTGGAGTTATGGCCCCTTGTTTACGAAAAATGTCGTTTCTTGCTGTTTCCATGCAATAACTGCCACAATTGTGAACCGTTTTCTTTCAAACTTAGTAACAAGGTTAAATGCCTTAAGGGCTAGGCCAAGTTTGATCGTCACTTTCAGCGGACTTTATTTGGTGGAGTTATGGCCCTTTATTTAACAAAAAAAAGTCGTTTCTTGCTGTTTCCGTGCAATAACTGCCACAAATGTGAACCGTTTTTTTTCAAACTTGGTAACAAGGTTAAATGCCTTAAGGGCTAGGCCAAGTTTGATCGTCACTTTCGGGGGACTTTATTCGGTGGAGTTATGGACCCTTATTCAACAAAAAATGTTGTTTCTTGCTGTTTCCGTGCAATTACTGCCACAAATGTGATTTTTTTTTTTCAAACTTGGTTACAAGGTTAAATGCCTTAAGGGCTAGGCCAAGTTCGATCGTCACTTTCGGTGGAGTTATGGCCCCTTATTTAACAAAAAATGTCGTTTCTTGCTGTTTCCGTGCAATAACTGCCACAAATGTGAACCGTTTTTTTTTTCAAACTTGGTAACAAGGTTAAATGCCTTAAAGGCTAGGCCAAGTTCGATCGTCACTTTCGGCGGACTTTATTTGGTGGAGTTATGGCCCTTTATTTAACAAAAAATGTTGTTTCTTGTTGTTTCTGTGCAATAACTGCCACAAATGTGAACCGGTTTTTTTTCAAACTTGGTAACAAGGTTAAATGCCTTAAGGGCTAGGCCTAGTTCGATCGTCACTTTCGGTGGAGTTTTGGTCCCTTAATTAACAAAAAAAGTCGTTTCTTGCTGTTTCCGTGCAATAACTGCCACAAACTTGGTAACAACCTAGGCCAAGTTCGTTTAATTTACCCTGTAATACATGTTCAATAAAAAGACTACTGACATGTTTAAACCTAACCTCAAAATTTTCCTACAATATTTCCTGCAAGCGGGGGATATAAATTTCATGAATTTGCTTGTTACTCAATTAGTCTGTGTCATTGTTTTCTGTAGTGTCCGTTTGTCCTTAAAGGTGTTAAAGCTGTATACAATGTAATAGCCTAAGGCTTCATAATCTTCAAGCGTGTGTCATTGTTTACTTTGATTAGCAGCCATAAAATAGCAGCCAAATTGTCAAACAGATCTAAACTGATTTTGAGACTATAATTTCGATATTTTGACCCAGAGACAAGTGTAGATCTGACAAAAATAATAAGTTGTTCAATATTTTTATATTTTGACGTTCATTTTTTCAAAAACGTACATGTTTACGTACTGGTTATCTATGTGTTGTAAATCTCATGATAAAGCTTTGCTTACGACAAACAGTGCAATCTAGAGGTAAATGGTAAATACAATATCGCTGACAGTTTGCAAAAATATTTTGAATAAATTTCCCTCAATTGTAATCATGAAATGATATCAGCGCAATATCTGGGGAAATATTGGGTCCCATTCTTTGACTCCTATTGTTATGCTAAGACGAAAATTTGACGTAGGCAAAATAAGAAATCGTTAATCCGGAAGATTCGCAATCCGGACTTTTTTCTCTGGTAACCAAAGTATCCAGATTAACGAGGTTCGACTGTATATCATTTGAAAAAGAGAAAATACATGAAGTTGTTTTGTGACAGTTCTACTTTTGTTTTCCTGCAATGCTTTTAGATGATGTGCTTAACATTGCCTGTCCGTCGACCGGTCTATTACTCTTTACATTAATTTGTTATTACATTGTTTCAATTTGGCAGATTCACTTTAAAATAACAACACTGACGCCTAGTTGTTAGGAAAATGGAACAGATCAAGAAACACAAATCTAGGTTGCCTATTTTTATGTTCCTTTTTAAGTCAACTATTCAGAAAATGTGAGAGCTGTTCTTTTCACCCTGCCGTCGGCGTCAGTATTGGCATTGCACCTTGGTTAATGTTTTGCATCCACCGTGGGTGATTGTCAAGCGTTGTGAATTTGCAACCAGGCGTCCCGGGTTTGATCCCAAGTTGCGGCATGGCGGTCATGGTAGGCAAGGCAGTAGTCTAGTACTGGTTTGTTTACTCAGGCATGATAAATAAGTGAACTGCTTTCGTGATATAACTGAAATAATGTTAAAAACACCATAAAACAATTTTATAGATTTCAGTTAACTATTTAGGCTCTTTCCTGCAAGTATGGCCAGCGATCAAGTCATCGTCAACATCTCTAAAAGTTCATCACTCAACAATGTCTTGGTAATTTACTGAATCAATATTTATATATATATTACAGGGGAATACCAAACTACAATCATAAAAAAGGTACAATAACATTTATAAGGACACCAAAGCGTGTAGAAAACGGCACATCAGATGTAAGTATTCATTCCTTCTCTTTGCAGAACATGTTTTCAGAGCTCAAGATAAGCTGTGTTCTTGTTCCTCTCAATCAAACCTTTCCCACTTAGTACAAATTTGCATATAACAACATCTAGGCAAAAATATGAAAATTTTAGATAAATGAAAGTAAAACAGTTGAAAATAAATCTGCAACAGACAGTTTGAAAACACCATGGCTAAATCTCTGTCCATGAAAGTATTATTATTGAAAAGAGTTGAAAGCATTGTTGCAAATCATTTGCTGCTGATGCATGAAAATGCACCTCCATATCGAAAAGGTTTTCAAAAGATTTTTCTTTTTCCCATGAATGACAAGAAGAAGTGAAGTGATCTTTTCCCGTTAACCCTTTCCCACATACAACAAATCCGCAGCAGACGACATTGATAACATCTTGACAAAGATATGGAAAGTCTTGATAAGTGTAACTTTGGAATTGCATAGAAATCATTGTACCAAAGGGAGAAATTATTCATTTGCAAGATGTTTTCAAAGGTAGTCAACTGCAGAGGCATCAGAAAGCTTCTATATGTGGGAAAGGGTTAAGTATCTCTTATCATGCTCTCCCAAAAGATTTCTGGAGATGCATATAGTAGCCAGTTCGTTCTTCTGGCTGTTTGGCCGGCTTTTGTCAAGGCTATTTCTCAGCAACTAGTGATTTGAATTCAATGAAACTTTATGGGAATCTTCACTTAATAACTGCAGAGGCATCAGAAAGCTTCTATATGTGGGAAAGGGTTAAGTATCTCTTATCATGCTCTCCGAAAAGATTTCTGGAGATGCATATAGTAGCCAGTTCATTCTTCTGGCTTTTGGCCGGCTTTTGTCCAGGCTATTTGTCAGCAACTAGTGATTTGAATTCAATGAAACTTTATGGGAATCTTCACTTAATAACAAGAGATGTGCATATAATTACCATGTTCCGGTTTGATGATTTTTCACAGAGTCTTTCCCCTTTCAATTTCTATATAATATGACATAGGAGAATTACCACAAACTTGAATTCACTGAAACTTAATAGGAAGCTTAACTATTAAGGATGTGCATATTATCACCATGATCCGGCTGAATGATTTTTCATAGAATTATTGCCCTTTAAATTTCCATTAAATATGATATAGAACCATTTGGGTCCTGGCTATGATATCTTGTTACCTATCTATTGATACTAAAGAGATTTGTCTCAGTGTGACGATTCTGTTTAGTGCACACAAAAAAGGGATTTTGACAGTAAATTATGATTTTATAATTTGAAATACATCTTTAGTCTACTGCAGAGCTCTAAACTTTCGACAATTCAGCAGCAGATTATATTGATGAAAGGATTGTGAAAAAAATATTTTAATAAAAATGAAAAATACTCATGCATATCTATTTTTCCATGGTGATTTGTTCTCCCTAAACAAATATTTATTTCCATATGCCAGAATTTCTGTTCTTTTTTACATTTTGGTAAATCATTTAAATACCTTTTCAAGTGCTATGCTTAACCCTTACCCTCACATAGTCACATTTTGACGCATCTGCAGCAGATGACTTGAAAACATTGTGACAAAAGAAGAAGTTGCTCAAACTGATAAATTTCTCATTTGACACAATCTTTCAACTTTATCAGTAAACATACCCTTATTTATAGAGTTTTTCTACATATTGTTGAGATGTTTTTAAAGTCGTCTGCTGCAGATTTCTTGTATGTGGGAAAGGGTTCAAAAATCAATGTTTATTTATTTTTAGGAAAAAGACTCCTTCGAGGCTTTTTCAGGATCAGGACAAAGTTTACGAAAGCCGAAGGGAAGGCGGTGAAAGGAACCATTTGGTCAAAAACTAACATGAAAGACATTATTTATATTTTTAAAAGGGTCTCTATCCCTTAAATCTTTCAATGGTAAAGGAAGTCTCAGACAAATCAAGAAAACATCATTGTTTTCTCTTCTGTCTTTAAATGATGCTTTCTAGTTTTAAATATTGTCATCAGTTACTTTATATTTGGAAGATAAAAAGTTGGATAAAAACGGGCCAAATGCTGTTACATTGTTGTTCATCCCCCCATTAAAATGTGTAAATATTGTTATTCCCATTTGTCTTTTTTATTTTGTTCAAATTATACATGAGATATATATGAGCCAGTGCATGAAAAGAGGTACACATTGGCATTTCTGAACAGAGAAGATTCAGATCATATTGTCCATCATCTCAGTCCTATCAGAATCTACATATGTTGACGAAATGTTCTAACATGCTTGTGTAAGGAGAGTTTTTGTTGGTTATGCTGGATATGTACTGTTCACAAAATCCAACTTGTACCTTTTCTCAAGCACTTGCTCATATATTATATTTTTGACAGTGTAAGGGCCGTTTCTAAGGATAGCTTTTGTTGTCGTCCTGTCTTTTATATCCTCACTCAAGTTGGCAGAGTTAGCAAAATGTTTATGTTTGGCATTTTTAAGTTTTTATTTCAATCAAACATAAACTAGACGAGTGACGCTGTTCTGTGACAGCTCTTGTTATGTAAACAGGCAGTAACTACTCATACAAAAGGTTCTAAAGGATTTTTTAGCTTGACTATTCGAAGAATATGGAGAGCTATTATAGTCACTTGTGCGTCGGTGTCAGCGTTTCAGCTTTGGTAAAAGTTTTGCATTCAAGGTACTATCATGTACATATCTCAGTTACCACTAATGATATTGACTTGAAACTTCTTTTATGTCTTCAGGGGTATCAGACAGTCAAGTTAGATAACTCTTTTATGAATTTAGTACATATTATGTCCCTTGTTTGTCTTAGAAAATTTGGCTAAAGTTTTGCATTCAAGGTACTATCATGCACATATCTCAGTAACGACTCATGGGATTGTTTTGAAACTTCACACACTTATAAGTAAGACATTTGGGTTAAAGTTTTGTATGCAAGACCTTTTCTCACAGTTGGCAGCATCCATTAAATCTGCCTGCTTTCTCATTTAATTAGTTTTTATCAAATATTTATTTCGACAACATTAACCGTGTCTGGTCTCAAGTTGTACCTAATCTTACCAAATCTCCCTTTAAACAATTAAACATATACTAGGTAGTGGAAATTAAAAAAAAAGCCAGCGTCACTGCGACGTCGATAATAACATTCTCGTTTGTTTTATCTAAAAAGAGTTAACCTAAATTCATTAGTGAACAGCACACGTCGCCAGTGAGTCAGCCGAAACAAATTTGGGGCGTGTGCATTCAGCCACAAGTATTGGACCAGCATACGAACTTCGTGGTGCTTAACCTTCCTGCCGTCGACCATAAGAGCCGATCGCGTCTCTCGCGGTCTTAAATCTGTTCCGAAGTTGTGAGAGAAGTATTTCTCTATCTTGACGTTGCGTCGTAACTCGTTGAGGTCCGGACCTAGGCCGATGTTCCTGCAATCTCATTAAAACTAGACATAAACTTCGCTAGCTCGTATACAGATCTGATGACTATCCATTACAGGTCGTTTCAGATTGACCTTTGCGCCAGCCTATCAAATTGTCGCTTATCAAATATTTCGGTAAGATAACCTTTAGAATAAAGGATATAGAGCAGCGGTAATTATCGAGTGTTCCGAGTGTATAGCATGGGCGTTTGTTGTATCATGCAATTACATTGGAAATAAAAAACCGAGCACGTGCTCAATAGTACTTTTAAAAGTGTTTATACGGTCATTTCGAGACGACCCTGTATGCGGGTCAGTCAGATCCATAATACGTAAAGCGAGGTATTTTGGTCTGGTTTTATTGAGAATGATGTTCCTGAGGCGCTGAAGTAAGCGATATATCGTTGTTTCATGTACCGGAACTGCTGGGCGACATGACGTTGAGAATGACCCTTCAAATGCAGCGCAGTAGCCCTACCCCTATCAACTTCTATTACAGGCATCATTTTGCCTCCTTATCGTCTTCATCTAAGTGTTTATGCAGTCAATATGAATGAGTTTGATTGGTTTTCGAATCGATGCCTCGTGGTTTACACGACTTGCACGTGGGTTTTTTTTGTGTGAGACGGTAGAAATCCGCTGTGGCCGAAAGGTAAGCGTCAGCCATTTGGAACCGGGCGTACCAGTTCGATCCACAGTCGCTGAGCAACGGTTATGGTGGAGTGCCCGTGTGCAAGGCGCATTTCCTAGCCTAGTACTGGTGTGTTTACCCAGGGATCATGAATACTTGAACTGTCACCTTGATTTTTTTTAAAATGAAAACTGTGTTAAACCCCAATAAAACAAACATGAGACGGTATATCAAATTTACCACGTGTGAAATTTAAGTCAATTTTGTTCATCAATAAAAACAGTAATGAAACCAAAACAGAACTTACGGGCTTTTCCCCCGCTAGTATTCAACAAAGGTTCATCATTGTCTTTGAAAACATCTAGGGAAAATATGAATACTCTCTAAAAATGATAGTTTAAATGTTGAATCGCGTTAAAACATTGAGGCAAAAGGAGCAACTTCTCTTCTGCCACAATGATTTTAAAAGATGTTAGCTGTAGAAATATCACAATCCGCCTGGGATTGACAAAAGTCAATGCGTCATTTGTCTTCCACCAATGGGCTAAGTCTATGTGGAAAAGCAGCCAGTTGCTTGGGAAGATTGTTGTGATATAACTGAGAAATTGTTAAAAACGGCGTTAAACCCCATTCAATCAATCAATTCAATCAATCCGTCTGCATAAAGGAAAGTTGGTCAACGTGAGTGCTGTCAAAACAAAACACCCTAAACAGCTATTCCTAATGGTATTACTTCTATTCGGTGTTCCGCCTCGGTGGTGTAGTGGTAGAGCATCCGCCCCGGATGCGGGAGGTCGCGGGTTCGATCCAATGCAATATCATAGTAAAAATGGTAGTGATGGCTGCACTACTTGGCGCTCAGGGTTACGGGGTTAGCATTACGACTGTATGGCTGGCGTCAGGATCAATGGACCAGTAGTACTGGTAACTTACTCAGGAACCGCCGTGATATAACTGAAAGCGGCGTAAAACACCAATCAATCAATCAACTAGTTGGTGTTGGCACAGAGATGAAACAATGCCACTTTTCAACTATTCAATCTTCCACCAATGGGCTAAGTATATGTGGAAAAGCAGCCAGTTGCTTGGGAAGATTGTTGTGTGGAGTACTGGTGTGAGAAAACCAGGAAATGCATGAGTAGGTGAACTGGCCGCCGTGATATAACTGAGAAATTGTTAAAAACGGCGTTAAACCCCAATCAATCAATCAATCAATCAATCAATAAACTGTTCAAACAACTAATATGAGCCGTCCCGCGAAAAAACTAACATTCTGGACTCATGTATATTTTGAAATTGGAATATCACTTAACCAACACTAATTTGAGCAACAAGTTTAATATCTTTTATTTACTGATCAACACGATGAGGGGTTTTATATTCTTGACATAATGGAATAACATGTGTAATTGGAGTTTGCTGCGACCAGAATAGATACTAATCATCGAGTCAAACAAATAATTATGATATGTCTCTGGATTGTTCGCCAATATTCTGATATGTCTCTGGATTGTTCGCCAATTAGTCAAAGAAGGTGTCAAGATGTTTCTGTATAGCAATTTATGTTTGGACCGTTTGGATCCTTTGCAATAATATGAATGCACAAGCAGGTATTATTCCAGATTACGTTAAGTAAAACGCTTTATATTATTAATACTCTTTAATTATCAAAGTTATGTGACAATCTCTTCAACACCAAAATGGACTGCACTTAAATGTCCGTGTTTTTTAAAACAAATCTTGATAAAGACCAAGTGGTCGTAAATTTGATAATTAACTCTTTCAGCGCCAAAGGCAATATTGAGCTTTTTGCAAACAATACTGATTCAGGTGAGTCCCAATTTCCCAATTTGTCACAATGTTTTCAACTTTATTCAATAATTATACATGAACTTTGCAATAATGGTATTTTCCATATTTGTGCAAAAGTCAAAGTCGTCTACTTCAAACTGTAAAACGTGGGAAACAGTAAATGGCAATATCTTTATTTTGTTTCGAATTAGTCTCATTTCAGCGGTTTTATCTCCATCATTTTGATATTATTCATTTTCTGTAGTTTAACATCGACACCCGACGTCCGGTATGCACGCCTCTCCCTTCGTGCAGCATTCTACCTTACCCGGTAAATATGTACATTGTTTGGTATCTTTTGGGCATGTCTGGAAAATATAAATTCAGTTAAACATTTACTACATACACGAACTCTGCAGAAGACGACGTTGAACGTGTATCTCGGTTAAAATGTGAAAACTGTTTTACAAATTAATGTATAATTATAGAAACAAGTTTGGCAAAAGGAGGAATTGCTAATTATGAGTAATGTTTTCCTTTTGTCCCAATGTTTTTAATAGTCGTCTGCTCTAGGGGCGTCAGAGAACGTCTATATGTAGGAAAATAGAAATTGCTCATACTCTAGCTGAATAATGATACATTCATATAAACACTGAATTATAAGCAATTTCTCTTTTTATCTCAATGTTTTCAGAAGTCCTCGGCAACAGGGGCGTCAGAAAGTGTCTATATATTCGATAGGGTTAAGGTAAAGAGTGTATATTCTGAAATGAAAGCAATAGCCTACCAATTAAGTATTGTCCTAAATGTGCTTTCCAGGAATTTAAGGGTTGATATCTCATCTGGTATTTTCGAGACAAAAGCCTTATTTTCACATTCACAAGTAAACATATCATGGATACATTTCAGAAGTAAACATATCATGGATACATTCACAAGTAAACATATCATGGATACATTTCAGAAGTAAACATATCATGGATACATTTAGAAGTAAACATATATCATGAATACATTCAGAAGTAAACATATATCATGGATACATTTAGAAGTAAACATATATCATGAATACATTCAGAAGTAAACATATCATGAATACATTCAGAAGTAAACATATATCATGAATACATTCAGAAGTAAACATATATCATTAATACATTCAGAAGTAAAAATATCGTGAATACATTCATAAGTAAACATATCATGATTACATTCGGAAGTTAAACATTCAGAAGTAAACAGATATCATGAATACAATCAGAAGACAGTTATTCTCAATACTCTGTTCAAGAGTGAACGTAGAATTACTTTGCTCAGAAGTAATATTTTAATTTTCAACAGAGATATAAATAACGCAATATTTAGTCAGAAAAATTACAAACATTTTCATTATAAAGGACTTTATTTGCATATACAGAAATAAAACACCAAGTTATTACATTCAGACATTAACCTCTCTTTGGTTAGTATACATGTATGCATATATTATAAGGTGTGTGAAAAACTTAACGTCCCATTTATATTATCATTTTTAGAAGTAAATGTTTCAACAGCATACTCGGAAGTAATTAAATAATGTTTTAAAATGCTGTCTAAGCAAACGGATAATGCACTATTAGATAATCTCATATAAATATCATACGCACCTGGAATATACATGAGTCCCGTAACCTATGGAGGTTTAAATCCGTTCCCCCATACAAGCACTTTCTGATGCCTCTGCAGCAAAACGACTTTTGAAAATAATGTTGCAATATCTCTTTTTGTCATAGTGTTTGCAACTCTTAAGTAATTACACTTTCATTTTTTCCATATTTCCCCCAGATCTTAATAAAGTCGTCAGCTGCAGATTTGTTGTATGTGGGAAAGGGTTAAGTTTTATGACCATCCAGACCAAAATACAAATTAGCAAGGCATATATAACACATCTCCTGATGATAAATTCCTTTCGATGGCTGGTGGTTTTTGATGAATAAACAAGTTGAATTTGATGCTTTTAGAACATTGCAATTATTACAATGCGACCAAAGCAGTCCCTGATCAGCCTGCAATATTAGCAAAGTCCTGAATGTAGGACTTCTTGTGCCACATTCTACTAGGTAAGTATAATCTAGTATGCAGTTTTAAAGGCACCAATGTTATCTCTCAACTTACCTGGTTCTTGTTAACTATTCCCAGACCGTTAAGTAAAGGATCGATCACTTGTTTCCAGTCGTCTAACGTCCAGGCTGGGTCAGCAGCCAGTGGCACGTCGTTGAGGAAAAATGTGGGCGTTCCTGCAACACTTCCTGTAATTGTATTAAGGTTGTTGAAGATTTTTTTTTTTAATATTTCGAAATTGAAAACATCAATATAGGAATTGTGGTAAAAATAATAAAGACAATAATCATAAGTATCGAATAAATGTGTGTAAACGGGAATTATAAATAATTTTGGTAAAATAATTTCCATTTAGACGCTGAATTATGTCAGGGTTCCAGCAACACTTCCTACAATTGAAACAAGCTTTTTTTTATTCAGCTACCTAATATGCCTCAATGATTTTATTTTTTCGAAATTAAAAACATCTGACGTAATATGGAAATTTATGCAAAATAAAGTAAACATTGTTTTACAAAAAAAACTAAGATATCTAATAAATAAAAATAGTAAATAGTAATAGTAAACGAAAAGTTATAAATAGTTTTAGCAATGCAATGTCAATTTAGACGTTGAATTATGCACTTGTGCTAATGTGGACGTTTCATATAGATTAAACATAATGATGGTTTTTTAAAAGTGCAATTATTGCACAATGTTCTGTACTATGCTACTTATCATTTTGAGGATTAAATATTATTTCAACGTAATATAAATTTCCTATACAAGTTACATCGCATATTCAATGATATATCCATAACCCTGATCCCGCCGTACGCATTTTTAAACAATATTTGCGTAACCTGTTATACTTAACTTTAAACTACATTTTCCAACAATATAGACCAAGATGAGCATGCATATAATATGATAGAAAATTAACTCCTATACGTCATTATTCTATTTTGTATTGGGGGCGGGGGGGATAAAAACATTCAGCGTCTGTTGCAAAGATGAACAAAATGCAAAAACATTCAGCGTCTGTTGCAAAGATGAACAAAATACAAAAACATTCAGCGTCTGTTGCAAAGATGAACAAAATGCAAAAACATTCAGCGTCTGTTGCAAAGATGAACAAAATGCAAAAACATTCAGCGTCTGTTGCAAAGATGAACAAAATGCAAAAACATTCAGCGTCTATTGCAAAGATGAACAAAATGCAAAAACATTCAGCGTCTGTTGCAAAGATGAACAAAATGCAAATTTGTTCATAGTCAAACGTAGAGGTTTTGAGCCATAATTATGCGAGCAGCGACCTACATATTGAAAGCAAGCAAGTGATATCGCGGTATTCACTGTCCGTTTTAAAGACACACGGATTCAACGTACTTAAGATACGATACAACTTTTGACGAAAATCTAGAATTGAAGTCATATGATGTTACTGAAATATGCCATTGTGCGATCCCAATACAGGAAATGCAACCAGACCCCCTTTTTCCTGCCGAGATTCAAGAGTTTATTACTTGAACATGAATATTTCCAGGCTGTTCGTGTCTCGGACTCCAGTTCTTCAGATTTCATGGCGGCTAAAAACTCAGCTTCGTTGATGCCTAATTCAGCTGCATAGATTGATAGTAATCTATATATAAAACAAAAACAATAATAAGCACAAGACTGAACAATAATGTGGGGGGGGGGGGGGGGGGGGGGGGGGGGGGGGGGGGATTGCCCCAACAAATAAAACCGTATCCGGTGAAAATCGGTTCCTGTTGCATCAGCGACACTGATAACTCTAGCGAACATACACGCAGTCTCATCAGAATCTACACTGTCCAGAATACTTGGACGATTCTATACAAGTTTTGTAATAAGCTCTCGTTTTGACAATTTAGATAGGAAATCGTGCATAGGAACGTCTCCGTTACGTAGTGATAAGAACGTTCGCTTTGGGAGCGGGAGACAACCGGTCGGGTCATACAAAAGACAGTCGAACCTGTGCTAAAGACCACAATAGCAATTTCCTGTCTATAGCCATCACAATTTTGACTTTTCAATTACTCATGTTCTGCCTAAATGACCATGCAATTAACCCTTTCCCTCATACGACAATTCTGCAGCAGATGACTTTGAACATATTTTGTCAAAAAGTAGAAAATCTCTATAATTGAATGGATAACCTATGACTAAAAGTGGAACACCTTGTGTCAAAAGGAGAAATTGCACGTTGTGTGCAATCTCTTCTTTTGTCACTATGTTTTCAAAAAGCCGTCTGCTGCAGAGGCGTCAGAAAGCGTCTATATGAGGGAAAGGGTTAAAGACCACCTGTGGACAAAGACTATAGCGTTGCCTTCCCATGGGTGGTCTTTATACACAGGTTCCACTAAACTTAAAACATGGAAGTACACTTATTAAGTGACATCCCTTCTTGGTGCTCAGGGTTATATGGATGTCATAACGACTGGTTCATCGGTGAAAGCCACGCCGTTGTTTTCATGTACCGACGCTTCTTTAGTTTATTAGTCGCCGGGCAGAAGCCCGCGACTTCTATTTTTAATAGGTTTTGGAAATGACATGGGAGGAGGGGTTATTATTAGATTTTTTTTTTTAAATGTCTTGAACATATTACAATTGCGTTTGTTTAAAAACACTAAGTTATGACACATCTAAAATGAAATAAATATTCCGATGTTTTAAGTATGTGCAGTTCCTTTATTTTGACTGGCATTTACGTTTTTGTGTTTTATTTACGAAGACAAATAGTCCCTATTAGCTAGACTGGGATACTTTATTTTCATAAACTATGTAATCAAAAGGCGATATCTACAAACCTTTACGTCGCACATTCTAATTTGATTACATACGCGCACCTGCTTGCAGCCGATTATCGATATTAAAATAACGTCAAATTCTCTTTTTAATACGTGTGAAAGCTTGAGCCGAAGGCTCGAGCGAAGCACGCCTATAGGTTACACGTACGAACACATCATACGAGATCAAAACAACGAGAATTCAGTACAATCTTACTGTTTTTCACATATCAAATCTCAACCCCATAGCACTTTTTTTCGGCCATTTTGCTTCCGGTCTTACTGGTGAAAGTAGAGCGCCTATGTAATAGAGAGTGAGAGCGCCTATGTAATAGAGATTGCCAAATGTGACGTCATTGCAACGAAAAGTAACGTCATTGTAAGGCAAGTAATAAATAAATAACAAAAGGAAAACGACAGGAATGGTAGGAAAAGATAGTTTGACTCGTCACAAATGGATTTCATTCACTGGAAGGACTTTATGAAGGCTAAGTCGACTATTCTTTTGTACCTGTCATCATTATTTCATGGATTTTATATCTTTGCAATATAGAGAAGCAATAAACACTTGAAAATGATTGTAAATAATTTCAACGGAAGTTATCGTTCGTTACACTGGCCTCGGATATTATTTTAACTGAAAAGGACGAACAATTCTGTTTCTGTATCGGCATAGCTTCATTTCAAGGTAAGCTATTTATTATATCAATAATTTGCTTAAAAATATAACTTCATTTCTAAATTATTTGTTATATCTGTTGGGAACGATCCACGATGCTTTCGTCACATCGCGTGACGTCACATGGTGTGTATCGTTTATGACATGACTGTATCTGTCATTTGAAGCCGAAGCCGTCTTGTCAAATGTTGACTCCACTCAAGAAAATAGCTATTAAAACTATCATATCTTCGACTGTCTAGTTGTATTGACTTTAAGACGTTTATCTATTTATTGCAGTAAATGTAGCAAACAAACAAAACTACAGTCAATTTCAAATTATTTGCCTTCAATTTACATTATTTTTTTACATTGTACAGTTTAACAGTTTATGTCTATGACCTAGTCTTTGTCAAATCATGAAAGTATGACCAGAATCAGTTCACCCTGATTTTGGGGTATACATAGTAAATGTCTTAATGTCTATATCCTCCAACCTGAAAGAGAGGAAAACACTTTCATGCCTTCAAATGAGTCTATTGTTTTAAAGAAATGATGTTATATGTGGACTATCAGTAAAACACATAACTTTTCTTTCAATAGGCTGAATTTCTAGTAGTTTCATATTTTTTTTTATCCAAAATTTGTTTATTGATCAAACTCAAATGAGTCCATTGTTTTAAAGGAATGATGTCATATGTGGGCTATCAATAAAACACATTACTTTTCTTTCATCAGGCTGAATTTCTAGTAGATTTATCTTTTTTTTTATCCAAAATGTGTTTATTGATCAAACTCAAATGAGTCCATTGTTTTAAAGAAATGATGTCATATATATGTGGACTATCAGTAAAACACATTACTTGTCTTTCAACAGCTAGGCTGCATTTCTAGTAGATTCATATTTTTTTTAACCAAAATGTGTTTATTGATCAAACTCAAATGAGTCATGATTGTTTAAAAGAAATGATGTCATATGGGGGCTATCAGTAAAACACTTTACTTTTCTTTCAACAGGCTGAATTTCTAGTAGTTTCCTTCTTTTTTTTTTATCCAAAATGTGTTTATTGATCAGATTGGACAAACTTGGTACTAAGAATTTAAACATTATTTTCACTAGGTTATTTAAAATACTCTGCATGTATGTATTCAAACAATATTTGAAAAAGATTCAACATCTATTGACAGCACTATTTTCATACTTGGGAGCACAACAACCAATGATGTCATAGAACTCTTCAAATTGAAGAGCAAATGCAAAATAAAAGCCTTTTACGGTCACCGATTTAGGTCCGTCTATGAAACAGGGCAATGTACACTAACTATATCAAACTCAAATAAGGTAAAAACAAACTGAGCATTGAAATCTGTAGATAAAGAGGATCAATCTCTTTTTAAATTCAACAAACACTCAAAATACTTTTTATTCAAATAAATTTGTATAAACATTTTGGTTGAACAATAAAGAAAACGTAATCTGTTTTTCAACAGAAAAAGGCTATAAGGCAGTTCATAATTAATGTCAGTTATGTTAGTCACCCAGTGACCTCACATAAGTGTTCTGTCCTCTGATATAACTGAAATACCACAGAAATGTATCTGTTTTCTATGTAATTTATTGTGAAATCCATTTTTCTGTGTGAAATTTTATAATCTATACAATAGAAATGGTAAAATTTAAATTGGTATACATTCATTGTAACAAAAAAAATCTTATACTTTACTGGTAATAAAAGTACACATATTTTCATGAACTGCTGCTCAAAATAAAAACCTATACTGTAGTTTAATGGTAAAACACCTGGTCTAACAAGAGTTCTAAGATCAAATCTCAGCAGGTACATGTTTTGAAAGAGGCAACTAAACTTAACAATGTATACATGAAACAATTATGTTGTGGGGAGTTGTCTTACTTAAACACTTATTACATTTTTATCCAGGCTTCTAGTGAAAATAGTTTACTCCCTGTACCCTTTTCAAAAGCTTTTATAATTGAGCAATAACAATTAAAAAAAGGAATGGTTATCAACATTGATAACTCTGAGAATCTGTACATGTTCAAGGATTGATCCAGCTTTGATAACCGTTCTAATATCAAAGTTTTAACGAAATTTATACATCATATTTTTATAATAGAGCAATTTTAACATGATCACTAACAATGTTAAATTATTGCAAATTCTTCTGGAAAATCCATTTCTCTGTTTGTACTTTTTATAATTTCTTTATTTGCTATAAACATAATGTTTATTGTTTTATGCAATAAAATGTATATTGAATATATTGATCAGATCTTATATTATCCATTTTTTTTTCAAACAACATATTTCAGATACATGTATATATATTCAGTAACTGTTGTTGACACTAAGTCTGGTACTTATTAACAAATAATCTGATGCTGTTTTCATGTTTTACAAATTAAAAACCAGAAATGGAGATAGGTGTTCAAAGTGAAAATGTTGTTGAATAGGAACATATTGTTCATTTTGGATATGTTCATTTTGGATCAATTACACCATTCCGACAATGTATTCGGATTAGTCACAGAAATCAAGTAATTTACATCAGACAAGGCCGGCTAAACTTTAACCTTTCCAACATACATCATTTTAAATGGGACTTTTGAAAATATTTGTCAAAAATTACATTTTTCTCAGTCATCTTAAATTGTCTCAAGATTATACATTCAGCCAGATCATGCAAAGTTAGCCATCTGCCTTGTAAGATTGTTGTGTGGAGTAATGTTAAGCGCAAGTCATTCAATCAACCATGGTAAGAGTCAGTTTTCAATTATATGTATTACTAGTTTACAAATAACTGGCATTTGTAAAAATAAATCAGAACATTCTTCAATGCCTTCTAGTGTTGTTTTCCATCAACATCCTTGGAAATCTTACAGTCTATTACAATCCTGACCTAATAAAAAATAAAACAGATATATATGTACAAATTAAACTTAAATGCATGCTAAGTTTCGTTTTTTTCAATATGTTTTTCAAATTCTGTTTTTGTAACTTAAATTTCTACAATTTGCCTATTAATTTGTTTCTTGTTGGGGGACAGACAGTGCTTAATTAATTGTTCTTGCTTTCACACGACCTAGGCTTTGCCTATTAACATATTAGATAAGTATCAACATAAACTGGTAACAGAAACAAAAATAAGAATAATTGGTGAAAATATGTCTCAAATATAAGCCTGTTTATCGGTCGTGAACGTCGAAACGCCTTTTCCTCAGTGTGTGACCTAGTTTCATATTGCCAAAATGTAAACAAAACAAAGTAACCGGAAGTAAAATGTAAACTTAGAAAAGTGACTTTTTTATGCATACAAAAAATGTCGCACGACAAATTGATTTCTTAAACGTCACGAAACGAGTGCATGGTCGAATATAGGAGAAAGACAGATACTATAGAAATGCTTTTTTCTCTCGAATGCACTAAAGCTGTGCCTGATTTTTTATTCACTTTCTTCGATGTTTGACACTACGACTCGATTTTGAAACGACGGTCAACATTTCGAAAGAATGCTCAAACACCTTATTACAGATAGATAGCTAATATTACACACTTAAATGTTTAAATATATGTGATATTAAATGATTATTTGGCTTGAAACAAATTAAGAGAAGAACAAACTCTGATAAACAATAGATTTAGAAATAAAGAAAATCTGCTCTTTCGCACCCAATTAATTTCATACTTGCCACCTATTAAATAGTAATGGGACTGGCATTTCTCTTGCGCCAAACATATACTGTATGCATCAACGATTTAGATAAACAATTTAGCTGATATGTTGTTTCAAGTGTGGTCTACTTTTTAAACATATGAGGATAAATTTTAACATCTGTGAAATATTTATTATAATTATTATTAAAAAGGAGGAAGTTCATGTCTTCAGCAATTTAACCGTTTTCTCAATGTTTTAAGCGTTTAAAAGTTTTCATTGTTGCTTCAGACATGGAAATATTTAATAGCTTTTTATTGCATGTAGATTTTAATCCCAAAATGTATTAATTTGTTGTGGTTTTATTGACAAATACAAACATCCAAAATCCTGACCAAAAGAAATACTGAAATTTGTAGATCTATGTGGAATTTCAAAAATCCTGGAATTAGTCCTTATGAAAACATTATGTGTATGTTTAGACTAATGAAAGTCAAGAATACATGTGTGTTAAAAAATAAATCAATGCAGTCTTTTCCGGCGACATTGATGCCTTGCATCAACTTTCTCTTGTATATAAATATATATATAATTTAAAAGAAGAAATATACCGGAACAAGAAAAAGATATTGTAAAAAAGGGCAACGCTAAAAATTATTATATAAACCAATATAGTGTCATTTTTTTTCTTTTTTTGCTATATATATGAGCTTTTCCACGAGACATTGTGGAACCGGATCAGTTTAAGCATATGGCGCACAGGCTAACCCGGAGAGACACTTTTCGCCTCCTGTGGATTTTCTGTTTCATGAATCATTAATCTATACCCCTGAGACGGAATGTATCGGCCCGGATTAGCCTGCGCGAAGTCCATAATGTTTATTTTCTCGTGGTACGGCTCTCTTTATATATATATATATATATATACATGTATATGTATATGTACTACCATCGTATGGCACACAGTCAACAAGCACTGATGGCATACTGTAGACCGGATCAGACTTTGCATGCCGCGCTGGCTAACCCGGACAGACACTTTTCGCCTCCAGTGGATTTTCTGTTTCAGGAATCATTACTCTATCCCTCTATCACCCTGAGACGGAATGTGTCAGCCCAGATGAGCCTGTGCGGATTGCGCAGGCTAATCTGGGTCGATACATTAAGCAGAATCCATAATGTTGGTTTTCTCGTGGAACGTCTCTCTCTCTCTCTTTATATATGTACTACAATCGCATGGCACACAGTCAACAAGCCCTGATAGCAAAATTTCCTATAATGGTAGTAGTGATTGTTTATAAATAATGGAAACAATATGTGTGTTTACGATTGTTGCACATCTATACAACGGTATAATGGCACAACAAAATAACCAACTTAATGTATAAACAATCAGTATGCTATCACTGGATGTGTTTGTAAACAATGGAAACAGTAAGTGTGCTTTACCATTGTTGCACGTCTCTACAACGGTCTGATGGCACAACATGACCTACTTAATTTATAAACACAATTCGCTATTAGTGTTTGTTTATACACAATTGAAACAATGTTTGTGCTATACTATTGTAGGACATATATAAGATAAATATATTGTTTTTTGTCGCTCAAAATTTACGTTGTCTGGGTCAATTTTTAATTTCCACTAACCTTCCTTAGCGCTAATTTATACTTAGTTATTTAAAAGGATATTTCATAATTTTAGCTTTCCCTAATATTTTGTAAAACATGAATGGTGGAATGTATTTAAGTAAATGACTAAGTTGGCATAAATAGTTACCCTGTTGACAAACAATACTTGTTAAGAAATGGAATAGTTTGGCATTTTTATTAGGGAAACAAACATGATGAAATATAACTTTAAGTGGGTATTTAAGTATTATTTAGCCTTTAGTAAGGTTGGTTAAATTGGACAATGTTTGTTTATTGGTAAAAAAGAACATTGCCAACACCTTCGTCCTAAATTGCCCCTATTTATAATTACGTCACACATACCTGATGACGCCATTGGTTGTCATATTTGCTGTGGCGTCGTTGGACATGAATACCAATTTCTCGTTATATATTTTACCAAACCACTGATAAGCCATGTCAACTGACATCAGTTTTCTAACACAGTGCGATCCCTAGAATGAAAAGAAATTGGCGTGAAATCATTTCGGTCAAAATTCTTTTTTTTTTTACATTTTTTTTTTTTTACCAAACCTTTAAATTTAGGCGAACAGCTAAGACTGTTGATACTGCGTATGTGTATAAGTGTGCGTCAATAAGCATATTCGAGGAAACCGCCCCTGACCGAGTGGTTTGAGTCGGGGATTTTAAACCGATTTGATCCCCGCTTGCAGAGCAAGTGTCAAAGAGAAAGGCACATTGGCTGGCATAGTTCTGGTTTTTGTACTCAGGGATCATGAATAAGTATTCTGTCGCGGTGAAAGAAAACCTGAAATAATGTTGAAAACGGTGTAAAGCTCCAATAAAACAAACATATAATGTTGGCGCGTGTAACAAGACCCATATAATATCGTTTTCAACTGTTTCTTGTTATACGGTCACGGCATAATAAACCTTGTAAAAATGATTCGATGCAACTTGAGATGATCTAGCTGTAAGTCACTTATAATTTGTTCTTACAGATAAACCCGGGATCAATGTCCAGTATGATCTAGTTTCGATTCAAAGTGAGGCAGTAATTATGATTTATATTACACTAATAACGTTTAAACGAAAAACAAGAAAATATAGAAAGAAATATCGAACAAAGAAAAAAATGAGATCAATGTCTTGCTTATAGCATTGAAGCTGGCAATTGGTGAATACAATGTTGATGGTGATGGTAGAGACGATGATGAAAAAGATGATGAAGCTGCTGCTGCTGCTGCTGCTGCTGCTGCTGCTGATGATGATGATAATGCTGTTGGTGATGATAATGGTGCTGCTGCTGCTGCTGCTGATGATGATGATGATAATACTGATGATGATGGTAATGAAGATGAAATGGAAGACGACAAAGACTACTTACAATAGCAGTCAGGTATGCCTGGTGATGAAAAGGCAGTGGAAACATATGAAGTGTCAGTTTTAACGTGGAAGCCCCGTAGTGAGTGGCGACCGCCATCGCCGTCGGGAAAGCGTCACGGCTGTTCGGGCACAGCGGCCCCATGTGTATGTCTAGATTTATCTGTGCGTCACTGCTTCCTTCCTTATACACGTAACCAAGAGGGTGTTTTGGTATTATCAGCTGACACCAGGTGAAGCCAATGACAGCAAACAACGCCAACAAGCTGTATGACCTCATGCTTAAGTTCTCTGGGGGGAAATATATAGATAGCTTCGTATATTAGGTCTTCCAAAGGGAAGAAAGTCAGTAAAACTCTTTATATCAATAAAACTCTTTAATTACCTAGCTTTCGACCACTCTGTTTTCATCAAGATTTGAAAAAATTAACGGAAATTTAAGTGTGGTCCATTCTGGTGTTGAAGAGATCAAATTTTGATCGTTTAATAATGAATAATTAGTAATAAATAATGATCACATTTTATGATCAAGTGGTCGAAAATTAGATAATTAAAGAGTTTTATTGGAATAAAGTGTTATATGGATATATCTAACGTTATAAGCAGAATGTTTTATGGTTGTATCTAACGTTATAAGCAGAGTGTTTTATGGTTGTATCTAACGTTATAAGCAGAGTGTTTTATGGTTGTATCTAACGTTATAAGCATAGTGTTTTATGGTTGTATCTATCGTTATAAGCAGGGTGTTTTATGGTTGTATCTAAAGTTATAAGCAGAGTATTTTATGGTTGTATCTAACGTTATAAGCAGAGTGTTTTATGGTTGTATCTATCGTTATAAGCAGAGTGTTTTATGGTTGTATCTAACGTTATAAGCAGGGTGTTTTATGGTTGTATCTAACGTTATAAGAAGGGTGTTTTATGGTTGTATCTAACGTTATAAGCAGGGTGTTTTATGGTTGTATCTAACGTTATAAGCAGGGTGTTTTATGGTTGTATCTAACGTTATAAGAAGGGTGTTTTATGGTTGTATCTAACGTTATAAGCAGTGTTTTATGGTTGTATCTAACGTTATAAGCAGGGTGTTTTATGGTTGTATCTAACATTATAAGCAGGGTGTTTTATGGTTGTATATAACATTATAAGTAGGGTGTTTTATGGTTGTATCTAACGGTATAAGCAGGGTGTTTTATGGTTGTATCTAACGTTATAAGCAGGGTGTTTTATGGTTGTATCTAACATTATAAGTAGGGTGTTTTATGGTTGTATCTAACGTTATAAGCAGAGTGTTTTATGGTTGTATCTAACGTTATAAGCAGGGTGTTTTATGGTTGTATCTAGTACTAGAACGTTATACAGAGGGTGTTTTATGGTTGTATCTAACGTTATAAGAAGGGTGTTTTATGGTTGTATCTAACGTTATAAGCAGGGTGTTTTATGGTTGTATCTAACGTTATAAGCAGGGTGTTTTATGGTTGTATCTAACGTTATAAGCAGGGTGTTTTATGGTTGTATCTAACGTTATAAGCAGGGTGTTTTATGGTTGTATCTAACATTATAAGCAGGGTGTTTTATGGTTGTATCTAACGTTATAAGCAGAGTGTTTTATGGTTGTATCTAACATTATAAGTAGGGTGTTTTATGGTTGTATCTAACGTTATAAGCAGGGTGTTTTATGGTTGTATCTAACGTTATAAGCAGGGTGTTTTATGGTTGTATCTAACGTTATAAGCAGGGTGTTTTATCGTTTGAAGGATAACCAATCGTGGAGTGTTTTTCGAATGATATGTAGCAAAGAATAATTGTTTGTTCCGATGTAAGATTAAGATGAGTGAGTGAACACCAAATGTGTTCATTAATCCTTTGCCTCAAATAGACATGTTTTCAAAAAGCCATTTGCTGCAGAGGCGTCAGAAAGCGTCTATATGAAGGAAAGAGTTAAGACGGTTTCAAGGCAGTCACTTAAAGTAATATTTGGAATTTGAATATGGTAACAGTAAATAGTGTTAACCGATATAGAGAAAATGGTATAAGAACAAATAGATGGCCCGGATTTAATGTTGTATTCGATCCGAATGGTTTTGAAACATGTATTCCATCAGAACAAATAGATGGCCCGGATTTAATGTTGTATTCGATCCGAATGGTTCTATCAGAACAAATAGATGGCTCGGATTTAATGTTGAATTCGATCCGAATGGTTCTGAAACATGTATTCTAAAAATTAACTAACGCGGAATAGTGAGTGTTTAACAAGAGGAATTCTTATTTGAATTTAGATTAAATAAATTTCGTTTAAACTTGTATAAGATAAATTCAGTTTCTCTTACCTTTTTCGAGGTTTTTGTCTAAACAAATGTCCAGGGATAGCTAGCTGCGGAATTTATTTTCAGAATCGTTAAATAAGTAATATAATTAAGCTGGTAAAGCAATTCTTAATGATCAGTCCTTACTAAAGTCCTTGCTACATTAAATTAATCCCAACAGGTATAAACAGCTATAAATAATACAATCATGAGTTCAACTTCACCTGTGTCTTGTGACATGAACACGTGCATGTGAAAAGACACCTGATGGATTTTATGAACAGTATATATGAGCAGTTCCACGAGAAAACCAACATTATGGATTCTGCGTTTTCTTGAGGAACGGCTCATATCAAAATTAGCCTATGCATCTGCACAGTCTGATCAAGAACTACACCTTTTCACATTAATTACTTACATCAGCTTGTTAGAAGATTATGTCAAGTTGTGTTCAGTCTGACTTTTTGATTGATTGAGGTTTAACGCCGTTTTTCAACAAGTATTCTGTCATATCACGGCGGCCGGTTCACCTACTCATGTGTTTCTCGGCTTTATCACACCAGTACTCAACACAACATTCTTTCCAAGCAACTATCTGCTTTTCCACATAGACTGTTAGCCCATTCGTGGAAGACGAATGACGCTTGTCACAATGACTTTTGTCAAACGTCGGAAAGAATGGGATTATAACTCAAAACCCTTGGATTGACAGCTCGTACCGCTACCAACTGAGCTACTGACATGATTGAGCAGGTGTACATGATTATCTGAACCTACCTACAGTGTTCAGATTTGTCAAGTTCCAAAAAGTACCTTTTCTAATGCACTGGTTCATAAACTATTGTTCTAGTTAATACATATAACCGATAACGGTTCAAATATTCTTTATTTATAACGTGGAAATAACAATAGCATATAATGACATAGTATATGATTAAAAGTTGGTTATTGAGGTATTACAGTGGATTATACGTTTATAACCTTATAAACTCACTGCTAAGTCAGTCTTTAACCGTCTCTTAAAATAATCTCATTCATGATTAAGTAAATGAATGTCATTAACAAATGTTTTCTTACTCGTGACAAAGCCACTCGTGAGGAAAATTACTTTCGATAATATTTCACCGCAACAAACAATAAGAGCCACTCAAGTTACATATATATGTTCCGCGTTATATTAACTAGGACCATGTCACACGAAACCCGACTTTCGTCGTATTACGATCAGGAAAGATCCAGATCAACCTGCGCCCCCGCACGGTCATATCATAATCTTGCCTGTTCGTCTTCTAGTGGTATAATCATCCTGGAAGCCTTAGAAACGACAATGACCAGAATCTGACATACAAAACTAATGTGATTTGATGGTAAATAATGTAATTTGATCGTAAATACTATTTATGTCAACACCTCCAAATGTCGGTGTTCGCGTGATGCGCTCCATATATGATATCACAGATAACCCGACACCCCATCATTAATACTTTTCTATATACAGACACTTTCTGACGCCTCTGCAGCAGACGACTTTTGAAAACAATGAAGCAAAAGGCATGCTCATCATGAGTAATTTCCCGTTTTGCTACAACGTTTTCAATTTTATACAATAATAACAAATTTCACTTAATTAGATTTTCCATATTCTTGCCCCGATGCTTTCAATGATGTCGTCCGCTGTACATTTGTCGTAAGTGGGAAAGGGTTAATAGTTAACTATTGATTCCATTTCACACATATATAGACGATTGTTAACGAAGATTATATGCATTTTAAAACGTTCTTAAACACATGAAAACTTCACTAGACGACTTTGAAAATATTTATTCTCTATAAATGAAAGTATTATTATTGAAGATAGTTGAAAACATTGTGGCAAAAGGAGAAATTTTTCAGTATGAGCAATTTCTCCTTTTGCCAAAACTTTTTCAAAAGACGCCTGTTGTAGATGCTTTAAAGGGCGTACGAATGTGGGAAAGGGTAAAAGCATTATGGGAAATGGGAATATGCTTAAAATGAGCAGTTTTTTATTTTCCAATATTGCTTTTAACTCTGTATCGAATTAAAACTTCCGGATAACCAGATATGATTTCCTCGGAAGTTTATAACTGTTAACCCTTTCCAACATACAGACAATTTCTGACGCTTCTGCGGCAGGTGACCTTTTAGCAATTTTTCCTTTTGCAACAAAGTTTGAAGCATTTCTTTTAATTAAGATTTCCCTCTAGAGGTTTTCCAGATGTTTTCAAAGTCTTTTGCTGCAGATTTGTTGTATGTTGGAAAGGGTTAATGACGGTCGAGTTCCTGATATTATTGAATCTGATATAATGAACTAAAACAGAATAGCTTGGGTAACCCTTCTTCCCGATCATTTCTTTTGATATTTTTTTCCAGAATCGATTGCGACCAAAACACATGGAAAACGCCCTTCAGAACATATAAGCCATCACAAATGCAGATCAACCTCCGCTCAATCTAATCATGACTTTGTTGGTTCTTCACCAAGCCGTACAATTGATTGATTAATTGAATGGGGTTGAACGCCGTTTTTAAAAATTTCTCAGTTATATCACGGCGGCCAGTTCACCTACTCATGCATTTCCTGGTTTTCCTGGTTTTCTCATACACAACAATCTTCCCAAGCAACTGGCTGCTTTTCCACATAGACATAGCCCATTGGTGGAAGACGAATGACGCATGTCGCATTGACTTTTGTAAATCGTCGGAAAGAAAGTTGGCCGAGCCGGGATTCGAACTCACAACTCCTGGATTGACAGCCCGCGTCGCTACCGACTGAGCTACCGGGGCTCGGCACCAAGCCGTACAAGCATTACCATATTTGAACCGTTCCGCGAGAAAACCAACATTGTGCGCTATGCGTAATGTATCGACCCTTATCAGCCTACGGAGTCCGCGCAGACTAATTCCGGGCCGACACATTCCGTCTCAGGGTGATAGAGGTATAGAGTAATGATTCCTGAAACAGAAAATCCGCAGTAGGGGGAAGTGTCTGTTCGGGTTAGCCTGCGCGGCATGCTTAGTCTGATCCGGGTCGATACTTTACGCGGAGTCCACAAAGTTGGTTTCCTCGTTGGACGGCTTAAATTGGCATTTAAGAACCTGTAGATTCTGATTCAAGCGCTAGTCGGGTTATATTAAGACTTTATAAAGGGTAAACGTTACTTCCCTCCATTGTGCTCAGAGTAACGGATTGCATGTTGCATAATATTTGAGACGTTTAGTATTCACTGACAGCATTGGTCTTTCACGTACAATATAATTGTATGTCAGTCCAATGTAGCCGGGGAACCATTTACATGTATATGACATTATTTTTGTTCTACTGTTTATACTACTGCTGCGACCAACACAAGTAATAACTACTCTTACTACAAGTAAAACTACTGATACACCTTTGCTACAGATACATGGGCTATTACTAATCAAACTACTGCTACAGCTGCTGCTAATATTACTACCACTTCCACTACTATAATTACTACTACTCCGTTGAGAATGCTAGCTACCACGACTTATCTTACTGGTGATGTTGACGGTAATGAAGCAACAACAAAAAATATTACGAAAGCCGAGGGAAAGGCGGTGAAAGGAACTATTTAGTCTAAAACTAACAAAAAAGACATAATTCATATTTTTAAAAGGGTCTCTATCTCTGAAATCTTTCAATTGTAAAGGAAGTCTCAGACAAATCTAGTCATTGTTTTCTATTCTGTCTTTAAATTATGCTTTCTAGTTTTAAATATCTTCAACAAAAACTTTCATTTTGGAAGAGTCTCAAACAATTGGATACCAACAGGCCAAATGTTGTTACATTGATGTTCTTATTAAAATGTGTAAATATTGTTATTCCCATGTATCTATTTTATTTTGTTCAACTCATACATGAGGTATATATGAGGCAGTGCATGCAAATAGGTACACATTGGCATTTCTGAACAGTGTAGATTCAGATCATATTGTCCACATTCTCAGTTCTGTCAGAATATACATATAATGACAACATTTTCTATGCTTGTGTAAGTAATATGTGAATAGTGTAGATCTTGATCAGACTGTGCGGATGCACATGCTGAGCTGGTTATGTACTGTTCGCAAAAGCCAACTTGTACCTTTTCTCAAGCACTGGCTCATATTTTCTATTTTTTACCTCGTAAGGGCCGTTTCTGAGGATAGCTTTTGTTGTCGTCCTGTCTTTTATATCCTCACTCAAGTTGGCAGAGTTTAAGTTTGGCATTTTTAAGTTCTTATTTCAATTAAAAATAAACCAGACGGGTAACGCTGTTCTGTGACAGCTCTTGTTATGTAAACAGGCAGTAACTACTCATACAAAAGGTTATAAAAGGAGTTTTTTTTATGGATGTTGTTACTTTCCACAGCAGGTCTTACGACATATTATACGGACATTCACAGTTGGCAGCATCCACTAAATATACCTGCTTTCTAATTTGATGAGTTCTTATCAAATATTGATTTCTACTAAATTAACCGTGTCTGGTCTCAAGTTGTACCTAATCTTACCCAATCTCCTTTAATTATTTAAACATATACTAGTGGAAATAAAACAAGCAAGTTTTCTTTTGGAGTAAAATATTCTAAATGTTTAAATTATTTGGTTAAAATGTTTTTAACATATATGTTCTTTGAACAGTTTTCGACCTATTTAAATGAACAGTTTAATCTTTTACCAGTTGGCTAACGTAGACAAACTAAGCTTTTTCTTAAAACTGACTCGTCTTACCATGGATCCCATCAACGTATTCATGATCCCCCGTGAGATGTTATTCCACTCCTCAATCAGGGCATTTGTGAGTTGAGCAACGTTCTTGACCAAAGGGCGTGTAAATGCTTTTTTTGCCGAATAAAATTGAATTGAATTGCTTTATTATTTGTACCATTGATGCACTTTCTAACACGTATGTCTAGTTCATCCCACAAATGCTCGATTGGGATCAAATCTAGTCTTTTAGGCTCCCCAATCGAGAACCTCAACATTGTGACGGGGAAGTCGTGACAACCATTGTAACATATGGTCTCGCATTATCTTGTTGGAACATGAGGTTTACGAGCATTGATAAGTGGAGCGATATGAGATGATCAATGATCGTAAATGGCTGTAAGATTACCCAGCGTCACTGCGACGTCGATACTAACGTTGTCGTTTATCTGATCTAAAAAGAGTAAACATAGATTCATCAGTGAACAACACACGTCGCCAGTGAGCCAACTGAAATAAATTTGGAGCGTGTGCATTCAGCCATAATTATTGGACCAGCATACGGACTTCGTGATGCTTAACCTTCCTGCCGTCATCCATAAGAGCCGTCTCTAGCGGTCTTAAATCTATGACAGACGTATTTCTCTATCTTGACGTTGCGTCGTAGCTCGTTGAGGTCCGGACCTAGGACGGTCAGACAATGTTCCTGCACGCTCATTAAATCTAGACATAAACTTCGTCAGCTCGTATATAGAGCTGATGACTATCCATTACAGGTCGTTTCAGATTGACCTTTGCGCCAGCCTATCAAATGTTAGCTTACCATGTCTTTCGGTAAGATAACCTTCATGAATAAAGGATATAGAACAGCGTTGATTATCAAGTGTTCCGAGTGCATAGCATGGGCGTTTGTTGTATCATGAAATTACATTGGATATAAAAAACCGAGCACGTGCTAATGAGTATTTTTAAAAGTGTGTATATGGTCATCTCAAGACGACCCTGTATGCGGGGCAGTCAGATCCATAATACGTAAAGCGAGGTATTTTGGTCTGGATTTATTGAGATTGATATTTCTGTGAGCCTGAGGTGCTGAAGTAAGCGAGATTTCGTTGTTTCACGCAAGCCAAACTGCTGGGGGACATGACGTTGAGAATGACCCTTCAAGGGCAGCTCAATAGCCCTACCCCTAACAACTTCTAATAAGATCATCATTTTGCCTCCTTATCGTCTTCATCTAATTGTTTGTGCAGTCGATGTGAATGAATTTGATTGGTTTTAGAATCAGTGCCACCTTGTTTGTACGTGTTTTTTTTTTTTGCGATTTCCGAAAACATAAATATTGTGTTGCGCGTGATCATGCTTGACCGAATTTTGCTACTCTAGACGTGAGACGGTAGGATTCCGCCGTGGCCAAATGGTAAGCGTCAGCCATTTGGAACCGGGCGTCCCAGTTTCGATCCCCAATTGCTGCGCAACGGTTAAGGTGGAGTGCCATTGAGCAAGGCGCATTTCGATCCTAGCCTAGTCATGGTTTGATTACCCAGGGGTCATGAATACTTGAACTGTCAGCGTGATTTTTTTTTAAAATGAAAACTTTGTAAATTTCCAATAAAACAAACATAAGACGGTATATCAAGGTTACCACGTGTGAAATTTAAGTAATTTGTGTTCATCAATAAAACATTAATGAAACCAAAACAGAACTTGAGTTTGGTTTTTTCCCGCTGGTATACAACAAAGCCGGTTTCATCATCGTCTTTGAAAACATCTAGGGAAAATATGAAAACTCTCTATAAATGATAGTGTAAATGTTGAATCGAGTTAAAACGAGACAAAAGGAGCAACTTCTCTTTTGCCACAATGATTTCAAAATTTGTTAGCTGTAGACTTATAAAAATGCGTCTGCATTTAAGAAAGTTGGTTAATGTCAATTCTGTCAAAACAAAACACTTTAAAATATATACCAAATGGTATTACTTCTATTCGGTGTTCCGCCTGGGTGGTGTAGTGGTAGAGCGTCCGCCTCGGATGCGGAAGGTCGCAGGTTCGATCCCCGGCCAGATCATACTAAAGAATTTAAAAATGGTAGTGATGGCTGTCCTACTTGGCGCTCAGGGTTCTGAGGTTAGCATTACGACTGTCTGGCTGCATCTTCGCTAGCCAAGGCTACTTCGTACATTACCATTCCCATAAGTAATTATGGTAATGTAATGGACAAATTAGCCTTGGCTTGCGAAGATGGTCTGGCTGGTGTCAGGATAAATGGACCAGTAGTACTGGTAACTTAACACTGTAACCGCCGTGATATAACTGAAAGCGGCGTAAAACACCAATCAATCAATCAATCAACTATTTGGTGTTGTCACAGCGATGCAACAAGGCCCCTTTTCAACTGTTCAAACAGTCTATATGAGCCGTCCCGCGAGAAAACCAACATTGTGGACTTTGCGTAAAGTATCGACCCGGATCAGCCTAAGCATGCAGCGCAGGCTAACCCGGCGGACATGTTTCGTCTCCTGTGGGTTTTCTGTTTCCGAACTCGTTACTCTATACCTCTATTCCCCTGAGATGGAATGTGTCGGCCCGGATTAGGCTGCGAGGACTGCGTAATGTTGGTTTTCTCGTAAAACGGCTCATATGTATATTTTGAAATTGGACTATCCCTTAACAACACTTATTTGAGCAACAAGTTTGATATATCTTATATTTACTGATCAACACGATGAGAGTTTTTATATTCTTGACATAATGGAATAGCATGTGTAATTGGAGTTTGCTACACATTTGCGACCAGAATAGATACTAATCATCCAGTCAATCAAATTATTGTGATATGTCTCTGGATTGTTCGCCATTTAGTCAAAGACGGTGTCAAGAAGCTTCTGTATAGCAATTTCTGTTTGGACCGTTTGGATCCTTAACAATAATATGAATGCACAAGTAGGTGTTTTTCCAGACGTGTAACAATTACGTTAAGTAAAACACTTTATATCATTAATACTCTTTAATTATCAAATATATGTGACAATTTGATCTCTTCAACACCAAAATGCACTGTACTTAAATTTCCTTTTAAAAAAAATCTTGATAAAGACCAATTGGTCGTAAATTTGATAATTAAAGAATATTAATGATATAAAGTGTTTTACCGACTTTCTTCCTTCCATTTGGAATACCTTATATACAAAGGAATAACATTAAGGTTGGCATGCCTGGTGCACCGCTCAATTCTAAATCCTGAATAATCATCCTGGTCGAGCAATAAATCACAACATCAGTTTTAAACAAGAGACCCATGATGGTCCTATATCGCTCAATTAGCACTTCAAGCTCAGCTGAACTACACATTCTAGAAGAGTTTTTAACTTTAGCACAATCAGAAAATATAAGATTATATAAACCTAGAGTTTTATTCTTTTAATAACAATACAAAATATCAAATTTAAATACAAGTGACTCGACATGTCAATATTTATATAATTGTGGACTTTTTAAAAACAAAAACAAACTCTTTCTTTATTCAATAAATCAAGTTCATCCTTTTCCACACATAGATGGTTTCTGACGCCTCTGCAGCAGACACATTTTAAAAAACCGTGTGACAAAAGGAGAAATTGCTCATAATGAGCAATTTCCCCATTTGTCACAATGTTTTCAACTGTATTCAATAAGTATACATGCACTTTGAAATAAAGGGATTTTCCATATTTGTGCAAAGTCAAAGTCGTCTACTTCAAATTGTAAAATGTGGGAAACGGATAATATCAATATTATTTTTTCGAATTAATCTGATTTCAGCGGTTTTATCTCCATCATTTTGATATTATTCATTTTTCGTAGTTTACAAGCATACGAGAAACATCGACACCCGACGTCTGGTATGCACGCCTCTCCCTTCGTGCAGCATTCTACTTTACCCGGTAAAAATGTACATTCTTTGGTATCTTTTGGGCATGTCTGGAAAATATAAATTCAGTTAAACGTTTACTACATACACGAAATCTGCAGAAGACGACGTTGAACGTATCTCGGTTAAAATGTGAAACTGTTTTACAAATTAATGTATAATTCATTAATTATTTAAAAAAGTTTGGCAAAAGGAAATTGCTAATTATGAGTAATGTTTTCCTTTTGTCTCAATGTTTGTAATAGTCGTCTGCTCTAGAGGCGTCAGAAAACGTATTTATGTGGGAAAGGAGAAATTGCTCATACTCTAGCTGAATAACAATACATTCATATAAACACTGAATTATAAGCAATTTCTCTTTTTGTCTCAATGTTTTCAGAAGTCCTCGGCAGCAGGGGCGTCAGAAAGTGCCTATATATTGGATATGGTTAAGGTATAAAGAGTGTATATATTCTGAAATGAGAAGTAATAGTCTACCAATTAAGTATTGTCCTAAATGTGCTTTCCAGGAATTTAAGGGTTGATATCTCCTCTGGTACTTTCGAGACAAAAGCCTTATTTTCACATTTACAAGTAAACATATCATGGATACATTTCAGAAGTAAACATATCATGGATACATTTAGAAGGAAACAAATCATGAATACATTCAGAAGTAAACATATTATGAATACATTCAGAAGTGAACATATATCACGTATACATTCAGAAGTAAACATATCATGGATACATTTAGAAGTAAACATATTATGGATACATTCAGAAGTAAAAATTAAACATACCATGGATACATTCAGAAGTAAACATATTATGAATACATTCAGAAGTAAATATATATCACGTATACATTCAGAAGTAAACATATCATGGATACATTCAGAAGTAAACATATCATGAATACATTCAGAAGTAAACATATATCATGTATACATTCAGAAGTAAAGATATCATGAATACATTCAGAAGTAAACATATCATGGATACATTCAGAAGAAAACATATCATGAATACATTCAGAAGTAAACATATATCATGTATACATTCAGAAGTAAACATAGCATGGATGCATTCAAAAGTAATACCATGAATACATTCAAAAGTAAACATATCATGAATACATTCAGAAGTAAACATAGCATGGATACATTCAGAAGTAAAATATCATGAATACATTCAGAAGTAAACAAATCATGAATACATTCAGAAGTAAACATATCATGAATACATTCAGAAGTATTTATTTATTTATTTATGTATTTATTGGGGTTTTACGCCGCTTTCAACATTCATTCAGAAGTAAACATATCATGAATACATTCAGAAGTAAACATATCATGAATACATTCAGAAGTAAACATATCATGAATACATTCAGAAGTAAACATATCATGAATACATTCAGAAGTAAACTTACTTTGTTCAAGAGTATTATAAAGGACCTTGTTTGCATATTCAGAAGTAAAACATCAAGTTATAACATTCAGACGTTAACATCTTCTTGTTTATTATATGCATATACTATAAGGCGAGTGAAAAGGCAAACGTCCCGTTTATACGAGCATTCTTAGAAGTAAATGTTTCAACAGCATACCCGGAAGTAATAAGATAATGTTTTTAAAGTGCTGTCTAAGCTGGGACGATATTTACGTCTAAGCAAACGGATAATGCACTATTAGATAATCTCATATAAATAGCATATGCATATCAAATAAACTGATATATAAATATAAAAAAATACTTTAGTATCGTCACTTAAAACCGGACCTACGGAGATTTTAAGTTGTATGACCACTCAGATCAGAATACAAATTAGCAAGGCCATACCACATCTTCAGATGCTAAATTCCTTTCGATGGCTGGTGGTCTTTGATAAATAAACGATTTGAATTTGATACTTTTAGAACATTGCAATAATCACACTGCGACCAAAGCAGTCCATGATCAGCCTGCAATAATAGCAAAGTCCTGAATGTAGGACTTCTTGTGACACATACCACTAGGTAAGTATAATCTAGTATGCAGTTTTAAATGCACCAATGTTATCTCTCAACTTACCTGGTTCTTGTTGACTATTCCCAGACCGTTGAGTAAAGGATCGATCACTTGTTTCCATTCGTCTAACGTCCAGGCTGGGTCAGCAGCCAGTGGCACGTCGTTGAGGAAAAATGTGGGCGTTCCTGCAACACTTCCTGTAATTATATTAAGGTTGTTGAATTTTCTTTTTTTTTTTAAATATTTCGAAATTGAAAACATCTTACAAACTCTAGAAACCGTGAAAAAAATAATAAAGACCATAAGGTTATCGAAATTCAAAACATCTGACTTTGGACAAAATAAAGTAAACATTTTTTTAACAAAAAATCTAAGATATCTAATAAATGTGTGTGAACGAGAGTTATAAATAGTTTTAGCAATGCACTGTCAATGTTGACGTTGAATTATGCACTGGTGCTAATGTGGAAGTTTCAAATAGATTAAACATAATGAAGGTTTTTAAAAGTGCAATTATTGCACAATGTTCTGTAATATGCTACGTATCATTTTAAGGATTACCTATTATTTCAACGTAATATAACTTTTCTATACAAGTTACATCGTATATTCAATGATAGATCCATAACCCTGATCCCGTCGTACAATAGTATTTTTACTACATTTTCCAACAATATAGACCAAGATGAGCATGCATATAATATGATAGAAAATTTTAAAACTCCTATACGTCATTATAATCATTGTTGGGTAGGGGGAGGGGAATAAAAACATTCAGTGTCTGTTGCACAGATGAACAAAATGCAAAAACATTCAGTGTCTGTTGCAAAGATGAACAAAATGCAAAAACATTCAGTGTCTGTTGCAAAGATGAACAAAATGCGAAAACATTCAGTGTCTATTGCAAAGATGAACAAAATGCAAAAACATTCAGTGTCTGTTGCAAAGATTAACAAAATGCAAAAACATTCAGCGTCTGTTGCAAAGATGAACACAATGCAAAAACATTCAGCGTCTGTTGCAAAGATGAACAAAATGCAAAAACATTCAGTGTCTGTTGCAAAGATGAACACAATGCAAAAACATTCAGTGTCTGTTGCAAAGATGAACACAATGCAAATTTGTTCATAGTCAAACGTAGAGGTTTTGAGCCATAATTATGCGAGCAGCGACCTACATATTGAAAGCAAGCATGTGATATCGCGGTATTCACTGTCCGTTTTAAAGAGACACGGATTCAACGTACTTAAGATACGATACAACTTTTGACGAAAATCTAGAATTGAAGTCATATGATGTCACTGAAATATGCTATTGTGTGATACCAATAACAGAAATGCAACCAGAACCCCTTTCCCCTGCCGAGATTCAATGGTGTATTTACTTGTACATGAATATTTCCAGGCTGTACGTGTCTCGGTCTCCAGTTCTTTTAATTCCATGGCGGCTAAAAACTCAGCTTCGTTGATGCCTAATTCAGCTGCATAGCTGGCTAGTAATCTACAGAACAAAAACAATAATATGCACAAGACTGAACAATAATGGGATGGTACGGGTATTTTTTTTCTGGTGGGGGGGATGGTGGTAAGTAGAACATATTTTAACCTTTCCCATATATTCCTAAAGCAGAACATATTTTAACCTTTCCCATATATTCCTAAAGCAGAACATATTTTAACCTTTCCCATATATTCCTAAAGCAGAACATATTTTAACCTTTCCCATATATTCCTAAAGCAGAACATATTTTAACCTTTCCCATATATTCCTAAAGCAGAACATATTTTAACCTTTCCCATATATTCCTAAAGCAGAACATCTTTTAACCTTTCCCATATATTCCTAAAGCAGAACATATTTTAACCTTTCCCATATATTCCTAAAGCAGAACATATTTTAACCTTTCCCATATATTCCTAAAGCAGAACATCTTTTAACCTTTCCCATATATTCCTAAAGCAGAACATCTTTTAACCTTTCCCATATGTTCCTGAAGCAGAACATCTGTTTAACCTTTCCCATATGTTCCTGAAGCAGAACATCTTTTAACCTTTCCCATATGACAAATGAAACCGTATCCGGCGTAAATCGGTTGTGTTGCATCAGCGAACAGTGATCACTCTAGCGAGCACGTGCATACAGTCTCATCAGAGTCTACACTGTCCATCAAGACTTTTCATTGACGGACGCAGCTTTAGTAACATGGTGCTTGTACCATTGTTTCAGAATACTTGGACGATTCTATCCAAGTTTTGCAATAAGCTCTCGTTTTGACAATTTAGGTAGGAAATCTGGCGTAGGAACGTCTCCGTTGCGTAGTGATAATAAGAACGTCCGCTTTGGGAGCGAGAGACCACCGGTAGGGTCATACTAAATGCAGTCGAACCTGTGCTAAAGAACACATTGGAATAGCAATTCCCTGCCTATAGCCATAACAATTTTGACTTCCAAATCACTCCTTTTCTGCCTAAATGACCATGTAATTAAAGATCACCTGTGAACAAAGGATATAGTTTTGCCTTCTCATGGGTGGTCTTTATACACAGGTTCCTCTATACTTAAGTGAGATCCCTTTTTGGTGGTCAGGGTTATAGGGATATCATAACGACTGGTTCATCGGCGAAAGCCATGCCGTTGTTTGTATGTAGCGACGCTTTCGTTTATTCTACTCATTAGGGCAACGCTAATAATCATCATAAAACCAATGTAGTGTCATTGTTTCTGTTGTACTATATATATGAGCCGTTCCACGAGAAAACCTCATTGTAGACCAGATCAGTCTAAGCATGCCGCGCTGGCTAACCCGGACAGACACTTTTCGCCTCCTGTGGATTTTCTGTTTCATGAATCATTACTCTATACCTCTATCACCATGAGACGGAATGTGTCGGCCCGGATGAGCCTATGCGGATTGGGCAGGCTAATCTGGGTCGATACATTACGCAGAGTCCATTATGTTGGTTTTCTCGTGAAATGATTCTCTCTCTATATATAGATGTACTACAATCATATGGCACACATAAACAAGCACTGATGGCACACTAACATAGCCTACTTAATTTATAAACACAATTTACTATAATGGTATTAGTGTTTGTTTATGAATAATGGAAACAATATGTGTGTTTACGATTGTTGCACATCTATACAACGGTGTAATGGCACAACAAAATAACCAACTTAATTTATAAACAACCATTATGCTGTCATTGGGTGTGTTTACAGTAAGTGTGCTTTGCCATTGTTGCACGTATATACAACGGTCTGACCTACTTAATTTTTAAAAACACAATTCGCTATAATGCTATTAGTGTTCGTTAATAAACAATTGAAACAATGTTTGTGCTATACTATTGCACACCTATAACATAAATACATTGTTTTTTGTCACTCTAGATTTACGTTGTCTGGGTCAATTTCCACTAACCTTCCATAGCGCTAACTTATACTTAATTATTTTAAAGAATATTTCATCAATTTAGCTTTCCCTAATATTCTGTAAAACAGGAATGGTGGAATGTATTCAAGTAAATGACTAAGTTGGCATAAATAGTTACCCTGTTGACAATCAATTCTTGTTAAGGAATGAAATATTTTAGCATTTGTATTAGGGAAACAAATATGATGAAATATAACATTAAGTGGGTATTTAAGTATTATTGACGCCGCGTGGAAGCGCGGCGTCAGTATGGAATAGGTTTTAATTTTGTACCATGGGGTGACGTAATCAAAAAGGGAGAAACCCACAGATATTATTGTAAAGAAAAACTCTGTAATATGTTTGAAAAAACAGCCTATATGGTTGAATAAATTGTATAAACTGATTTAAGAAACAACAAGATACAAAATATGTACATCTTTCACAGTTGTTACAAAACTTTAGATACATTTAAATTGTGTTTAATAACTGTTCCCCAACTAATTAGGCTAAGCTTTTTTTATGAGTTGATTTACGGAGTTCACTAGGCTACGCTGTTTTAATTGTTTGGTTTACAAATTTATTGAAAATCTTGTTAACACTCTGGAAGCCGCATTTTTGACTTGAGCATGTTGAAACTTTGTCAGAATGTTTGTCTTATGATATCTAGCCCAAGTTTGAATATAGGTCATGTCGGGTCAAAAACTAGGTCACTAGGCTAAATTGAAGGAAAATCTTGTTAACACTCTGGAAGGCATATTTTAAACTTGAACATGTTGACACTTTGTCAGAAAGTTTGTCTCGATTATATCTAGGCCAAGTTTGAAACTGGGTCATGTCGGGTCAAAAACTAGGTCACTAGGCCAAATTTAATGAACATCTTGTTAACACTCTGGAAGCCGTATTTTTGGCTTGAACATGTTGAACATTTGTCAGAATGTTTGTCTTAGTGATATCTTGGCCGAGTTTGAATATAGATCATGTCGGGTCAAAAACTAGGTCAATAGGCCAAATTTAAAGAAAAGCTTGTTAACACTCTGGAAGCCGCATTGTTTACTTGAGCATGTTGAAACTTTCTCAGAAAGTTTGTCTTGATGATATCTAGGCCAAGTTTGATTATTGGTCATGTCCGGTAAAAAACTAGGTCACTAGGCCAAATGTAAGGAACATCTTGTTAACACTTTGGAAGCCACTTTTTTGGCTTGAGCATGATGAAACTATGTTGGAATGTTTGTCTTAGTAATATCTAGGCTAAGTTTAAATGTAGGTCATGACCGGTCAAAAACTAGGTCACTAGGCCAAATTTAAGGAAAGTCTTATTAACACTTTGGAAGCCACATTTTTGGGTTGAGCATGTTGAAACTTTCTCAGAATGTTTGTCTTAGTGATATCTAGGTAAAGTTCGAATATGGGTCACGTCAGGACAACTAGGTCACTAGGCTAAATTGCAGAACAATCTAGTTAACACTATAGAGATTGCATTTTTGACTTGAGCAGCTTGAAATTTTGTCAGAAAATTTGTCTAGATGATATTGCCATTGGCGCTGAAAGAGTAAAGTCTTATATAACCCATTCTCAGGTGAGCGATTCCAGGGCATCATGGCCCTCTTGTTTCCAATTTATTTCTGTTGTATTACTAAACTTAAAACGTTCCTCCCCATGCAGTTGTTAATTCAGACCATTGTATTCTTGCTATATGTTGACTATACATGAAAGCTTTTTCTTTTAATTTCATAAATGCTTAATTTCGATATTAAATATCTTTAAACTTGTTAGAATTATTTGTATATTTTGTTTATATACTCTCGGTTTTTTTTTATCATACTTCTGCTCAACTGGAAGGAGAATCGACTCCCCTCTCTCCTTCCAAAGCTTGTGTCACACTTAACTTATAACTAGAGGCATTAACACTTAAGTTAATATCTGTTAATATTTCAGTATCTATGTTTTTTGTTTGTCTAATTGATCTAGTTAGAGCAGATTTAAAATTAAGAAACTTCAGCTTGTTTTGTTGCAGTCAATGTTAAGCAAACGGTAAAACAAATAGTTTGAAGACTTAACTCGTCAATTCACGACTAAATTTTACATGCTGAATATCATATAGATCGTAGCATATAAAGTATATACTCCACTCCCTACGTCAAAATGGACCCTTTTTGCTATTGATAACATTTTATTATAGACTATGGTATCCAGGTGAGCAATAAGGAACATCTCGGCCTTCTTGTTTAAGATAAAGGTACATTTGGCCTTCTTTACATCCTGTCCGTTTGCACAGGTTATTTAAATGTTTTGAACTGCATCTGCTTTCCTTTAAGTCATGCCTTAAAAGCATGCGCGGCGTCTTTGATGCTTAGCATCAAAATTCGTCTTGTTTAGCCTCTAGTAAGGCTGGTTGAATTGGACAATGTTTGTTAATTGGTAAAAAAGGACATTGCCAACACCTTCGTCCTAAATTGTCCCCTTTTATAATTACGTCACACATACCTGATGACGCCATTGGTTGTCATATTTGCTGTGGCGTCGTTGGACATGGATGCCAATTTCTCGTTATAGATTTTACCAAACCACTGATAAGCCATGTCGACTGACATCAGTTTCCTAACACAGTTCGCTCCCTAGAATGAAAAAAAAAGCAGCCCGTCAGGCGAAAAGTGGGACTTGATGCATCTCGATGTCGGAGTTAAGAAATCGACGTGAACTCAGTGCGGTCACAATTCTTGCTTTTGTTACAAAAGTTACATTCACGACACTTTTAACTTTAGTCGGAAAATTAAGACTATTGATACTGCGTATAAGTGTATTCAAGGAACTCGCCGTGGCCGAGTGGTTACCGTCGGGGATTTGAAAACGGATGGTACGTATTTGATCCGCTCGCGGTGGCCATGATGGAGTTCCCTAGGGCAATGCGCATTTCCTAGCATGTCTTAGCACAGTACTGGGCTGTTTACACAGGGATCATGAATAAGTATTCTGTCGCCGTGATATAACTAAAATAATGTCGAACACGGCGTAAAACTTCAATAAAACAAACATACTAAAAGCATATTTCACTCATTATGTTTGCGTGTGTAAGAAGACGCGTAATTGTGATATTAAAACGTTTTCAAAGGTTTCTTATCATATGGTAAAGGCAAAATAATCCTTGCAAAACTGTTTCGATGAAACTTGAGATGAGATCTAGTATATGACCAGTACTGGATGCTGTATGTTCCAGGAATAAGTAACACTAAGCGGAAGTATTCTCACGTTTTTAACATTAATGTATAAAATTATGATAACAATGTTATGTATATGTATGTATTAAACGACATGCCATTTTCTGGTGTATGTATATTTATATGCATGTTTTATGTGACTATGAGCTTATATGCTTAATGTCAATTAAATGATCTAGTTGTGTGCCAAAGTCAGGCAGTAATTATGATGTTTTAACGACATAGCTTGGTAAAATGCGAACTCCACCAACCTGTCTTGACAATGATTCTGTGTATGGAATATGAAAGGAATTCCGTCCACATATGAAAGTCCTCAAGCGATAAAATTGTTTTAAACAAATGCATTATAGTCACTGTGAATTTGAACTTTGACCTAAGTCGGTGGAATGCAAATTTTAACAAGAGCAGATGATTGTAAACATATGAGTTAATTTACATAAGAAGCGGATAAGAAATAAAGTCACAAGAACGATAGCGTCATTCGTACAACATTTAACAGACGATATGACATTGACAGTTGATCTAGGTCAGTGAAATCTTAACGCATACAAAAGGGGTTGCAAGTGAACATAATAAATAAAGTCTCTAGAGCGATGACGCTGTTTCAAACGGACGTAAATAGTCACTCTGACCTTGCCATTTGACCTAGGTCAGTGAAACGCGAATTCGTACACGAGGCTATGTTGGTGAACATGTGTGTAAAGTTTCATCACAATCGGATAAGGAACAAAGTCGCTGGAATGATGGCGTCTTTTCGTACAGAAGTATAATATTCACCGTGATCTTGACCTTTGCCCTAGGTGAAAATCCGTACAAGAGGCGAAGCTGGTGAACAGTATTCAGTTTCATACAATCTGATAAGAAATGAAGTCGCTAGAGCGATCACGTCGTTGGGACATGTACGTACGTACGGGCGAATCCCCATATACACTCGACGGCCTCGTCGTGAGGGGATTAATAAAGAAAGAAAGATCGAACAAAAAATAAGAAAACATATGAGATCAATGTCTTGATTATAGCATTGAAGCTGATACTGGGTGAATAGAATGATGATTGTGATAGTAGTCACGATGATGAAAGTGATGACGATGATGATAAGTGTGATGATGATGACAAATGATGATGCTGAATTGCTGATGTATAAAAATACTACTCACAATAGCAGTTAGGTATGCCTGGTGGTGATAAGGCAGTGGGAACATATGAAGTGTCAGTTTTAACGTGGAAGCCCCGTAGTGAGTGGCGACCGCCATCGCCGTCGGGAAAGCGTCACGGCTGTCCGGGCACAGCGGCCCCATGTGTATGTCTAGATTTATCTGTGCGTCACTGCTTCCTCCCTTATACACGTAACCAAGAGGGTGTTTTGGTATAATCAGCTGACACCAGGTGGAGCCAAGGATAGCAAACAACGCCAACAAACTGTATGACCTCATGCTTAAGTTCTCTGGGTAAATATATAAATATCTTTGTATATTAGGTCTTCCAAAGGGAAGAAAGTCAGTAAAACTCTTGATATCAATACTACTCTTTAATAATCTAGTTTTCGACCACTTTTTTTGTATCAAGATTAAAAAAACAAAAACAAAACGGACATTTAAGTTTTGTCAATTCTGGTGTTGAAGAGATCAAATTGTGATTACTAAATAATGAATAATAAGTAATTAATGATGAGCACAATTTGATCAAGTTGTCGAAAATTAGATAATTAAAGAGTTGTATTGGTATAAAGTGCTACATGGATATATCTAATGTTATAAGCAGGGTGTTTCATCGTCTCATTGTCAATTATCAATTTTAAACCTTTCCCAAATACATTAAATCTGCAAAAGACGGCTTTGAATATGCATCTAGGCAAAACTATTGAAACTCTTCTATATTATAAACGAAAGTATTAATATTGAATATAGTTGAATAATTGTAACAGAAGTCAGCTGAGGGTAGATGTTTATGAATGCAGCTGCAAGTTGGAACGGGTACAAAACATACAAATCAAGCATTCATTCAGCGAACGTTATATCAAATAGGATGAGGGTTAAAACATACAAATCAAGCATTCATTCAGTGAACGTTATATCAAATATGATGAGGATTAAAAGCAATAATCAATTGAGCTCCCACGAGAAAACCAATATTGTGGACTCGACGTAAAGTATCGACACGGATCAGTCTACCGCGCAGGCTAACCCGGACAGACACTTTTCGCCTACTGTGGATTTTCTGTTGCAGGAATCATTACTCTATACCTATATCTCCCTTAGACGGAATGTGTTGTGCAGACCATTATGTTGGTTTTCTTGCTGGACGACTCAATTATTGACGTCTTTTAACTATTTACCGGACATGATATTTAGTTTTTCCTGTCATATCCGGTAAATTGAAAAATGATTATAAATCCTTTAGGATTGTCGTGAAGGCATTTCAACAAACCGGCGTCATGATACACTAACAATGAGTTCTGACAAAAATCCACTAGATAGACAGTCAGTGGTTCGACTTAGTCCTTTCGTACATACAGACGCTTCTGGAAATTGCTCATAAAGAGCAAGTAAGTTCACCTTTTGTTACAATGTTTTCAACTTTATTCAATAATTTTTCTTTCATTAGAGTGTTGCCATATTTTTGACGAAATGTTTCCTACGTCGTCTGCTACAGATTTGTTGTATGCGGGAAATAGTCACATGTAATATTTGAAAAATTTGAATCTGCTAACAGTAAACAATTTTAACCGATATAGAGAAAATGGTATAAGAACAAATAGATGGCCCGGATTTAATGTAGTTTTTTAAAACGTGTATTCTAAAGAATAGTATGTGCACAACAAGAGACATTCTTATTTGAATTTAGGTGAAATACATGTCGTTTAAACTGTATAAATTAAATTCAGTTTCTCTTACCTTTTTCGAGCTTTTTATCTAAACAAATGTCCAGGAATAGCTAGACGGGGAATTTATTTTCAGAATCGTTAAATAAGTAATATAATTAAACTGGTAGAGCAATTCTAAATGATCAGTCCGTATTAAAGTCCTTGCTGCATAAAATTAATCCCAACAGGTATAAACATTTATAAATAATACAATCATGAGTTCAACTTCACCTGTGTCTTGTGACATAAACACGTGCATGTGAAAAGACACCTGATGAATTTTGTGAACATTATATATATAGATGAGCCTCTGCATCCGCAATCAGATCAAGAACTACACTTTGCATATTTATTACTTACATAAGCTTGTTAAAAGATTATGTCAATTTGTGTTCAGTCTGACATGATTGATTGATTTATTGGGGTATATCGCTATATTCAACAATGTGTCAGTCATATCACGGCCAGTTCACCTACTCATGTTTTTCTTGGCTTTCTCACACCAGTACTCCACACAACATTTTTTCCAAGTAACTGGCTGCTTTTCCACATAGACTGTTAGCCCTTTTGTCAAACGTCGGAAAAGATTTTGGTCGAGCTGGGGTTCGAACTCACAACCCCTGGATTGACAGCTCGTGCCGCTACCGACTGAACTACTGACATGATTGAGCAAGATGATCTGAACCTACAGTGTTCAGAATTGCCAAGTTCCAAATAGTGCCTTTTCTAATGCACTGGTTCATATCGTATTGTTCTATTTAATACTTATAACCGATAACAATTCAAATATCATTAGTTATCACTTAGAAGTAACAATAGCATATAATAACAACGTATATGATTAAAAGTTGGTTATTGAGGTATGACAGTGGATTATAAGTGTATAACCTAATAAACTCATTGCTTAGTCAGTCTTTACCCGTCTCTTAAATAATCATATTAAGTAAAAGAATGGCATTAACAGATGTTCTCTTAGATATACGAACGGGATATATTACCATTCGTGAACAACACAATAATTTTACTCGTGACAAAGCCACTCGTGAAGAAATTACTTTCGATAATATTTCACCGCAACAGACAATTATCCTACATAAAAATGGTCAGTCAAGTTACATACATATGTACTGCGTTAAATTAACTAGGACCATGTCACACGAAACCCGACTTTCGTCGTATTACGATCAGGAGAGAACCAGATCAACCTGCACCCCACGCACGGTCATATCATAATCTTGCATGTTCGCCTTCTAGTGGTAGCCTTAGAAACGATAATGACCAGAATCTGACTGTACAAAAATAATGTGATCGATCGTAAATACAATTTATGTCCAAGTGTCGGTGTTCGCGTGATGCGGCCCAAGTTTGATATCACAGATAACCCGACACCCCATCCTTGACCCTTTTCCATATACAGACGCTTTTTGACGCCTCTGCAGCAGACGACTTTTGAAAACAATGATGAGCAATTTCTCCTTTTGCCAAAACGTTTCCAAAAGACGCCTGCTGTAGATGCTTCAAAGGGCGTATTAATGTGGGAAAGGGTTAAAGCATTATGGGAAATGGGAATATGCTCAAAATGAGCAAATCCTTATTTTCCCACATTACTTTTAACTCTGTATCGAATTAAAACTTCCGGATAACCAGATATTATTTCCTCGGAAGTTTAACTGTTAACCCTGTCCAACAAACAAACAATATCTGACGCCTCTGCGGCAGGTGACTTTTTAGCAATTTTTCCTTTTGCAACAATGTGTTAACTTTTCTTTTAATTAAGATTTCCCTTCAGATGTTTTCAAAGTCGTCTGCTGCAGATTTGTTGTATACGGGAAAGGGTTTATAACGGTGGGGTTCATGATATTATTGAATCTGATATAATGAAATAAAACAGAATAGCTTGGATAACCCTTTTTACCAATCCTTTTTCCCCCCGAATCAATTGCGACCAAGACACATGGAAACCGCCCTTATGAACATATACTAAGAGCCAGCAAAAATACAGATCAGCTAAACGCTCAATATTATCATGATTTTTTTTTTTTGTTCATCACCAAGCCGTACAAGCATTCTGCATCATAATTACCATATATAGACACAAGGGGAAGCATTTAGGGCCTAAAGTTAAATAGACCGATCAGGTCAATTGGAAATTGATTGTGAAATTTACTGAGCTAAGAAGTTGCACCAATATATATGTTATATGATCTTTAGCCATTGGTGCTCTAGATGAAAACCTGAGGCATCAAGGTCGCGTCTTATTACAAATGAGCCGTTCCACGAGAAAACCAACATTGTGGACTCTGCGCAGATTATCCGAGCCGACATATTCCGTCTCAGGGGAATAGAGGTATAGAGTAATGAACAGAAAATCAACAGTAGAGGAATTGTCTTTCTGGGTTAGCCTGCGCGGCATGCCTATTCTGATCCCGATTGATACTTTACGCGGAGTCCACAATGTTGGTTTTCTCGCGGGACGGCTCAAATTGGCCAAAAGTAATAACTAATCTTCCTACAAGTAAAACTACTGATACTTATATGCTACAGATGCACGGAATAGTATACTTATCAAACGGCTACTACTACAGCTGCTGCAAATATTACTGCCACTACTACTAAAACTGCTAATACTACTGCCACTACTACTAAAACTGCTAATACCACTGCCACTACTTCTAAAACTGCTAATACATCTGCCACTACTACTAAGACTGCTAATACTACTGCCACTACTACTAACACTGCTAATACTACTGCCACTACTACTAAAACTGCTAATACTACTGCCACTACTACTAAGACTGCTAATAGTACTGCCACTACTACTACAACTGCTAATACTACTGCCACTACTACTAAGACTGCTAATATTACTGCCACTACTACTAAAACTGCTAATACTACTGCCACTACTACTAACACTGCAAATACTACTGCCACTACTACTAACACTGCAAATACTACTGCCACTACTACTAAAACTGCTAATACTCATTCGGTATTATTGCAACCATAACTTCTATAACTGCTTATACTGAGTCGGTGATATTGCCACCCCGACTACCACTATGTTGCTAGTGCTAGCATGATCGATACTGCAAATACAAGGTGTTTACGGTGATAATGCAAACAATGATAATAGTATTTCTGCCATACCTCTTTTGATCACTAAAATGTCCTAATTCGTTGACCCTATACTTCAATACGCAACTCAGTAAACGTGTATATTTACTATAACAGGTATAACGTACTTTATTTATACCGATAAACTCAAAGTCAAAGTAGCGGATCTGTCAAAGGGATCGGGGCAGAAGGCAGAAACGGTGTTAGCGGTAGGGGAGACCGGCGCTAGTTGATACAAATATTAGTATTTTCGATATTATTCGTTTACTGTTATCATTAACATTAGGCCCTACCTGGAAATCTAATCATCCCACGGATCGTCATAGGTACTCGGTGATATATACAACGTTCCTACCATCCACCATTACAAAACTTTAAAAACAAAATACTCTGTTTATATACGTTTAAAATTCAGTATGATTTGTTTTTAAATACTGTAAAAAAAAAAAGGAAGAATTATATAGAACATTTAGATCGATCTAATACAGTATTTTGGGTTTATATAATCTATATAAAAATAGTATTATGTTTGTAAGTTGTATATTGTCAGATAGCCGGAAATATCGGAGGATGCCCGTACATGCCATATAGTGTCTATGCGGATAGGTTGGCTTCCGGTGTGAAGAGTTCTTAATGACAATTTGAATTGTGTGTTTAATGGTAAATGTAAATGGTTATTAAATGAAGAGACGTATAGGTTTCATCAAATAATCACATATCACCTATAGCCCGATTCAAGGATATTTTGACATGATAAGGGAATTATTTTCCCCATCGCCCCTTCAGCATTAAAATCCCTATTTGTACCTGCGCCTGTGCTAAGTCACAAGACCAAAATCGTAGCCTGGCTCGTGAAGCAAACCACGTGAACGAACCCTTCACCATAAACGATGATTACTTCCAAACACTTTTCAATTTAAAAGTATTGTTAACATCTACCATGAAATTCAACGTGAAGACCCGTGGTGATTATCGTTGTTTGTCGCTTATAAGTCCAGGTTTCTGTACTAGGTATGCAAATTTATATTTTGACCGTTCGCATCCTGTTAAAATGCAATATGTAACGTCGAAATATTGAGACTAGTCGCTTAATTATTGACAATGAAATAGTAGAAGTTTTTCTCAAGGGTATTTTCTTTTCCTACAATGTTTTCAAAACATATTCAAATGCATCTCTAGCAAAAATTTCATGAAACTTTGAGGGCAAGACAAAAGACAAATGTTCTAGAACATGTAGACCTACAAGAAAAGTGAATTTGTTGAATAATAAATGTAGATTGTATGTTCTAAAAAAAGATACTGTCACGTAGTAATCTATACCCGAAATATATACATGCGATCATGTGATCGTTAAAGGTATAGTGTCACTAAATGGCAATTTCAGTATTTTAAAACACCAACTGTGCTAAGACCTTTCCTGGACCATCGGGGTAAGTCGTGCGAGTTTGCTACGATCCATCACGATGGTCGTGGTGGATCGTAACAAGGCTGTACGGCGCCACTACGACGTGTAACGATCAACCAAGACTAAGTTACGATCTACCACGACATGGTACGACTTCCTTCGACTTGCTATGATGTTATCCCCGACCACGTTACGACTCACCAAGATCAATTTATTTTGTTCACGCGAATCACGTGGTTTAATCAAAGCACTCAAAATGCTGCAAATCACGGAATACATTAGGACAAGGATTTGCCGACTTTTTTTTTTTATCACATACACTTTACAAGAAGACCTTGTTACGTTTTTGAGTTGAATGCACACTATTGTATACACAGAATGTGAGTCTATCGCAAACTGTTATTTGACTGGCGGTATTTCACAGAGGTCGTTGCATAGTTTACACACTCATTTATGGATTAATCCCAATGCATGCTATATCAAAATCAAAAGAACGCTACATAACAGTGATAACTATATTGAAATACCAATCAGAATATCAAAGCAAAAAAATAAACAATCTGTATCCACATTTTCTGGTTACTTACAACAAATAATGGTGGCAAATTTGTTTTATCTTGTTTGAAATAATTTATATAATACTTTTAAAATTAACACTATTCATTTTATAAACACAAGCATATTTAAACTGTGCTATAATGAACAATAATGAATGGTCCATGCCTGGAGATTATTTTACAGTAAACTACGTTTATACAAAATAATCCAAATTGTAGGGAGTCATTTTAGCATCGCTTTAAATACAGTCACGGTCAGCTGTCTCAAAACAACTGTTATTTTTTCCATAACATAGGTAAACAAATACATGCATTTTTTTCATTCTTTCAAATTCTCAAAAAGTGAGAATATTCAATAAGTATGTTGTAGAAGTTGTTGATCTGAAGGTACTTATAGATCAGTCTGTGGTACTTTTTACTCTGTAGTGTTTTTCACGATACCTAATTTCTAATGACATTTATACATTTCTAGCGATTTTGCACTACGATACGAATGAATCTTGAAATCTGAACATAAGGGCCGTGGTGTGTATGCGTACAGCATTAAATGAAGGAACAGCTGAATAGCTTAGTAGAATATTAATACTACACAGATTAACATGAAATGCATGGGTTATATAGAAATATGTTACACTAAGAGGTGTCGCTTTGAGTGGATACACTTTCATTTATGAGTTCATTTGTTAAGACAATATACACAGCACTCTCCTCCCTTCAAATGTAAAGTCATCAATTCAAATTCAATTTTGAAAACACAATCATAATACACCTGATGAACGTATGCACATACTACTAAAATGTGTTCCGATTGTGATTAGCTATTAAGTTCCAATGTCCACGATGACCTCAATTAACATAATCATTAGCATGTATAGCGGTACAAAATCCCAACCTCGTCGCCAGTTTGTTGTTTATGTGTACACCATTAAGGTATTGGATCTGTAATGGTCAATATCACAATATTGCCTAAATTTGTTTCCCTTGATATCTTCATCCATTGAGACATGTATTTCTGAAATTTTAGAAGATTTTACCGTCTATGATGGAAATTATTTATTTTTTTGTTGTTCAATGCTTCAAACCTTGAGATGGCAAAACATGTACAACAACTAGACACAATAAAATTGCTTTAATTTTCATACATGTCTTAAAAATGATGTATAAAGGGCTCTTTTACTTCAAAAGAACATTGCTAATTAAAATAAACACCAATGAAAATAAAATACATTAAGAAAAAAAGAAAAAATATCTTAAATATCACCCTACCTTCCTTCTGAAAGCTGCTTTTAAAAAAAAAAAAAGGTTTCAGATCCAATACCTTAAATCAGGGACACTATATTTTGTAATATAGTGTCCCTGTAATATAGTGTCCCTGCTTAAATGAATGAGAAACCATATAGCTTAGCAGAATATTTTAACATGGAATACATGGGTTATATAGAAATATGTTAGACTAAGTGGAAAAAAGTTGCATTCATGATTTAATTAATTAAGACAATATACACAGCACTCCCCCTTTCAAATGTTCAATTTAAATTCAATTTAAAAGAAATCGCAATCATAATAACACCTGCGGAAAGTACTCCTTTAATTTGTTCAGTTCATGAATGACACACAAAGAAAGAATGCACATATTGCTTTAATTTGTCTATGCATGTTGCGCGTGATCAAGTCATGTTGACGGCGTAGAAATACAATTGTATTTGTTAATCATGTAATTCGTATATTTTAACATAACATTGCTGTCGAGTTCTTTCTTTTGGGTAAGTGATGTCGTATCAAATCCGTTTTCCGGCTTCATTTGCCAACAAGTCACCGCATTTTGATTTTTAGACTAGAACTATTTGGCTGTTCGAAAGGACCGACATGTGTATTAGCTGGCAACAGTCCATTCATTTTTAAAAAATATTCCACAGATCATCCACTTTCATTGACATTATATACGATCTACAACTACCAATACATGTTCATGAACCCGAGGTGGTGTTCAGAAACGCAGAGCTGATATAGAAAGACAGATGGGAAGTAATTCAATGCCGATATTGTAAAACACTAGTCTAGATTCCAGTCTCAAAATGATGAGTGTCTTCGGATTTCGCCTACTTCTAACGAGCCCCTTGCTAAAAACTGATTTTATCTTGCTACCCACGTTCACGATTATCACAAAATACATTCTTACATGACAAATAATCTCTGAATGGCAGAGGTCAATCTCGATTATCCTCATAAGAATGTAAAAGATACGAAACGTTCTAGCGAGACAATAGAAGCATCCAGTAATCTTCTCCCCTTCTAACACTACTTGATCTATTCTTCACAGAAAATATTATGACATGGCATCCACTTTTCACTTTTAAAATAACGTCATTTGGAAAGGTTCATTATGCCCACATACTTATTTATTGATCACTGGTCGTGCGCACGGGATACTATGTCGTGCGCACGAGATACTAAGTGGTGCGCACGAGATACTTAAGTCGTGCGCAGGAGATACTATGTCGTGCGCAGGAGTTACTAAGTGGTGCGCACGAGATACTATATCGTGCGGACGAGATAAATAAAAACATACACATGTCACTTCTGTGCCACCGTAACATGGCACAGAGGTGACATGTGTACGTTTTATTTATCTCGTGCGCACGACTTAAGTATCTCGTGCGCACCACTTAGAATCTCGTGCGCACGACATAGTATCTCGTGCGCACCACTTAGTATCTCGTGCGCACGACTTAGTAACTCGTGCGCACGACTTAATTATCTCGTGCGCACGACATAGTATCTCGTGCGCACGACTTAGTATCTCGTGCGCACGACTTAGTATCTCGTGCGCACAACTTAATTATCTCGTGCGCACGACATAATATCTCGTGCGCACGACACAGTATCTCGTGCGCACGCCTTAGTATCTCGTGCGCACGACTTAGCATGTCGTGCACACGAGATAAATAAAAACGTACACATGTCACCTCTGTGCCACCGTAGATCCCTGACATAAAATAATAATTAAGATCACGTCAACATTGACGTGTGAAATATAGTTTGTTTTATTTTAACCTTTGCCACATACAAACGCTTTGTGACACCTCTGCAGGAGACGTCTTTTGACAACATTGTGTCTATATTTTAGAAAAAGTTGTGTGTCCATTGTACGCAATCCATGTAATAATAATAAAGATACAACATACAATATGTAATTGATATACAACATGTAATTGATATACAACATGTTATTGCCATCCAACATGTTAACAGGTTTTTTCTACTTTTTGGGGAAAAAACACTGTGCAGGTACACAGGTAAATTGGGTAAGTTTAACAACGGTTGTTGTAATGAATAGTGTAATGGACATATATGTATTTGAATAATCTGGATATATCACATCGATAGCAATTATGGGTCGTCGTCAAGGATCATCGCTAGATTTTAAAAATATTGGTTAAGGATTGTTTGAAGATTGCGTACGTGTAGCTGACGTCGCACGCTGTTTTGGCGTTCATAAAATGGCTACAAGTACGATTCCGCCAGACAGACAGTGAGGTCAGGTAAACCTCGTAACGTCACTGGAAAATCTCTAAATTGTGACCTCATTCAGACATATTCGCTTCATGGTTGCCCGGAAGCATGCAACTCAACTTACCAGGATTTCGATTTCTACGGCCCGTAATCGGCTGAATGCTGCAAGACGTCGAGCTTGTCGCCCGCCCTTACGTTGATATCCTATTGAACGTACGCCTACGTCACCCCGTGTACCGAGTCTTGTTTTGGCTCGACAATATGTTGGATGGATATGAAGGTAGGATCGTTTTTATAGATTAGTACAACATTACTCTTTATGAAGCAGATGGCAGGATGCGAGTATGAAGACTGGAACGTGAAAGATTTGGCTCTACTTACATCGTCCAACGTGATCGCTACGGTGGTGGAAATATTTTGGTATAGATCGGTATTTCACATAGCGGTTAGACAGAACTTAAAACCATACGTGATAACCTAAATAGGTTCGTTATTGTTATATACTGATTATTGTTCCCGCAATCGTTCATACTGACGTTCTCCAGCAAGATATCGCGCTCTTGCAATGCCCGTTACACAGAGAACGTTCTGGAATTAAACAACATTGACTACCCTGATTGGCCAGCGAAATCACATAAACTTGCCCTGATTGCGTATGTATGGGATTATTAGGACGGTAAGGATAAACGGACCAGTAGTACTGGTACCTAACCCAGCAAATACCGTGATAAAACTGAAAAAATGTTGAAAACGGCGTAAAACACCAAACGATAAATAAACAATAAATGATATGAGACGCAACGTGTTCAGCTGTAATTTACAAACGGGATGGACACATGAAATATTGACATAGACAGATTTCTATGTTACTCCTTTGTTTAATATGAATATAAAATATCGTCATTTGTCAAAACTGTTTGATATAAGCAATGGATAATAAATTAACTATACGGTAGGTTTCCAAATTTGAGTCGCAATATATAAGCAGTGACTAAAAAATTTCTTCTGAGTATATTGTATTGAACGTTCATGCATGTTTTACGGTCATAAGATGACTAATTAGCTAACCTCCATTTTATATCTAAGCAAACGTTTGTCTCTTTTATGCCTTTAAGAAAAAACAGTTTCATGTTTTACTCCATCTTTGATACCACTATGAATTTCAGATTGGAAAAACATACCATTTAAGGTCATGAATTGAGATTTCTGTGTTCAATAACTGTCTTGTATTAAGCAAGACCCTTTTTCACTTAAAAAAATATGTTTATAATCTCTCTGCCAAAGCTTAGCTATCCTGCAATGATCTAAGCAACTTAAGGAAATGAAATATATCAGAAGCACGAGTTATTTCCCTTAGTCTATTATATCATATAAGCGCTTTACATAAAATACAAATACCCAAAACAAGCGTCTTAGCTAACATATCATGCAATGGTCTAAGGGAGACAACTTTTGAAAAAAGTATTTACTATTATGGTCTAAGGGAAACAACTTTAGAAAATGAAATATATCAGAAGCACGAGTTATTTTCCCTGAACCATAAACTCATTAAAATACAGAAACGACCGTCTTTATCTGCAATGGAAAGACAACTTTTGACAAATGTTATTTGTTTTATGATCTAAGGGAAACAACTTAAAAAAATGAAATATATATAAGAAACACGAGTTATTTCCCCTAGGTCGTAACATATAAGAGCCTTACATAAAATACAAAGAGCAAAAACAAGCGACTTAGCTAAGCTATCCTGCAATGTTTTAAAGGAGACAACTTTTGAAAATTGTAATTAATTTAATGGTCTACTGGAAACAGCTTTAGAAAATGAAATTTATAAAAAGCAAGAGTTATTTCCCCTAAACCATTACATTTCTGAAGTCAGATCATATAAGCGCTTGACATAACAGACAAAGACCCAAAACAAGTGGCTTAGCTGACCTATACTGCAATGGTCTAAGGGAGACATCTTTTGAAAAATGTAATTTATTTTATGGGCTAGGGGAAGTAACTCTAGAAAAAGAAATATATCAGAAGGACCATCTTAATCTGCAATGGTCTAAGGGAGACAACTTTTGAAAAATAATATCAATTTTATGGTCTAAGGGAAACAACTTTAGAAAATTGAATATGTCTTGAGCACGAGTTATTTCCACTAGACCATTCAATCATTAAAATACAAAAACGACCGTCTTAATCTGCAATTGTCTAAGGGAGACAACTTTTGTGAAAAATGATATCAATGTTATGGTCTAAGGGAAACAACTATAGAAAATGAAATATATCTGAAGCACGAGTTATTTCCCCTAGACCATTCAATTTTTGAAATCGGATAATCTAAACGCCTTCTAAGCTCAGATGCCCTGCAATAGTATAAGGGAGACAACTTTCCCCTAGACCATAACAATATAAGAGCCTTACATAAATACAAAGAGCAAAAACAAGCATCTTAGCTAAGAGTTATTTCACCTAAACCATTACATTTCTGAAGTTGGGTCATATATAAGCGCTTTACATAAAATACAAAGGCCCAAAACAAGGGTCTTAGCTATCCTATCCTGCAATGGTCACGGAGACAACTTTTAAAAAATGTAATTGATTTCATGGTCAAGGGGAAATAACTCTATAAAATAAAATATATATAGTTATTTCTCCTTGACCATAACATCATTAAAATACAAAAACGACCGCGTTAGTCTGCACTGGTCTAAGGGAGACAACTTTTGAAACATGTAATTAATTTTATGGTCTAGGGGAAACAACTCCAGAAAATATAATATATCAGAAGCACGAGTTATTTCCCCTAGACCATAAAAAATCATTCAAATACAAATATAATCTTAATTAGTCTGGTTTCCTGCATATTATATTACAAATATTGCTGCAGTCCGAGACATTCCGTCTCTGGGAGATAGATGTATAGAGTAACGAGTCCTGAAACATAAAATCCACTGGATAGTTAAAAAATGTCTGCCTGGATTAACCTAAGCGGTATGCTTAGGCTGATCCGTGTCGATATAAAAATTTAACGCATTTCGAAAATACTATTGAATCCATGCTAAAACAACCGAAGCCACACTTCGAACACTCTTAGCAACTTGAAGTAAATGTTACAGGCCATCAAACAAATTAGAGGGTGTGACTTAAAATGTACAATTCCTGTATGGCGTAGCTAGGCAGAACTTAAATTTACTGCATGTCCCACCTTCTTTGTCTTTGCCCACCCACCCATTTTTTTTTATTTTTTTTTAATAGAATTGAAATGTCACAATCTTCACCTACATGATAGGCCTTTATATAGACGCCTCCAGTTTTTATTGCATTTTTGTTGGCCATTTCAATTTGGCCAGGGACGTAGATAATGTCCCTGATTTGGCCAATGATTTTTCAAAATAGTTGTAATGCAAAGTCTGCCTATAACTACGCCACTGTGATGTGTACTTAATCAGAGACAATATACAGCTTCCTTGACTTGATCAAAAGAAATGTTGAGCTTTTATTTTCAAGTCGCCTAATGTCCATGTAAAATCATGCGCTGTCTGACTTAATTAATTAGTCTTAATTAGTAATTTCAACAATAATTTACCATCTTGTCTCTCTAATTTAAACGTTTTATTACTTTTCTTTTTTTTTAAAAAAAAACAATCACGTCAAAATGATCAGATATTGATGCTATTTGATCTGTTATAAAGAGTTTCTCTGAATATTCCTGGTCACTGCAAATACGTTGACACTCAAGTGGATTTGATCGAAAACGCTTCTACAACAACAACTTTTTAAAACAACAACAGCAAACAGGAAGTGGTTGTTACCAAAACAACTGCGACGCATAAATTTACTTTTAACTTGGGCAATTTGAAAAATAAACAAATTAAGCTACAACAATGATTTTACCAGAACAACCAGTGGTTCAGGAAGTACCAAAAATAATCCAGGTTGGTTATATCGAGAATTCATAAACACTTTTATTTTTTCTGCAATTCAAACAAATGACAGGTCTATCTTGCCAAGTTGGTGACATACCCGGATACATGGCATAAGTTTTCATGCACATTTAATCTGATACACAAAGAGTAAATGTATCTTGCCTTCACAAGATACGGAATAAAATCAGGAAACCTGGACTACACAAGTATATAATATTTTAGACATAAAATTGCAATAACTTGCAATCTAATCTTGTTGCAATTGAATTCAAATTGATTGAGATAAATGTATTTCTCTATTCACTAGCCGAGAAATCATAAGGCTAAAATCAGTGTATGGGCAGACCTGACAGTGGATGATTTGGACAGAATCAATGAATCGCTCAATGCAGACCACATCAAAATGTAAGTGCTGTAACTTCTTACATCTTTGCCACTACCCACTATGTTGACTCATTTGGGCGCATCAGAAGTAGACACAGTTAAACACAATATGCCCGAGTTCTAATGAGTGTAGTGTCTGGATGTGGTGGCAAGACATGATTGCCCGGTTAACTCAGTTGGTTAGAGCACCAAGCTAGTGTTATTGGGGTTTTGGGTTCGAGGCCCACCTCGGGTGGACATTTTCCCCTCTTATGTTACTTTAATGGTGTCAGAAGTGAACTGGAATGTTCCTGAAAAGTGCTGTGGGAGTTGCTGAGGTTGATGCCTGGCACCCAAATGTTAAGAGCGGGAGGAGTGTAGTGTCTGTATGTGTAAAAGAAGGATATCTCATGCTTCAGATGTGTCGAAATATATACCTATAGGTGGGAAAAGGTTAACCCTTTCCCTCATATAGACGCTTTCTGACGCCTCTGCAGCAGACAGCTTTTTGAAAACATAGTGACAAAAGAAGAAATTGCACAAAACGTGCAATTTCTCCTTTTGGCACAATGTTTTCCACTTTTTGTCATAGGTTATCCATTTAGTTATGGAGATTTTCTATGTTTTGACAAAATAAGTTCAAAGTCGTCTGCTGCAGAATTGCCGTATGAGGGAAAGGGTTAATAGAGTAATGGGGGAGATATTAAACACAAACTCAAAACTGTTTGCACCCTTCTATCTAGGACTATAATTTTTTTATAAGACTTTGAAAAATATCACACTTAAATTATTACTTTGAATCAAATGTTTTGGCTAATAAAAATAATTGTCTCACAATGTGAGGTGATCCTTTTGAGTACCTTCAGTATAAAGATTGGAGAACTTGAAATATTCCCTTTAACTACAGCTCTCACCAACCCAGCATGTCCACTGAGTTCTGAGATTTTGGGTACATGTACCCACTGCCTTTGGAAATTTGGGGTACACAGTAACAATAAGGGGTACAGATCATGCTCTATATAATAAACAAGGAAATGTTGATTTTGATCTTTTTTATCATCTCCCTCTCCACATTCAAGGAAAAGACAAAAACTTAACAGATTGACTTATAATTAAACAGAGAGTACAAATTAAGATTATAATTGAAAGTAGTCAAAAGTATGAGCAATATCTCCCTCTCCCACTGTGTATTTAAAATGTGTCTGTTGTAGACAAAAAGAAGAAATATCTGCAAAGAACAAACAGAACATATATCTGCATCTGTTCTCTTTCTCTTCAATTCAGGCTCTGTTGATGTACTGGCAACCTGCTTGTCTGGTGATGTTTTATTTTCTGCAAAGTAAAGCATGCCAATATGATTCGGCAAATACCACTGTGTAATCATGTAAAAACAACTTGCGTCACTATCAAGTGTCTTTAACTTCAATTTGAAAAATAAAAGATACGATGGTTACTTTGCCATAAAAAGGTTCCGAAAAAAGCGCATCCGAATATATACGTCTAGTTTTACTCTAGTTTCACTTCATCATATTTCGATTCTTAATCGTAACGGGACTAATTAATGACTAGCTCTTTAATATAGGACATTTTCTTTTATTTCAATATCTTCGCTTACTGTTTATCGGTTGGAAGAAGCTTTTTATTATCTTTTTTACCTTGTCCATTTCGCCCGCGCAGACGATGCAACGTTTGGGATACGTAATCGCCCTTCCCAAATCACAACTTCTCGATAATGAGCTGTGCCCTGCTTGGCTGTTTACGTCATATTTGACTTACTGATCATGTGACCAGTTTGTACATTGCTTATTGGCTTGTTTAAGTTGAACGATGACAACCGATAGTTCAATCGGATATTTCCGTATAATATATTAAAGAACAGTTGAGATGTGACGAAACGATCCTATGCATTTCCGATAAAGATGGGTTTTTCCATCCACAAATGGTTGATTCAGCCTAATCGTATATTTTCATAATTGAAAGACTTGAAGCCGAGTCTTATTTCTTCATATTAATTTTACGTGCATGTACCCTTCAACATCAGAGCTTTTACGTGTAGCTGATTATTTTACGTGATTCACGCAACATTTTGCGTGAATGGGCATGCTGCAACGGTTACACTGATCATATCTTAAGCTTCAGGACATGATTTCACAGTGTTTTGCTTGAAGTATAGCATCAGGCTTTCATTCAGAGAAGACCTTCTATTTTCAAAAACAAAATATTTCCTCGATCTAATCAATGTCTTAATATAAGCTCAAAATTATATTGAATACATAAAATAAAACAATCACATCAACAAATTGAACAGCAAAATTGAGATGTGTCACATCAAATAAAAAAAAGAAAAGAAAGATCAATAAAAGTATCATCAATGATTACGAGTAGAGAAGACAGCATCATTTGAAATCTAGAGAGTATTTCTCATTATTTCACTTGGAATCATGTTTTTCAATGGCATCTGCTGCTATGTGAATGTCAGAAAGTAATAATCATCATCATTATATTTATGTAGGGTCCTTGCCGATATTTTTCACCTGGACGACCATAAAACCAGCTTGAAGACGGGCATTGTAATGGATCTGTATTACTACACGCTGCAGTTTGCCAGAGAACACACATTCTCTAAGGAACAAACCTCAGCCTTCTTCTCCATTATAAAGAAAACTCACCAAGTCTGTATTGGTATGTATAATTAAGCCGTTTAATTATTAGCAGGTTGCCGGCGAAAAATTAACCCTTTTCCTAATATAGACACTTTCTCACACCTCTTCAGCAGACAGCTTTTTGAAAATATGGCGACAAAAGAAGAAATTGTCCAAAACAAGTAATTTCTCCCTTTGCCACAATGTTTTCCATTTTTAATCATAAGTTATCCATTCACCAGTGACACCATCTTCTTAGTGAATAGCTAGTGTCGATGTCTTATTTTGATCTTTGTATTTTGTATCTCACACCAAAGGCTGATGGGATATTGGTTTGGTGTTGTCCGTCAACCCTGCTGTCTGGAGCCTTTTCTAAGGCATGATTGGATGGAAAGGTGTGGCATGTGAGAATGTCTGGTGTGACCACCATGGTATGGCTGAAAAGTTGATCAAGCTTTAAACCCCCAATTAAGTAATTTAGGGAAATTAGTTCTTATTGCAAATGTGAGCAGTTAAGCCTCAGGTGAGCCTGTGTGCAGGCGCAACAGAGCCTTCACTGTCCGCATATATATATTATAAAGACCTTAGAGCATCTTCTGACAAAAAGCTGGAAGTATAGCCCTGCAAGTTTTATGTCAATGTTACTGTAAATGATGGCAAACTGAAGACCCCAAATTGCTAGACACAGTTCATACTTGTAATACACATGATACACAACTATATTGACTTTCTTTTATCACCAGAGACACCCTTTGGAAATCTGGACCAAACGTTCAACTATTTTAAAGAGCTGGTACTTTGTCATGCAGTTAACGTAAGTAAATTAATTCATGGACTTTGAAAGCAGGCCCTATGTAACCCCTTTCCACCTGCAAACCCCTAGCTTTTTAGCAAAAGGAGAATTTGCTTATAATGAGCAGTTTCTCCTTTTGCCCCAATGTTTTTAACTTTTTCAAATACTTATTCTTTCTTTTATAGAGATTGTTTTACTCTTTTAACCACGAGACATTTTTGAAGTAGTCTGTTGCAGATTTGCTATATGTGGAAAAGGGTTAAGCAGGGCTGGCCATTCAGATGTTGACCCAAAAACAATTGAACATAATCATTATACAAAGAGTTTTATTGGGTTATTAGAGAGATATTGGACGGAAAAGATTGCAATTCTAAGCTTCTTGATGTTGTGAACATATAAGATCTAAGCTTCTATTTGTGTCTCTATATCAGCAACATACAGGTATAGTATAGAACTATTTGTGTAGAATTATATTTTTATAGAGACAACCTCATAGTACCTATATAAAACTGTTTGTATTATCTATCTCTTTCCCACTAACAACAAATCTGCAGCAGACGACTTTGAATACATCTAGGCAAAATAATGGACAAATCTCTATAACGCATATATCTTTTAAACAGAGACCACTTTACAGTATAGAACTGCTTACTTTTATCTTTTAACCGAGACTACTATACATCATAGCAAAGTTTGCTTTTATTGGCCGGATTGCTTAAGCAATTCCGGTCTATAGATTGGCGATGTCCGTCTGTCTGTCTGTCTGTCTGTCTGTCTGTCTGTCCGTCAACATTTTGGTTAAAGTTTTAGGTTAGGCAAAATGGTTAAAGTTTCTGGTTAAGCAAAATCTCACACATGGAAAGAGCTACAAACTTGAAAATTGGTCTGTGTGTAGCCACTAACATGTTCTTTTGATTTCCATGATAACTCTTCACCTTCACCTTCCTATTGCCCGTCTGTCTGTCTGTCTGTCTGTCTGTCTGTCTGTCTGTCTGTCCGTCAACATTTTGGTTAAAGTTTCTGGTTGAAGCAAAATCTCGGACATGGAAACAGCTACAAACTTGAAAATTGGTATGTGTGTAGCCACTAACATGTTCTTTTGATTTCCATGATAACTCTTGACCTTCACGTTGCTATTGCCTGTCTGTCTGTCTGTCTGTCTGTCTGTCCGTCAACATTTTGGTTAAAGTTTCTGGTTGAAGCAAAATCTCGGACATGGAAACAGCTACAAACTTGAAAATTGGTCTGTGTGTAGCCACTAACATGTTCTTTTGATTTCCATGATAACTCTTGACCTTCACGTTCCTATTGCCCGTCTGTCTGTCTGTCTGTCCGTCAACATTTTGGTTAAAGTTACATCACAGCAACTTGCGTTTTAATTTGCTTTCAACAGTTTTATAGTTATATCAACTTGTGTTTTAATTTGCTTTCAACAGTTTTTTAGTTATATCATGGCAACTTTCGTTTTAATTTGATTTCAACTGTTTTATAGTTATATCACGACAACTTGCGTATTAATTTGCTTTCAACAGTTTTATAGTTATATCACTGCAAATTGCGTTTTAATTTGCTTTCAACAGTTATATAGTTATATCACAGCAAATTGCGTTTTACTCAGCTTTCAACAGTTTTATAGTTATATCACGGCAAGTTGCGTTTTAATTTGCTTTCAACAGTTTTATAGTTATATGGACTTGTGTTTTAATTTGCTTTCAACAGTTTTATAGTTTTATATTATTTATATTTTATTATTTATTATTTTATTATTTTTGGCCGGATTGCTCTAGCAATTCCGGTCTATAGATTGGCGATGTCCGTCTGTCCGGATGTCTGTCTGTCAACATTTTGGTTAAAGTTTCAGGTTGAGGCAAAATCTCAGGACTGGAAAGGGTTACAAACTTGAAACTTTGCCTGAAACTAAAAAGTAACAAGTTCCATTGATTTCTAGGGTTACTTTGACCTTGACCTTGGTTTGTCGATTTTCAAGGTCAAATTGCCGACAATCCGGCCTTACCGTCTTTAGCGGTTTCTTGTTTTTATACAGTATAGAACTGTTTGTTTTATCTTTATCAGAGACCAATATACGGCATTCAACTGTTTGCTTTTATAGTTTAACCCTTTCCCTCATATAGACGCTTTCTGGCGCCTCTGAGGCAGACAGTTTTTTGAAAACATAGTGACAATAGAAGAAATTGCTCAAAACGAGCCATTTCTCCTTTTGCCACAATGTTTTCCACTTTTATTCATAGGTTATCCATTCAATTAAAGAGATTTTTCCATTTTTTGACAAAATATGTTCAAAGTCGTCTGCTGCAGAATTGTTGTATGAGGAAACGGGTTAACAGAGACCACTATATAATTTAGAACCGTTTGCTTTTATTTTTTAACAGAGACCACCACACAGCATAGAACTCTTCACCCCAGACCAGGTGAGGCTGATCACAGAATACACTGTAAACACATACTTCAGACATTTCAAGATGTACAAGTATGCCTTCACGCCTCTGGTAAGTTTGGTATTGCTTCATTTCCTTCATAGTGCAAATCTAGTCTTTAGAAGACATACATTTAAACAGTTTTGGAGAAATTTAGTATCAAAATAATTAATTACAAGTTAAATTTAAATATCTCAACACATTATACTAACTACGGTTGCATAATAGCATAAGTGTCATTGGAAGACAGAAGTGCAGTGGTAGAGCGTAAGCTTCTCCTACCAAAGGTCCAAGGTTTGAATCCTGTGATGAGTGGGTTCTGTCTTTATGTTTTTTCCACACATCAAACGGTGCAAGTACCCGTTATGTTTCCATGGAGGAAGCAGACATCGAGCATGATTTTGTTTTTAAATATAAGCTTAAAACTTGTTTTGCAATCAATGAAAAATAAATAAGTTTTAACTAAACTAAGTGTCATAAGCATAACCCCATTTTGTCAGCAATTAACCCTTTCCCACATTGAACAAATCTACAGCAGACGACTGCATTTGGTAACAAATATAGAAACTCTATAAATGAAAGAACAATTATAGATTGAAATAATTGTGGCAAAAGGGGAAACGGCTCATTATCAGCCATTTCTCCTTTTGTTACAATGATTTCAAACGTTGTCTGCTGCAGGTGTCATACAATGTCTGTATGTTGGAATAATATGCATTTTTTCAGCTTTTTACCTTTTTTTTTTATTTAATTCCAAGGTAATGTTGAATTTGATGTAGTTTGAAATAGGATATATAAAAAAAAAATACCATTTGAAAAATTGTGATCAACAACTATCCATGGGAGCATATACAGCATGACTTGCAGTCTGGGCCGGGTCATCTTACTTTCCGTATGATGGTTTAACCCTTTCCCACCTGCAGACACATTTTGACGCAATAGCAGGAGACGACTTTTGAAAACATTGTGGCCAAAGGTGAAATTGCTCATGAAGCTCAACTTTATTTATTATTTAAACTTTCTTTTATGGAGATTTTTACGTTTTCAAAGTCGTATCCTGCAGATTTGTTCTATGTGGGTAAGGGTTAAGTCTTCTAGATTGACTGGGATATCATGTACAAATGAAAGTATAGGATAAACCTACCAATATTCTCCATTAAGCAGAAATTACTTTATAAAACATTTTTGTTTTCTACCATGTTTTAATGTCTTATGCTGCAGTGTCGTAAAAAAAGTCATTGCTGTTCTGGTAATTAAAGCCGAGCCCCGATAGCTCAGTCGGTAGCAATGTGTGCTGTCAATCCAGGGGTTGTGAGTTTGAATCCCAGCTCAGCGAATCAAAGTGAAATTTTATTCCATTACAGGTTCGTCTAGATTTGTCGATATCGTATGTCGGAATGCCTGCTACACCAGTTCCTTCTGAAGGTTAGTCAAATATTAACTAAATTGCTTCATGGCAGTGAATTTAACACTTTCTTACATATAGACAAAACTACGCAGATCTCATGCATCAATTGCTTGATGGCAGTGAATGTAACCCTTTCAACTGGGAAATCATGAAAATTTCCCAAAAGCATATTTTTATTCCAGGTTATTTCTTAGCCTTTGCAGGCTGGATATCTATGAATCTTCAATACCAACAGGAGATATCAGCTGGTTAAGATTTAACCTTTATTTTATAGGAGTAATTGCTCTTTGATATTTTACAACCTATTCAGTGAGCATACATTTTATCAGTTTTATCACTTTCTAGTAAGGCTTGTCTAAATTAAAAAAAAAAATCGTGTTAACCCTTTCCCTCATACGACAAATCTGCAGCAGACGACTTTGAACATATTTTGTCAAAACATTGAAAATCTCTATAATTGAATGGATATGACTAAAAGTGGAATACATTGTGGCAAGAGGAGAAATTGCTCGTTTTTTCACTATGAGGGAAAGGGTTAAAAAAAGAGGACAATTTCAGTTATTATAAATTCAGTTTACTAGCTTAATGTAACAGAAGTTGTTGAAAACCTGGTGTCGTTAAATTGTCACATTTCTCCTGTAAACTGCATAATAACAGTAAGACCTATTCTAAGAGAACAGCATTATTATAGATCATGAACTCTACACTTTATGAACTTTATAAGGTGAACAGCGGAGGTACGAGGAGGAAAAACAACTTTCTCTCCCAACCATAACTGAGGTGGAGACACCCCGAGATGATGCATTATGGGACCTCGGTAAAATTATGCACATGGGTGTGACACATACACATACACATTGGTTTTAGCTAGTGACATAGAGTACAATTGAACCGCAACATAGTGAAATTAGGCCTTCCGTCTTGGGACATGAATGACCAGTGTAGATCTAGACTTGCCTGTACATTCCTACACTCAGTCAGTCTTTCCCATCCCTATTGGAAGATTCTGTAATGAACCCTTTCCTACATGATTTAGATGCTTTCTGACGTCTCTGCAGCAGACAACTTTTGAAAACATTGTGGCAGAAGAAGAAATTGCTCATGATGAGCAATTTCTGCTTTTGCCACAATGTTTTCAACTCTTTTCAATAATTATACTTTCATTTGTAGATATTTTCCATATTTTTGACAAGATCCTTTTCAAAGTCGTCTGCTGTAGAATTGTTGAAAGAGGGAAAGGGTTAACAAATAAAGCCTATCACAGAGCCTGATCAGACTGTGCCCTAAAACTTTTACCTATGCTGTTGCTTAGATAGGAAAGACACTTACAAACATAAACATGCACTTTAATGTTGAATTTTAAACAGTGTCATATATACAAGTTTCATAACAAAGAATACCCCTATTCCAACAATCTTTTCATATCTGTATGGAATTTATTCTTAAATTTGTCCAGATTTACTAGCATTAGGTTACCTTGGATGCTCATGAAGAATTTATTGTTTGGTGTTTTATGCCGCTTTCAACATTTGTTCAGTTATATCACGGCATTATCTGGGTAAGTTACCAGTACTACTGATCCATTTATTTTGAAACCAGGCAGTCAGTCGTATGGCTAAACCCACAATCCTGAGTGCCAAGGTGGGCAGCCATTACTATAAAAAAATTAAAGTCTTTGGTATGACACGGCTGGTGATCGAACCCGCAACCGAGGCGGGCTTTTGAAGAAGATAATTGCCAAAATGCCCTATCAGTGCATTGACCTTACAGATTTTAAAAAATTTACTACTTTGATCCTAAACCAATCTAATTTAAATCGGACCGAAATACTTAGCTGTACGTCTATGGGATCTGATTATCTTCCATAAAGGGTCGTTTCAAATTGACCTTGTACACTTTAACACTTATGAGCACATCGTGACATGCCAGGAAATTTGCAAGATACAACAAACGAACATGCTATACAATCAGAGCACTCGACATTCATCGCACATGTTATACAATCAGAGCACTCGACATTCACCGCTTCTCTACATCATTTATTTATATGGGTTATCTTATGAAGGATTTAGTAAGCTACAATTTGATTGGCTGACGCAAAGGTCAATCTGAGAGGACCAGTATGGAGCTCATCAGACTGTATACAACCTAGCTAAGTTTAGATCTGGTTTTAACCCTTTCTCTCATGCGACAATTCTGCAGCAGACGACTATGAACATATTTTGTCAAAAAAATAGAAAATCTCTTTAATTAAATGGATAACCCAAGACTAAAAATGACTAATAGTGGAAAACATTGTGGCACTAAAAGTGGAAAACATGGTGTCACTATGTTTTCAAAAAGCCGTCTGCTGCAAAGGCATCAGAAAGCGTCTATATGATGGAAAGGGTTAATGAGATGGATCGCAAACAGAAAACAAACACTGAGCACAAACATTAAACACTGGACCTAAGTGGTATTAGCACTGAATGTTGTGAAGACTGAGTAGTAGTGTTTATCTTAAGACATGGGGTATACTGTATTTCCAATCAACAAATCTTTGATTCATAAAAAAATATATATCCATCAGATTTAAATGCTTGCACACACTTATATACACGTTTCTTTCTATTGGGGTCAGGTTTCATCAAATGTTAGCAGTATTCTTATGTCCCCGGAATCACCGATTCGGTGGGCATCTAGTTTTTGGCCTGTCTGTCTGTCTGTCTCTTTGTCTGTCTGTCAAAAAAACTTTAATCTTGACCACTACTTTTGAACCATAACAGGTACTGCTACCATATTTCACATGTGTATTCCTTGTGACATGACCTTTCTGTCAGTACCAACATTTTTGACCTTGCGACCTTGACCTTTGACCTACATTTTGAAAACTTCTTTGTCTGTGGCAAAGAAAACTTTAACCTTGACCACTACTTTTGAACCGTAACAGGTACGGCTTCCATATTTCACATGTGTATTCCTTGTGACATGACCTTTCTGTCAGTACCAAAATGTTTGACCTTACGACCTTGACCTGTGACCTACATTTTGAAAACTTTAACCTTGACCACTACTTTTGAACCGTAACAGGTACGGCTTCAATATTTCACATGTGTATTCCTTGTGACAAGACCTTTCATTCAGTACCAATAGTTTTGACCTTGACCATTACCTTCGACCTAGATGTTGCCATTCGGGGGCATCAGTGTTTCACAAACACATCTTGTTTAAAAAATTTATGCAAGTTGATAAAATATTTATGTGTATTGTTTTGCTTTAACCCTTTCTAAAAATGATGATTTTGAAAACGTTGGGGCAAAATTGTGGTATTTTTTTAAATTGCAGTTTAATTTACTAAATAAAGCTGAAAACATTGTTGCAAAAGAAGAAATTGCTCATAATGAGATATTTCCCCTTTTGCCATAATGATTTTAAAAGACGTCTTCTGTAAATGCATACGAAAGTGTCTGTATGTGGGAAAGAGTTAATGTGTATAATTAGGCAAGTATTAAAGATTCTTGAATTGCATATGATATACCGGGTTTACTATAGATTTCAACTCTGGTCTTATTTAACCCTTTCCCACCTGTAGACAAATTTGCAGAAGATGACTTTTAAAAACATTGTGGCAAAAGTAGAATTTGCTCGTTATGAGCAATTTCTCCTTTAGCCAAAATGTTTCAACTTTATTCAAAAAGTGTTCTTTCATTTATAGAAAGTCCCCATATTTTTTACCAAATGTTTTTAAAGTCTCTGCTTGAGATTTGTTGTATGTGGGACTGGGTTAAGAGGATTCATATTCAAGACGTCACAGAGTCTTAACCGTTTCAAACATGCAGTAAGACGCATCTGCAACAGACAGCTTTGTGAAGACATTGTAGCAAAAGGAGAAGTTGCTCATAACGTGCAATTTTCCCCTTGCCGAATTTAACTGGATTAAATAATTATACTGCCATTTTCAAAGACTTCACATATTATCGCCAGGTGCTTTCAAAGCTGTCTGTGGCAGAATTGTTGATTACTGGAAATAATGAAGAGGATGCAAGTTCAATGCACCATTTTGGTGAAGAAGTGATCTGCTCATTAAATCTCCTGTGAAAATACCAGCCACCATTGTAACAAAGTGATGAATATACTGTGAAATTATGAGCATCCTCCCAACTTCACATTAGTATTGTATAAAAAATTTGTAAAGGTATTTACCTCAAGGCCACATGGTCATGTTTGGGTCCAACAGTCTTACCAGGATCTTAAACAGTGGTAGTAACCTCCCTTTTTGTGTCTCAGAATTGTGGGGTTTGCGCTTTGGCTCATACACCTACAAGTATATCACGAATTTAACCCTTTCCCAGATATAGATGCTTTCTGATGCCTCTGCAGCAGACTACTTTTGAAAACACTTTGGCAATCCTTTTGCCACAGCGTTTTCAACTCTGCAGATTTTTTGCATGCGGAAAAGGGTTAAGCCAAAGCTAGGCAATGCTTTTCATCCCGGAAACATTTGGCATGACTTAACTGAACTACAAGTACTGCTTAATGATTCGTAATGATTCATTTCTTGATTTCTGAACTCAAACTGTACTCATATTTTTAGATCACCTTAGCCGAAGGCTGAAGGTGAGCTATTCTGATCACTTTTTGTCCGTCGTCCGTCGTCCGTCCGGTGTTAACTTTTAGCTTTAAACATCAACTCCTCCCAAACTCCAAGGACAATTTTCGTGAAACATCACAGGACTGTTCCTCTGGTTGGCCTCTTTCAAAGTTGTTCAAAGATTTAAATTCCATTGAGAACTTTGGTTGCTGCGGCATCAGAAAGGGGACAAAATGTCCAAACTTTGAAAATCTTCTCCTCCGAATCTGCCTGTCAGATTCAAATATAATTTGGTAGAAATGTTCCTTGGGTGACCCTCTATAAAAATTGTTCAAGCCATACTGATTGGTCGAAAAACATGGCAGTCAGGCGGCATCAAAAAAGGGGCAAAATGACAATACTTTAATAAAGTATCCTTATAAAAGTGCTTGTCTGATTTAAAGATAGTTTTGTAGAAATGTTCTTTCATTGATCATCTACATACTTTGTCAAGCCATATTGATTTGTTGAAAGGCATAGCAACCAAGCAGCATCAGAAAAGGAGTAAAATTAACTTTTTGCTTCAAATGACATATGGTTATTAGATTGATGGTCTAAGGGAGGTAACACTTGGCAGAGTATTATGCAAGGGCAATCTCCTTCGCAGAGTTGTCGTTCCTTACACTCACCATACACTATCAATCAGGTGATCGATTTAATGTCCAAACTTTAAAAATCTTCTCCTCCGAATCTGCCTGTCAGATTCAAATATAATTTGGTAGAAATGTTCCTTGGGTGACCCTCTATAAAATGTGTTCAAGCCATACTGATTGGTCGAAAAACATGGCAGTCAGGCGGCATCAGAAAAGGGGCAAAATGACAAAATTTGAAAATTCCATTTTTTATGAAAGTGTTTGTCTGATTTTAAGAAAATATAATACGAATCTTACTGTAATGATCCTCTATTTAATTTGTTTAAGCCGTTTTGATTGGTTACACAATCATATCAACCAGGCGTCGTCACAAAAAGGGTAAATTGAACTTTTAGCTACAAATGACAACCAACTCCTACCATTCCAATAGACCAATTTCCACAAAACATCACAAGAATGTTCCTTTGGTGGTCCTCTTTCAAAATTGTTCAAAGATTTAAATTCCAATGATAACTTTGGTTGCTGCGGCATCAGAAAGTGAGAAAAATACCCAAATTTTAAAATCCTTTTCCTCCATAATCTACTTGTGCGATTGCAAGATAATTTGGTAGAAATGTTCCTTAAGTGACCCTCTAAATAAACTGTTGAAGCCATATTGATTTCGTTGAAAAACAGGGCAGCAAGGCGGCATCAGGAAAGGTGCAAAATGACAAAAACTTTATAATTCCATTCTTATTAAAGTTCTTGTTAGATTTCAAGATATAAATGGCCTTTACTGATAAGCTGTTTCTTGAGAAGTGTCCACTCCTTTGCAGTTTCATTTGCATTCCCTGATAAAATTTTCCAAGATATTTGCAGTTAAATATTTGCTACTAATTTACTATCAATTAGGTGATCGATTTAGGGCCATCTTGGCCCTCTTGTTTTTACATGTTTTCATAAGAATGGCATTTCTTTTTTTCTTATCTACATACAACAAATCTGCAGCAGACAACTATGAAATCATTGTGGCAAAACCTCCATAAATGAAGGTTTAATTATTGAATGGAGTTCAAAACATTATGGGAAAACAAGAATGTGTCCATAATGATAAATTTCTCTTTTTTCAATCATGTTTTCAAAAGTCCGCCTTTGTAGATGTGTCAAAATGTGTCTGCATGTGGAAACAGAATAATATCCATGGCTGCAACAATTAAAATATATCTTCATGAGGGATAGGGTAATCTTATAGACTGTTATTGTTTTTGTAGTTGATGACCAAGAAGGGCTACCAGTAATTGAAGGTGATGGGACAGAAGAAGTAGAGCAGGGAGCCGAAGAAACAGAAAAGACACCAGAACCAGGTTAGAATACCAAGGTCCTTTAACCGAATATAGGCTACAATCTTTTGGCAGACAAAATTTGATCATTGAGGGAAAAGAAGTGATTGCTCAAAATGAATTTCAAGTTTTCCCATGTGTTAGAAACATGAAGAAATAAGTGTATTATCTTGAAAATTGAAAGTTCATGAATTATTTGATACTGATTTAAAAGCATTGCATGGGGAACGAGAGGGCCAAGATCGCCCTAAATCAATCACCTGAGTGTTGTATACCTGTTCAATAGTTTTAAGAGATGTTAAAAGTTCATTTTACCCCTTTTCTGATGCCGCATGGCTGCTATCTTTTTCAACCAATCAGTATGACTTGATCAAAGTACATGAATATAGACGGTCACTAAAGAAATATTTCTTCTAAATTATCTTTTGCTCCTTTTCTGATGCCACTGGTTGTCATGTTTTTCAACCAATCTATATGACTTGGAACACTTTTTAGCTCGACTATTCGAAGAATATGAGAGCTTTACTACTCGCCCCGGCGTCGGCGTCGGCGTCCGGTTAAAGTTTTAGGGCAAGTTGGCATTTTCATTCATAAGTATTTGTGCTAGGGCTTTAATATTTGGAATATAGTTACATCTTATACCTTTCTTCACATTGAATGTTAACGGTACTGAGTGTGACCTTCTTTTTGGGGTAAAAAGCATGATTTTCGGTGGTTAAAGTTTTAGGGCAAGTTGGATTTTTTTTTTTTTTTTTTTTTTCTCAATAATTACTTATGCTAGGGCTTTTATATTTGGAATATAATTACATCTAATACCTGTCTTCATATTGTATGCTGAAGATTCTGAGTGTGACCTTCTTTTTGGGGTAAAAGACGTGATTTTGGGTGGTTAAAGTTTTAGGGCAAGTTGGCATTTTCATTTAATTTTTTAATTTTTCTCAATAAGTATTTGTGCTACGGCTTTAATACTTGGAATGTAGTTACATATTATACCTTTCTTCACATTGAATGCTGAAGATGCTGAGTGTGACCGTCTTTTTGGGGTAAAAAACCTGATTTTCGGTGGTTAAAGTTTTAGGACAAGTTGGAATTTTTTTTTTTTTTTTTTTTCTCAATAATTACTTATGCTAGGGCTTTCATATTTGGAATATAATTACATCCAATACATTTCTTCATATTGTATGCTGAAGATGCTGAGTGTGACCTTCTTTTTGCGGCAAAATACATGATTTTGGGTGGTTAAAGTTTTAGGGCAAGTTGGCATTTTCATTTAATTTTTTAATTTTTCTCAATAAGTACTTGTGTTAGGGCTTTCATATTTGGAATATAATTACATATAATACCTTTCTTCACATTGTATGTTGAAGATGCTGTGTGTGACTTTTTAAGAATAAATAACATGATTTTTGTTTGATTTTGAGAATTTTAGATAAATTCATCATTTTTGGTTACATTCCTTTCTAATTGTGATCATTCATTTATCAAATATAATTCTTCAACATATCAAACGGGTTTTGCATGATGTCAAACATTTGGTAAACCTTTTTTTAAGGTTTTGCTATTTTTGGACTCGGTCAGTTTTAACATTTGCGTTTAGCTCAACGTTAAAGTTTCATAATTCAAATCAAATTTGTTAAGGACCATCGTACAATTAGGTTAGATAACTCCATTGTATCCTAAATATGGAGTTATGGCCCTTGATTTACTTAGAAAATTTTGCCACAATGTTTTCCACTTTTTGTCATAGGTTATCCATTCAATTATGGAGATTTTCTATGTTTTGACAAAATACGTTCAAAGTCGTCTGCTGCAGAATTGCCGTATGAGGGAAAGGGTTAATAGTACTTAAGAGCAATATAATGAAATAGTGCTTTATGTGAATAAGCGGCATATAGTCGAGCGCGCTGTCCTCCGACAGCTCTTGTTGTAATTGGTCACACAAAGAACATTTCTACCACATTATGTTGGAATCAGACAAGCAGATTCCGAAGAGAAGAATTTTAAAGCTAGGACATTTTTCCACCATCTGATGCCACAGCAACCAAATAATTCAAAAATTGTTTAACAATTTTAAAAGAGGTACAACAAAGGAAAATTCCTGTGAAGTTGGATTGAAAGTGGTTTACTGGTTTAGGAGATTTCATTTAAAGCTAAGAGTCATTTACCCCTTTTCTGATGCAGCATGGTTGCTATGTCTTTAAACCAATCAATATAGCTTAAAAAGAAAATGTGAAGAAGATCACTGAAGGAACAAAATTCAAAATAATTTTGAAAATAAATACGACACTCCCATAAGATGGAATTTTAAAAAATTGCCCCTTTTCTGGAGCCGCCTGGCCTCCATGTTTTTCAGCCAATCACTATGGCTTTAATAAATTTGTAGAGGATTATCCAAGGAACATTTCTACCTACTTATCTTAAAATCTGACAAGGTGATATAGAGAAGAATTTTAAAGTTTGGGCATTTTCCCCTCTTTCTGATGCCGCATCAACCAAAGTTCTACATATAATTTATTGCTTTGTATTTAATTTTGAGAGAGGACCACGAAAAAAACTTTCCTGTGTAGTTTGGTCGAATTTGGCCCAGTGGTTTAGGAGGTGTCATTAAAAGCTAAAAGTTAACAACAGACAGACGACGACCAGACAACGGACAGAGATTGTTGAGAATAAATCAAGGAGAAATGAGGATAAATATGGCTTGTTATCAGCATCGTCTTTTCTTTTCCCATAGTATTTTTAACACTTTCCCTCATATAGACGCTTTGTGACGCCTCTGCAGCAGACATATTTTTGAAAACATAGTGACAAAAGAAGAAATTGCACAAAACGTGCAATTTCACCTTTTGCCATAATGTTTTCCACTTTTTGTCATAGGTTATCCATTGAATTATGGAGATTTTCTATGTTTTGACAAAATATGTTCAAAGTCGTCTGCTGCAGAATTGTCGTATGAGGGAAAGGGTTAAAGCATGTCTGCTACAGAGGAGTCAAAATCTGTCTGTTGAACATGCGCACCTCAGAGCAAACGCTGGTCTATTTTTTCTAAATCAAAAAAGGGGCATTACTGAATAATAATTAAAACCAGACTTATGTGACTTCTTATAGACATGTGTATTGTTCCTAGGAACATGTGTACCAAGTTTCATTTGAACATGTTGAACATTTTTTTGAGTAATGCGGTATGGTTAAATTTTTGTGACAACGCAGACGATGACGCCAATGGTATCACAATAGACAGACTTTTTTCTTCCAAAAACAGATGAGCTAATAATGAAATTCTTCAGAATAGGTTTATTTTTATTTTAATATTTTTTTATATAAATTTCAGAGGAATCCGAAGCAAGAAAAGAGCTGAGAAGTATGATCCAGTCCTTCCTGACAGATGAAATCAAGAAAATGAAGGTGTCCGTGGACGATCAATTAAAATCCACAGAGGACTTGCTCAATAAAAAGTTAGATGTCGCTGAAGGAGGTGGGGCCAAAAAAAGTGGGCGGAACTCGGCCAAGGGTGCAAAGAAAAAGTGAAAATAGCGGTCAGGATTTACACCTAATGACACTGACATTTTGTATCACAAGTGTATACATATAATTGGTATTTTATGAAAAAAAAATTATAGTTATGATTAAAAAGATTAAAATAAAGAATAAATTTAGTTGATTGTCTTGTCCTTTTCGTAAAGCAATAATTAAACCAAAATACAAAATGTATGCAAATCATACATCATTTCCCACAGACGTTTACATCTGGAAGCTTAAGAAAAAATATTGATAAAACTTTTACACTCTTTAATATTTCACTTTAAGTATTATCCTTGTTTGATGCAGCTTTGAACAGTTTTTAAATTAACTATTTTGCACAAGCAGTTGCATTTTAACCCTTTCCCTCATATAGACGCTTTCTGACGCCTCTGCAGCAGACGGCTTTTTGAAAACATAGTGACAAACGAAGTTTTGACACAATGTTTACCACTTTTAGTCAAAGGTTATCCATTCAATTAAAGAGATTTTCAATTTTTTGACAAAATATGTTCAAAGTTGTCTGCTGCAGAATTGTCCTATGAGGGTAGGGTTAACCCTTTCCCACCAATAGACGCATCTACAGCAGACCACTTTCAACCGTTTCATAAGTATACCTTTAATCTAGAGATTTTCCATATCTTAAGTAGGTTTTCTAATTAATCTGCTTCAGATGTGGGAAATGGTCAATGCATCTGCAGTAGAGGAAATTCGAAAACATTGTGGAAAAAACAGAAATGGCTAAATCTGTTTCAAACATTACAGATATTTTCGCTTCTTTTACCCCAATGTTTTCATTTGTCTCTGCTTCAGATTTTTTAATGTGGTCAGAATTTAATAGCGAGCCCTGTGAAATCAACAAGTAGATAATGCAAACATTGATGCAGCATCCATAATGCTCGCGCACAATCCTGAGCGCCAAGGAGGGAATCCCCCAATAACATTTCCAAAGTCTTTGACTTTAACCCCTTTTCCACATACAATAACTCTGCAGCGGACGACTTTGAAAACATACCTGAACAAAATTGGAAACTCCCTTTAAATGAAAGTACGATAATTGAATAGAGTTGAAAACATGGTGACCAAAAAAGAAATTGCTCGTTTTGAGCAATTTCTTCTTTTGTTGCCATGTTTTAAACAAGAGGACCATGATGGTCCTATATCGCTCACCTGATTTAATCAAACTTAAAAAGTTTTCATTGTTCTTTGTCTATACATATATACAGAAAACAAGCAACACCCCCTGGTGGCCATGTTTATCATCCTATCAAAATAATTTGAAGTCTTAGTAGAGGGGCAGCCAAAGAACATTCATGGCAAATGGACAAGAATATTTTTAAAGTGTTTACCTAAAGTCTATGTAAAACAAGTGATACCCAGGGTGGAGCCACGTTTGACACCAGGGCTATAATAATTTAACCAATCTTGGTAGAAGTCCACTAGATGAAGTTAGATTTCAAATATTAAACCTTTAGACAAGATTTTTAAAGTTTTTCCCTGTACAAGTATATGTAAAACAAGTGACCCAAGTGGGGCCATTTTTGACCCCATGGCTATAATTTGAACAATCTTGGTAGGGGTCCACTAAATGATGCTACATACCAAATATCAAAGGCTTGGGCCTTCTACTTTTAGACAAGATGATTTTTTAATTTTTTTCCCTTTATGAGTCTATGTAAAACAAGTGACACCCAGGGACGGGTAATTTTGACCCAAAGGCTATAATTTGAACAATCTTGATAGAGGTCCACTAGATGATGCTACATACCCAATATCGAAGGCCTGGGCCCTCTACTTTTAGACAAGAAGATTTTTAAAGTTTTTCCCCTATACAAGTCTATGTGAAACAAGTGACCCCCAAGGGAGGGGTCATTTTGACCCCATGGCTATAATTTGAACAATCTTGGTAGAGGTCCACTAGATGATGCTACATACCAAATATCAAAGGCCTGGGCCCTCTTCTTTTAGACAAGAAGATTTTTTAGGTTTTTCCCCTATATGAGTATATGTAAAACAAGTGACCCCCGGGATGGGGTCATTTTTTGACCCCGGGGCTATAATTTGAACTATCTTGGTAGAGGTCCACTAGATGATGCTACATACCAAATATTAAAAGCCTGGGCCCTTTAATCTTAGACAAGAAGATTTTTAAAGGTTTTTCACTATTTTCAATGGATCGGAAATATTTGAACAATCTTGTCAAAGGGTGCCCCAAGGAACATTTGTGCAAAATAATTTTCAAAATGGGCCAGTACTTTTGGACAAGAAGATTTTTAAAATTTTAACAATGCACATATAAGGAAAGCAAGCTCCGCCCTCTGGCGGCCATGTTTTTCAACGGATTGGAAATATTTGAACAATCTTGGTAAAGGGTGCCCCAAGGAACATTTGTGCAAAATAATTTTCAAATCGGGCCAGTACTTTTGAAGTTTTAACAATACACATATAAGGAAAACAAGCTCTGCCCCCTGGTGGCCATGTTTTTCAACGGATTGGACATTTTTGAACAATCTTGGTAAAGGGTGCCCCAAGGAACATTTGTGCAAAATAATTTTCAAATCGGGCCAGTACTTTTGGACAAGAAGATTTTTAAAGTTTTAACAATGCACATATAAGGAAAATAAGCTCCGACCCCTGGCGGACATGTTTTTCAACGGATCGGAAATTATTTGAACAATCTTGGTAAAAGATACCCCAAGGAACATTTGTGCAAAATAATTTTCAAATCGGGCCAGTACTTTTTGACAAGAAGATTTTTTAAGTTTTGGTTAATTTCCCCTTTTTTGTTGCCGTGGCAGCCAAAGTTCTGCATGGAATAGAATTCTTTGAACAAGATTGAAAGAGATCCACCCAAGGAACATTCCTGTAAAAATATTTTGAATTTGGTTAATTGGTTTAGGAGGAGAAGTCGTTTGTAGGAAAATGTGAACAGACGGACGACGACGACGGACGGCGAGTGATAACAAAAGCTCACCTTGCACTTTGTGCATAGGTGAGCTAAAAAAACTGTCAGAGGTGTCAGAAAGTGTTAATCTAGACTGGGGATTATACCATTGTGTGAGAACAATCTAATCTATAACATCACTGTTGATAATGTCGTTATGTAATTATCTCAAAAAAGAATATATACTGCCTCCCTGTTGTGGTAGTGTCTGCCTCGGGTGCGGGCGGTCGCGGTTTGATAATTGGCCGGGTTATACCAAATACATTAAAAATGGTAGTAATGGCTGCCCTCCTTGGCACTCATGGTTCCAGTGATAGCATTACGACAGAATGGCTGGTGTCAGGCTAAATGGACTAGTAGTACTGGTAACTTACCCAGGAAACACGAAGATATAACTGAATAAGACCAGTTTCGCTACACTGCCATTAGGCAAAAATCTCCAAACAGCCATGCCCCCTGGTGGCCATGTATTTCCACCAATCAACATGGCTTGAAGGAATCTGATAGAGGGTCACCTAAGGAACATTTCTACAAAATTATTTGAAAATCGGCCTTGAACTTTTGGAGGAGAAGATTTTTTAAGTTTACACTAGAGCCATATAAGGCAAAATAGCCCCGCCTCCTGGCGGGCATGTTTTTGACCAATCAACATGGCTTAGAGGAATCTGATAGAGGGTCACCCAAGGAACATTTCTACAAAATTATTTGAAAATTGGCCAAACACTTTCAGGAGAAATATTTTTAAGATTTCACTATTGCCATATAAGGCAAAATAGCCCAACCCCATGATTTTCGACCATTCAACATGGCTTGAAGGAATCTGATAGAGGGTCACCCAAGGAACATTTCTACAAAATTATTTGAAAATTGGACTGACACTTTCGGAGGAGAAGACTTTTTTTGGAGATTTAATTTTTTAAATGGCAGTGGAGCGATACCTGCCCTAAAGTGGCGTTAAACACAAACAAACAAAAAAGAATATAGGGTTTTTCTTTAATTGTTAATCCTTTCCCATCTGCAGCAGGCGACTTTTGAAAAATTATTCCATATACCAAAATGTTTTCATATTATTTATTCTTTCTTTTATAGAGAATTCATATTTTTGCCTTGATGTGTTCAAAGACAATGTAAACTAGATGGCTGTTTTAGAAACAATTTGTTTGTTTAATGATATATTAAGCTGCTTTCAACAATTTTTTCAGTTACTTCACAGTGTTTCCTGGGTAAGATACCAGTACAACTTGTCAATTTATCCTGACACCAGTGAGTCAGTCATAATGCTAATCCCGCAACACTGAGTGCCAAGGAGTGCAGCCATTACTACCATTTTAAAAGTCTTTAGTATGATGCGGCTGCGGATTAAACCCATGACTCCCAGCACTTGAGTCGAATGCTAACCCCACAATTCTGAGCTCAAAGGAGGGAAAGAATACATTGACAACAATTTTTTTTAAAATACTTTGTATGACTCGACCGGGGAACAAAAACATGTCTTCCCCCATGACAGTTTGTCAGGATATGTAATACTGATACATGATGTTGGAATTAACTCTTTCCCACCAGCAGATGCGTTATGAAGCAATAGCAACAGACGACTTTTTTTTGAAAACCTTGTGGCTGAATGTGAAATTGCTTATGATGAGCAATTTCTCCTTTGGCCACAATGTTTTCAATTTTATTTAACAACATTTTAATAAGGTATCTTTTATGGAGATTTTTGTCACTATGTTTTCAAAGTCGTCTGCTGCAGATTTGTTGTATGTGAAAAAAAGTTGAATGAGCATGGCAGTAACATCTGTACATTGTCTACGGTGAACATTTATGGAGAGTTATTTCAAAATCCTACAAGAGTAGTTTAACCCTTTCCCACATACAACAAATCTGCTGCAGATGGCTTTGAAAATGTCAAGGCAAAAGCACAGAAAATCCCCTTTAATGAGCAACTTCTTCTTTTGTTGCCATGTTTACAAAAAGAAATCAGCTGCAGAGGCATCAGAAAGCATCTATATGAGGGAAAGGGTTAAGAGATATGGAACTGTTTTTTTTAACAGAGACAAAATACAGTCATAGGACCTTTGACCCTTAAATGTGATCTTGATCAACAACTGAGCTGGCAGAAAAAAACTTATGTTCGGCACATTGTCTCAATCTGGTGAACAGTTTGTGGAGAGTTGCTTCAAAGTCAGTCAAGTGGTACAAGATATATGGAGCGTGCACAAAATAGTCAAATGACTTTGGACCTCTAAATGTAACCTTGACCTTAAACAGAGCTGGCAGGAACATGCCCTCTCCACATCATCTCAAAATGATAAACATTTGTGGTGATTTATTTCAAAATCCTTCAAGTGGTTCAAAAGTTATGGAGTGGACACATTTTTTACAGGCACCCAAAGCAAAAAACAATATATCTTCCTTCATTACATGAAAGATAGAATAAAGGCTGGAAGTGGAAAAGATAAGAACATTAGTTTTGGTAAAGTTTTGTTTTTTAGCTTATGTATTTAACAAATAAAATAACTTCTTTCATTCTAAAAACAGATTTAAAAATATTGAATATGCAAATATTTTTATTTCAAAAAAATTCCGACTCGTCATTTGATATTTAATCCTCTCTTTGTCACAGGTTATTTCAAAAGCTGTGCAGCAGCTGACTTTTAACCCTTTCCCACATTCAACAAATTAGCAGCAGACAACTTTAATAACATCTTTGCACAAATGTGGAAAAACTCTTTAAATGAAAGTATAATAATTAAATTGAGTTGAAAACATTGTGACAAAATGGGAAATTGCTCGTTTTGAGCAATTTCTCATTTTGTCACATTGTTTTCGATAGTCGTCTATTGCCAGAAAGTATTTATATGTCGGAAAGGGTTAATAAAATAAAGAATTCTGAAAGAAAAATTTGCCACAGTGAACACATCTGCAGCAGACAACTTAGAAAACAGCTTAGGAATAAAATATACCCTTTATAAATGAAAGAAGGAAGAAGAAGAAAGTAGTTAAAAACATTGCTGAAAGAGTAGAAATTGAACAGCACATCTACAGCTAACAAACTCACTAGTCGCCGGGCAGAAGCCCGCGACTTCTATTTTTAATAGGTTTTCGGAAATCACATGGGAGGGGGGATTATTATTAGAAAGAAACACATTTAGATGTCTTGAACATATTACAATTGTGTTTGTTTAAAAACACTAAGTAATGACACATCTAAAATGAAATAAATATTCCGATGTTTTAGGTATTTTCAGTTTCTTTATTTTGACTCGCATTTATGTTTTGTTGTTTTATTTACGAAGACAAAACGGTCCCTATTAGCTAGACTGGTATACTGTATGTTTACACTATATACTACATGTACTCAAAAGGCGATAACTACAAACCTTTACGTCGCAGTCTAATTTGTTTACATACGCGCACCTGCTTGAAGCGTGACTCGCGAAAACCAACTGCGTAGATCAATCTCCTTTGCAGAGAGCCGTCTCTTTACACTTTTTAGATAAGTACAAGACGAATGTTTGAAAGAGAAGCCGCAATATTTCGTTGTACATGTAGAAATAAGAAAGAACATTTTTAAATCCACAAACAATAGAACAATTTAAACTGTAGACGGTAATGATAATATATTTCTCCTTTTGAAGACTTTTGTTTACTTCAAATTACCTCCCTTTAAAGCAATACCAGGATATTTACCTTGTGATTCGAATAAGATTGACAAAAATTGAAATTATATGAATGAATATTATTATTTAAATAAGTAACAACAGCAAAATTAAATTTAAGCCAAGATAAATGTGTACACATTTCGTTATTTTTTTATAGATACCCTAATGTATAGGTATGAATATAAAATTTATAAGCAAATGTTTTCATTTCAACGTTCCTAATGTTTGTATAGGTTAATGAAAGTCATGAATACATAAATAAATCAATGCAGTCTTTTCCGGCGACATTGATGCCTTGCATCAACTTTCTCTTGTAAACTATTCTTATACAAGTTGTGCAGCTGATACAGTGGAAAATGGTTGAACAAATTATCAAACAAGAAGAATTATGCAGAGGACTAGATGAATTAACTGGTCTTTTCCCAACAATATTTCTCTCATGACTCATTTAAACCCTATGTTGTGGGTACTCAAAGGGAATCGTCTCAATGAGACGATTCTTTTGAGTACCCACAACCTAGGGTTTGAAAGTTGTATAAGGATTAGAGGATATGAAATACACTTCTTATCTAGAGCTCTGATTATGTAAAAGAAATAACTCATAAAAAATGAGCATGCTACAGAGTTATGTCCCTTGTGTTGTTCTTCTACCCTGATCACTTAGTATAAGTGATGCAATTGTTAAGTGACTATCTCAAACAGAAACAAAGTTATGACCAATTTAGTCAGAGCATTGTGGACGGCGGCGTGATCTACATGTCTTCCTGCCTTACTGGCATGCAACACAAACATTTTGATCATCAATATTGTCAGTACATAATAATGTAAATCAACTGATGATGTCACATCAGCTACATCTCTGTCTTTTGGAAGGATTCTCCACTGATTTGTCTGCTCCATCTTCTGTCATGGGGTCGTCGTCAAATGACATCACAGAGTCTCGAAACCCATCTTTCTGTAATAAAACATGCTTTTTTATGAAGGTTTCAACATAGATTTCCACAAAATCCAAAATATACCTCAGCAACAAAGCAACTCTCTACTGGGCAAAGTACACCTTTGGCACTTTTGCAACATTTTTTGACCTTTCTTCTTTAATTTGGGTTCAAGGTCAAGTTCAAAGTCACAGCAACATACTTTCCTTCGCTAAACGCTGTCTTACCAAGATGCGTCTTTATACTGAATTTGTCTCTCCAGGTTTGATACCATATGAGATATGACCTGGATATGAATCTTTTGATTGGGTTCAGAGGTCACAGTCACAGCTACTTAAATTCAGTCTACAACACAACCTCTTCCAAATATGCAGCTTCATATTAATTAAAGCCATAACAAACTGGTTTTTTAACCCCTTTCGTACATACACAAAATCTGCGGCAGACGACTTTGAATACATATACATGTAGTAACAAATATGCAAAATCTTTATAAATGAAGGCATTATAACAGAAAATAGTCGAAAACAATGTGGCTTAAGGAGAAATTGCTTGTTTTGAGCAACTTCTCAGTTTGCCACAATGTTTTCAAGAGTCGTCTGCTGCAGATGCAACAAAAATCCGTCTATGTGTAAAAGGGTCAGATTAGGTCCGAGATCAAGTACAAAGGCCCACCAGAGTCCATGCTATTTACAGAGTCGGCTGACTAAAATCATGAAGCCAGTACTTCACACAGACGAAATTTGACACATGCCATTACATGACTTTTAAAAACATTGCAATAAAAAGTGAAATTGCTCAAAACAAGCAATTTAACCATTTATTGCAATATTTTCCAACTCTTTATCAATATAAATCTTTCGGTTTTCTAGATTGTTGAAATTGTTTGTCTGATAATTGTAAAGCAGATGACTTTTGAAAAGTCATGAGAAATAATGGGTTAACCCTTTCCCACCTGCAGATGCACTTTGACGCAATAGCAGCAGACGACTTTTGAAAACATTGTGGTCAAAGGTGAAATTGCTCATGATGAGCAATTTCCCCTTTGGCCACAATATTTTCAACTTTATTTAGCAATTAAGCTATCTTTTGTCTAGATTTTTCAGGTTTTTGTCAACATGTTTTCAAAGTCGTCTGCTGCAGATTTGCTATATGTGGGAAAGGGTGAACTCACTGTTATCTGATAGAAGGCTTTTCCTTGTTTCTGCGTTGAAGATTTCACCAGCCTCGCCAGTCTACATCCTACTCCATACTCCAGAGTAATTCTATGGGTACATGAATGACCCCAACTGTCCCCTAGAGCTGGGACCACACAGGACATTTCATGTAACCTTGACTTTACCTTTGTGGTCATCTGATTGGTCACTACAACCTGTTAACAGAAAAAAGATCAAAGATCAGTTACTATAAGCAGGGGTCAGACAACACAAAGTTGAAGGTCAAAATTATTTCAATAGAACTCTAAAAAAAACTTATGCTACTACAAAACTGCTTCCAATAATCCCTTTCCACCTGTAGACACATTTTGACGCATCTGCAGCAGACGACTTTTGAAAACATTGTGACAAAAGGAGAAATTGCATGTTTTGCAACAAAGTTTTCAACTTTTTTCAGTAATTATATCTACAATAATAGAGATTTTTCCATATTTTTGAGTAGACATTTTTAAAGTCGTCTGCTGCAGATTTGTTATATGTGGGAACGGGTTAAAACAAATATGAAGCCAATGGCATCTAGACATAAATATATATATAAATATAATTAGTGATTATATTTTAATACATTTTTGCAAAAGGAGAAATTTATGATTATAAGTCATCTGCCTTATGTGCGAAAAAGTTAAATGCAAACCTGATAATTGCAAAACAATGCTTACTTATAAACTAGACTAAAATGAAATCTCTATAATTAAAGAAGAATTTCGTAATTGCAAAACCTATATATAACCCTTTCCCTCATATAGATGCTTTCTAACACCTCTGCAGCAGACAGCTTTTTGAAAACAGTGACAAAAGAAGAAATTGCTCAAAATGCGCAATTTCACCTTTTGCCACAATGTTTTGTCATAGGATATTCATTCAATTATAAAGATTTTCTATTTTTTGACAAAATATGTTGAAAGGTGTCTGCTGCAGAATTGGAAAGGGTTAAAAATATTTGCTGAACTATAACCCTTTCCCACATACAACAGATCTGCAGCAGATTACTTTGAAAACACGTAGTCAAAAATATGGACAGTCTCTATAAATGAAAGTATTATTGGTAAATATAGTTGAAAACATTGTGGCAAAAGTTGTCTGTTGCAGAGGCATCAAAATGTGTCTACATGAGGAAAAGGGTTCAGTGTCACAATTAAAAGAAGGTCACTGTAGTATAAAGGACATACAAAATGATTATCGAAACATTCTACAATGACTAATAAACAGCATGGCAATATCAGTGTCTATCTAAGTCAAACAATGACTGATAAACAGCATGGCAATATCAGTGTCATTTTACAACTTGATATTGAAATCAAACTTTGACTGATAAACAGCATGGCGATATCAGTGTCCTTTTACAACATGATATCCAAATCAAACAATGACTGATTAACAGCATGGCAATATCAGAGTGTTTTTTTAACTTGATATCTAAATCAAACAATTGACTGATTTATAGCATGGCAATATCAGAGTGATTTTATAACTTGATATCTAAATCAAACAATGACTGATTTACAGCATGGCAATATCAGAGTGATTTTATAACTTGATATCTAAATCAAACAATGACTGATTTACAGCATGGCAATATCAGTGTCATTTTACAACTTGATAAAATAATTCTAACTTTCAGATTAACACTTATTTTGGCCAGATCATCCTTTCATAAATAAAGATGCATTTTGACACATCTGCAGCAGGAGACATTTGATAACATTGTGGCAAAAGGAGAAGTTGGCAAGTTGCTCATAATGAACAATGTCTCCTTTTTATATGTTTTAAATTTGATAATTAAACTATTACTAATAAAGATTTTTTTAAAGATTTTAGCATAGATTTTTTCAAAGTTGTTTGCTGCAGATGTGGTGTAAGCAGGAAAGGGTTAAGATATCACTGATGTTAAACTTTCTTGCAATGCTTAAACAAAGTGTCAAAATTCATGTCCTTCATCCTTTCCCACATGCAATACATTTGCAGTAGATGAAATTGATAACATTTGGGCAAAAATACAGAAAATCTCATGAAACTGAAATATAATTATTGAATAGAGAAATTGCTCGCTATTTTTGATTTTTCCGTTTCCAAAATTCATCGGATGCATATATACATCAAAAGGTGACTGCATTTTCTACATTGTTCTCTAAATCAAGCTTTTTACCTGACAGCTATATGATCAAGTAGAGAGACAATAACTTACACTGATATTAAACATTCTGGCAATGCTCAACAAAGTCTGTATCAGATTGGTCAAAATTCTCGTCCTTAAAGACAAATCGTCAAAGTCGTGCCTGTAGTGAAATGCAACACTGTCTATGACCACCAGCTTTACCTGTAAATATTCAAACCTGCAAGGCCATTCAGGATTAACCTTTTCCCACATACAACAATTCTGCAGCAGACGCCATTTGAGACATACTGATAAAAACGTGAAAATCTCCATAAATGAGTTTAATTATTAAATAGAGTCGAAAACATTGTGGCAAAAGGAGAAATTGCTTGATTTGAGCAATATTTTCTTTTGCCACAATGTTTTCAAAAGTCGGTTGCTGCAGATGCGTCTATAAGTGGGTAAGGGTTAACCTTATACATAAGAATTTTTAACACATCTGCAGCAGAAGACTTTGTAAAACTTTTGTAGGAAAAGTAGAAATTGCTACAAAATGAGTAATTTCTCATTTCTTCCACTATCTTCAAGGTATTTTAGATTTTTATTCAGATATTATATAATTTCAAATAGACAGCTCTAAAACCAATATCATATGTAACCAGGATAACCCTTTCTTACATGTAGATGCTTTTTGACGCCTCTGCAGCAGACAGCTCTTTTACATAGTGACAAAAGAAGAAATTGCTCAAAACAAGCGATTTCTCCTTTTGCCACAATGTTTTCCTCTTTTAGTCATAGGTTATCCATTCAATTATAGAGATTTTCTATTTTTTGACAAAATATGTTCAAAGTTGTCTGCTGCAGAATTGTCGCGTGAGGGAAAGGGTTAACCCTCTCCCACATGTAACAAATATGCAGCAGACGACATTTTATAAACAATCAATCAAAAACATGAAAAATCTATATAAATGAAAGTCTTATTACTCAAAAAAAGTGAAATTGCTTGTTTTGAGCAATTTCTCCCTTTGTCACAATGTTTTCAAAGGTCTTCTGCTGCAGATGCGTCAAATTGGGTCTACTAGTTGTTAAGGGTTAACATTCAACAGATTGACCCATGTCAGGTTAACCCTTTCTGTGATGGTGACAACTTTTTATACCTCAGCAGCAGAGCTACATTAACTTTCCTCTAAAATTAACTATGTTGTATCTAAATCTCACTTTAACCCTTTCCTAAATACAGACGCTCTCCGACGCCTTTACAGACTACAAACCTTCTCCCCACAATGTCTCTCTTATCAAGCAATTTAACCCAATGATGTGGTATCACATACAAAGATATCTGCAGCAGAATACACACCTTGGTTAAAATCAGAAATGTTTATAAGTGAAAGTATAATTATTGAATACATTTAAATCACAAATGTTTGCAAATGTCGTCTGCTTCAGGTGTCAGATAGCATCTGTATGTGAGAAAGAGTTAGGTCAAATGTTGAGGTCTTCAAAGCAATCATCTCAATGAGATGATTCTTTTAACCTTTTCCCGCATAAAAAAAATCTTCAGCTGATGATTTCTATAATATCTAGACAAAAATATGAAGAATCTCTATATATAAAAGTATTAATTATTGATTAAAGTTGAAAACATTGTGGTAAAATGAGAAATTGCTCATAATGAGCAATTTTCACATTGATATAATGTTTTCAAACGTTGTCTGCAGTTAGGGAGGGGTTAAGTTCATTAGGTTTAAAGAATTTAAGAATTTTAAATTTGCTCCATATCTAAACAATTCCACACAAACGGCACAAATACTGGTTATGTCTCCAGAAAGCAGACATCGAGCATGATTAATATAAGCTTAAAGCTTGGTTCGCATTCGATGTGAAATAAATAAGTTAAACTAAAGCTCTGATGTTGGAATACAATTTGAGATCTACTTTACCTTTGAATTTTCCTGTAGTATGCCCGGTAGAAGATTGATGATGGCCAACAGGTGTTGTTCACTGTGACATTTATATACATGTAGTCCAGATAACATTTTCTGTGTGGACAAACTGCTGATCAACTGTTGCAACTCTGAAAGGAGAGATATCATAGATTGTAAAAATACGGCTAAACCAAATTGATTGTTTGGTGTTTTACGCCGCTTTCAAAAAAAATTCAGTTATATCAAGACGTTTCCTGGGAAAGTTACCAATACAACTGGTTCATTTATCCTGACACCAGCCAGTCAGTTGTTATGCTAACCCTGCAACACTGAGCACAAAGGAGGGCAGCCATTACTACAATTCATTAAAGTCTTTGGTATGACCCGGCCGGGATAGAACCCGCAACTTCCCACACCCTAGGAGGATGCTCTACCACTACACCAAGATGATGGTCTGCAAAATCAAACTTCAATAAGATGATTTAGCTCAAATTATCAGGAAGTCACAAAATTATCTGGCAAGCCTTATCTTTTAAAACACTAATTCAATACTTAACCTGGATCATTTTCCTGTTTTGCAATATCTCGGCAGTGATTCACGGTTGCCGTGACCACCTCAGTTATTCTCTCTGTAACAAAACCTCCTTCTGTATCAATAAATATGGCCTCCCCTTCCAATCCTCCAAATATGGCGGGAATTTGTACATCGCAGGAAAGCTGCAGACTAGACATAATAAACAACAGTGGAACATTAACCTTTTCCAAAAGACCACATATCTGTGGCAGAACTATTTTATCTACAGTTAATTCTAATTTTAGACTCATATGCTTTGAAAATATTTTTAAAAATTCAACTTCTAGAAATAGCAAAATATATCACTGGAACAAGAGCGCCACAAGCAAACTCCAATGCTCGACTGCTTTTTTCTAAGTCAACAAAAGGACACATTACTGACTAATTAATTAAGCCAGAGTAATGTGACTTGGTATAGACATGTGTATTGTTCCTAGGAACATGTGTACCAAGTTTCATTTGAAAATGATGAATGGATTTTGAGTTATGAGGTAAGGTTCAAGTTTTGTGATGAGGCAGGTGACGCCACCACAAAGGGTATCACAATACCCTGACTTTTTTCTTCAAAAACAGACAAGCTTATGAATTTGAAAACGTAACATGAGAGGTTAACTGTTTACATTACATAGGATTGTAAGAGTTGTCAGAATTGAAGACAAATAAATACGTAACCCTTACAATTGTTATAATCGTTTCGCACTTACAGAAGCTTTCTAAGGCCTCTGCCACAGACAACTTATGAAAATATAATGAGCAATTGTTCCTATTGCCACAATTGTTTTCAACTCCATTCGATATTAATAGTTTTATTTATAGAAACTTTTCATATTTTTGCCTGGATGTTTTCCAAGTCATCTGCTGCAGATTTACTGTATGTGGGAAAAGGTTTAATACAAATGAAAAATTTAAAGAATTTTTTTGGTACAAAAGTTAAAAACATTATGAGCTATTTCTACTTTTCCCACAATACAATAATTTCAAATGTTGTCTGTGACAGAGGCGTCAAATTGTGTCAACATGTGGGAAGGCTTTCTGACACCTCTGCAGCAGACTGCTTTTTGAAAACATAGTGACAAAAGAAGAAATTGCTCGATACGAGCAATTTCTCCTTTGGCCACAATGTTTTCCACTTTTAGTCATAGGTTATCCATTCAATTATAGAGATTTTCTATTTTTTGACAAAATATGTTCAAAGTCGTCTGTTGCAGAATTGTCGCATGAGGGAAAGGGTTAAGTAGGTCGACATACCATAGCTGAGTTTTCCCCACCCCGGGGAGTCCAGAAATCTCCGTTAAACATCCCAACGGGACCCCACCCCCAAGAACTTCATCAAGTTTCTGACAAAACGACACAATCTGTTGATTTTCTTCCTCTGATTTTAACAACTGATTTGCTGAGATGGGTTTAGGAGTGTGACTTGATGTTTCCTCAATGATGTTGAAAATGTCCTCAACTTCAGTTGAGCTAAGTCCTGTTACTGAAAAGGAAATAACAAGATCAAGGTCAGTCTGCGTTTTGAAACTTTCTCTTGAAGCAGATAAGGGTTTTAAATTGGTCATTTTTATAGCCGGTAATCGTCCATGTTCCCAATGGCAAAAGGTATGTTTTTTTCCCAATTTTTCAATGAAAATTTTCCAATCAGAAGTTCCAAATAAATTTGAGTGAAAAAGAAAGGAAATGAAAAAGAAAAACTGTAAATGTTATGTCTCTTACATGCAATTGTCTTTTCACAGAGACATACAATCCAGGTTTTATATCCAGGTACCATAAAAGCATATTATTTATGAAAAAGTTCCAAATTTTGCCAAGAAAGACGCGAGGATTCCCAATTCCATGGTTATAGGTCATATTCCCAAAATTACCCAAAAGAACCCTGCAGATGTAGCCAACAATGTTTTATTATTTTGTTTATGAACCCTGTATCAAAAGAGGCATATATATCTGGTAAATTGGAATTAAAGTTCAGAAGAAAAAATGTATTGATACATATAGTAAGTTTGAAAATTGAAACAATCTCTTGGATCCAAAGTTTAAAACATTGTGAGTACTTTTAAAATCATTTATATGTTTCATGAAAAGGCCATTGATTCAGACGGCTTTTGAAATCATTGTGGCAAAAGGAGAAATTGCTCATAATGAGCGATTTCTCCATTTGCCACGATTATTGCAACTCTACCCAATAAATATTCTTTCATTTAGTGAGATTTGTGATACTTTTGGTAAAATGTGTCCAAAGTCGTCTGCTGCAGATTTGTTACATGTGGGAAAGGAATAATTAGGATGCACCCAGTTCTGGAGCACTAGATAAGTAGAGTTTTTCACCGCAAATTCTTATTTGACTCTTAACCCTTTCCCTCATACGACAAATTATGCAACAGACGACTTTTAACAACTTTTGTCAAAAAATAGAAAATCTCTATAATTGAATGGATAACCTATGACAAAAAGTGGAAAACATTGTGACAAAAGGAGAAATTGCACGTTTTGTGCTATTTCTTCTTTTGTTACTATGTTTTCAAAAAGCTGTCTGCTGCAGAGGCATCAGAAAGCGTCTATATGAGGGAAAGGGTTAAACCCTATGTTGTGGGTACTCGAAAGAATCGTCCCAATGAGATGATTCTTTTGGGTATCACAACATAGCGTTTGGTCTAGTCATGAGAGAGATACTGATTGGAAAAGACTTAGTTTACTCCTCCCCTTCTAGTCCTCTGCAGTTCAGTGCTTGAATCCAGGACACAATAGGCGAGGATTAAGCTAACAGGGCCATGTAACCCTGTCACACTTGGCAGATATTTTCATGCATCTGCAACAGACAACATTTGAAAACATTGTGACAAAAGGAGAAATTGCTCATGATAATCAATTTCTCCATTTTCCAATATGTATTCAACTCTATTAAATAATCAAACTATAATACAGATTTTTGGTCTTGATTTTTTCTTCTGCTGCAGATTTGTCGTATATGGGAAAGGTTTAAACCTACTTTCTGGCAATCAAACTAATATTTCATACCATAACATGAAATCAAACTAATATTTCAAATCTGGCCACGGAACTATAAACTTGAAACCTTTTAACCCCAGAAACGTTCTCTGTACTCAGAATATCGTATATGGGAAAGTGTTCACCCTTTCCCTTATACGACTATTCTGCAGCAGACGACTTTGAACATATTTTGTCAAAAAATAGAAAATCTCTATAATTGAATGGATAACCTTTGACTAAAACTGGAAAACATTGTGTCAAAAGAAGAAATTGCTTATTTTGAGCAATTTCGTCTTTTGTCACTTTTATATATGTTTTCAAAAAGCAGTCTGCTGTAGAGGATTCAGAAAGCGTCTATATGAGGGAAAGGTTTAAACCTACTTTCTGGCAATCAAATTTAAATTTCATACCATGACAAATATGCCCTTCAGTGACTGACATTAGAGTAAGTCAATGTACTGACATGTTTACCTTGTGTAATGTCTACCTTGTCTACGCCTTTGAGGTCTGACAATGTCAAGAATCCACCTTTCACAAGTGCAGTTTTGTGCGACGGGGATAAAGGGAAAGTTATCAGTGGTCGTCTGTCCATCTGTCAGTCTGCAATAGAAATAATACGCTTTGATTAATTCAAAGACATTGTTAACTAATCACCTTAAACCCTTTCCCTCATATAGATGCTTTCTGACACCTCTGCTGCAGACGGCTTTTTGAAAACATAGTGACAAAAGAAGAAATTGCTCAAAACAAGCAATTTCTCCTTTTGACACAATGTTTTCCACTTTATGTCATAGGTTATCCATTCAATTAAAGAGATTTTCTATTTTTTGATAGAATATCATGTTCAAAGTCGTCTGCTGCATAATTGTCGTATGAGGGAAAGGGTTAAACCCATTGTATGGGTATTTTTCTTCTTCAATGGGATACTTTTAATTAATAGCCTATAGATAATAGCTTTACAGAATTGTTTTGAAAAACTTTTTACCAGTTTACTGGAGATCATTCACACAATAACATATAATGAACATATATTTCGTTTATTTAATCTATGTTACTATTTATGTACATATACATGTAGTTGCTAAATTTATAAATGTTTTATTATGTTTTATGGCAACAAGATGCTTATAATAAATAACTTGAACTTGATAACTATTCCTTTATCTATAAGTATAGATAAACAGCTGTGTCTTCATTATGGTCAGTTTCTCTCGGTCTTGATAGGGCTATGGACTATGTCTTCAGAGCTCTAGATTTATAAGGGGCATTTTTTATAATATGTTGCTAAAATCCTTATTTCACATTCAAACCCTATGTTGTGGGGGTACTCAAAAGAATTGTGAACTCAGTGAGAGGATTCTTTTGAATACCCACAACATATGATTTGGTTGAGTACAATGTAATAAGAGAGATATTGTGGGGAAAGAGCCGTACACCCCTCCTTATCAGTGGTGCCACTGGACCTTAGTCCAGGTTTCTGTACTAGGAATGCGATTTTTTTATTTTGACTGCAATATTTAACGGCGATATATTGAGACTAAATGGACCTCTGTCTTGTTCCAAACTTGCTTTCACCGGCTCTATTTACCATTTACAACAAATCTGCAGAACATTGAAACCATTTCGGGCAAACATATGGAAAACCTCTGTTTGAAAGTATAAGTCAGCATGCCCACTCACGCAAAATATTGCGTGAAACACGTAAAATAATCAGCAATGTATACCAGGTCCTACCAGGCCCTTCACAGAGTTAAGCCAACCTAGGTAGGTCACGCATCCAGGCTCTAACGGCAAGGTATATTACTTTAATCTAAGAAAAAGCCTACCATCTTACCAGCGTCACTATAAAAGCTGGCTTCCATGTAGCAAGGCTGTAGAAGTCATATTTGTACCTATACCTCATTCCTGTCATGTTATCATTGAGTACAGTTGAAAACAATGTGGATTATAAATACAGAAATGGCTTAGTAGGAGCAAATTCCCCATTTGTCCCAATGTTTTCATTCAAAGTTGTTTGGCTGCAGAACATGTATCCAAAAGAGGGAAAGGGGTCATTCTGTTCCGATATGCAGGGGCATTTTGGTTGCATCTGTTGTGGATGACTTAAACATCACTTTTGAAAAAGCTCATAATGAGAAACTTATTATTTTGCAGAAACATTTTCAACTCTTCATTTTTTAAGATTTTCAAAAGTATTGCATAGATATATACATTTCTAATTTTAAGTCATCAGCTGCTTTGCTATGTTAGGAAAAGGGTAAAACAAGTTTAATAATTTATCTTTTTTGTCTTTTTGGTGTTTTTTTGGTTGTTGCTTAAGAGATATTAAAAAAATCAGTAGAATTCATAGCTACTTCATTATTTCATAACTGGTGAGATAAAAAATAATCTGAAGTAGATCTATCCAAAGACCTAATAACACATGTGTTATTAGGTCTTTGATCTATCTAGGTCCTTACACAAACTTAAGTGCGAAAAATCATTGGACGAATAAGCAATGGTGACAAAACAAACGTGTTACGAATACAATATACAGTATATTTGCTTCAGATAATATGGCACTTTCCTCGAACTCACATTTTCTGATGATCGGACATTCACATATTCTATGTAAATATTTAGAAAAATAAAGCAATGACACGATTACTTTCATTTCGGCGATTCTTTAAACTCTGGTTTGTCATTAAATTTCGCGCTTGATATTTACGCACATTTCCACTACGTCACCACTTCATGTGCACAATCACCTGCTTGAAATGGAAACAAACAGAAATGGAGAAACTAAGTGTCAGTCATGGAATTCAAAGTTTTAAACAATATCTGAATGAATTTTGTGAAAATCTGAAGGAGAAAGGTGAAGATATAGACTCAGTTTCTAGAAGATGTCCGAATCCGCGTGTAACACCCGAGGAATTAGAAGGAGAGTGCATTGATTGGGTCCTTAATTACTTATCAACAAGGTAATGTGAGTGGGTGGGATGTATAAATTAATTATTGCTGATTACCTTTTATTAGTGATAACATAATTTATCAATTAAATGTTTCTTATTGCTTGTAATTAATTAATGAAAAATAGGAGAAAATTTACATTTTTGTTAAAATGTTCATTAATTAACCCTTAATTAATGGAAACTTCTACAATTTAAATAATGGATGGTACAGTTAGTAGTTTATAAGAAGAACACATTAACTGGAGTTAATTTGAAGAATTGTATAAATAAACTTGCGATAAGGAATATTTGCAGACTTTGTTTTAATCAAGGCAGTTTGATTGTCCCCTTATACACATACTTATATCAGGATCATATAGGTAAAGAATTAAGACCCTCCAAATTAGTATTCCGGGACAAGGCTGTTCTTATGTAGTCGCTTATTGGGTGCCATGATAATAACAATGCTTAAAGATCAAACCTTAAACGATTATGTCTGAAGGTCAGAACGCACTATCACATTGCTACAAGGAAGTTCCATAGTAATTAAGGTAGAATAAAAGTCAACTGATACATAACTCAAGGCTGTTCTTATGTAGTCGCTTATTGGGTGCCATGATTATAACAATGCTAAAAGATCAAACCTTAAACGAGTATGTCCAAAGGTCAGAACACATTGCTACAAGGAAGTTCCATAGTAATTAAGGTAGAATAAAAGTCAACTGATAGTGATACATAACTGGGCTACATAGACCTCCAAAACTTGAAAATTTATGCTTGAATTTTGGGAGATTGTCATGCATTTTTCTACAGACTTCCTGGCCACAGGCTAAGTTGTTGAATTATTATAACCCTTTCCCTCTTATAGACTCTTTCTGACGCCTCTGCAGCAGACGGCTGGCTCAAAACAACTAATTTCGCCACAATATTTTCCACTTTAAGGCATACTCACTAAGGTTATCCATTCAATTACAGAGATTTTTCTATTTTTTGACAAAATGTGTTCAAAGTCGTCTGCTGCAGAATTGTCGTATGAGGGAAAAGGATAATGCCTTTCCCACAATAGACAATTTCTGGTGCCTCTGCAGCAGATGCCTTTTGAAACCATTGTCGCAAAAGGAGAAATTAATCTTGATCAACCAATTTCTCGTTTTGCCAAAAATCTTTAAATTTTATTCAATTATTGCATATTTGAATAAAATTGAAAACAAAATGGAAAATCTTGGTAAATGATCACTAAATGCACATGTTTAATCATTTAGTGATTTACCAAGATTTTCATCTTTTTGATAACGCAAAATCCATACTGGTTGTGCTTATACGTCATGTACAATGTTTGACTGATAAAGGGTATATCTCATGCTTATTCATTTCTACTTTAGTCTTATATTAATTAATACAGAGAACTAAACAGGTCTTACTTCCATGATATCTCTGTTAGCACTCATTAAACCCTTTCCCTCATACGACAATTCTGCAGCAGACGACTTTGAACATATTTTGTCAGATAGATAACCTATGACTAAAAGTGGAAAACATTGTGACAAAAGGAGAAATTGCACGTTCTGTGCAATTTCTTCTTTTGTCACTATGTTTTCAAAAAGCCGTCTGCTTTAACCCTTTACCTCATACGACAATTCTGCAGCAGACAACTTTGAACATTTTTTGTCAAAAAATAGAAACTCTATATAATTGAATGGATAAGTTAACCTATGACTAAAAGTTGAAAATATTGTGGCAAAAGGAGAAATTGCTCATTTTGAACAATTTCTTCTTTTGTCACTATGTTTTCAAAAAGCCGTCTACTGCAGAGGCGTCAGAAAGCGTCTATATGAGGGAAAGGGTTTAAGTGAAACCAAAGTTTTAGGTACTCAAATGAAGCTTATCACTGCGCTTTTTCTCTCTTTGAGTACTCACAGCACTTGTTTTGGAGATCAAATAAGGATTTTAGAACATGCAAAACAACTCTTATTTAGAGCTCTGTTAATATTATTATTTATTGTACAATTATTTGACTTTTTGAGTCAGAACAATTATCAGGGGTTTTTTTCTGAAGAAGGGGCCTGGGGCCTTTGAGAAGGGGATTTTAGAACAAAAAGGGGAAAAATTGTAAACTAGTATAATGTACATGTGTAACTTTTACCATTACAAGGCCATCTCTCTATTTTTCATTTTCTTGAACTCCTCCACTAGATTGTCATAATCCAGTTCACTCAAACTATACCACTGTCAAGGGTCGAAATTATCAAGATTTTCTACTTGCATTTTTTCGCAAGTGCTATTTTTTGTTACTTGCTAAATGAGAAAACAACTTTAATTTTTGAGAACTTATTAGAACTTTAATTTTAAGCAACACAATGTGAACTACAATAGTGTAATACACTGTTATGGTCAATCATGAATGTAATGTAAACATGGTCCAAAACATGCTGTGAAAAGAAGCTGCTGATGAGACTGTCACTGATATACAGCATAGTCTAGAAACCTTGTTTTAATTTCTGGCTCCATATGGCAAAGTATGGGGTCTTTTCTGTCTTAGTCCAGACATCAACCATCTTGTCACAGCAGTTTTTGGGTCATATTCTCTACGGGCAACATCAGCAACTTTAATTGAATTCTCATCAAAATATCAAGTATTTCAGCACCAAGCCTACAACTCAAGTAAAATTGTAATCTGTTCATTGTGGAAAGATAAATAATGATTTAAGCTAATGTTCAAAAGTTAAATATGAAAGAAACAATATATATATTTTTTTTTTTTTTTTTTCGGAGGGGATTTTATATTTTTAGGGGAAAAACTATGCTTATTTTCCGAGGGGAAGGGGCCGTTTAACGTTTATATAAGGTAAAAAACCTCTGATTATTAACCCTTTCCCTCATATAGACGCTTTCTGACGCCTCTGCAGCAGACGGCTTTTTGAAAACATAGTGACAAAAGAATTCATTGCTCAAAAGGAGCAATTTCTCCTTTTGCCACAATGTTTTCCACTTTTAGTCATCGGTTATCCATTCAATTATAGAGATTTTCTATTTTTTGACAAAATATGTTTCAAGTCGTCTGCTGCAGAATTGTCGTATGAGGGAAAGGGTTAAAAATTAATCAATGTTTAACCATTTATCTTGGCTTCATTAAACCCTTTTCCACATACCACAAATCTGCAGCAGACGACTTGAAACATATTTTGTCAAAAAATAGAAAATATTGTGACCAAAACCTGAAAAATCTCCATAAAAGATAGCTTAATTGTTAACAAAGTTGAAAACATTGCGGCCAAAGGAGAAATTGCTCATCATGAGCAATTTCACCTTTGGCCACAATGTTTTCAAAAATCGTCTGCTGCTATTGCATCAAAATGTGTCTTAATAACTGTTAACCTGATAATGACATTTTCAGAAACAAATTTATGCCTTGAAATATTTTGTGATCTAAAAGATTTATCTAGAAAATAAGAGTTAATACAAAAATAATTTTTAATATCGTGTTTAAAGGAGTTAATGCTCATTTTGAAGTTCTGAGTTTCAAATAATGTTTTCAAAATGCGTCTGTAAAATAGGGTTTTGAAGAAAGATAATTACACATAAACTTTTCTCAAGAAAACAACACCCTTACCAGAGGTCCAGATAATGAGGGATATTCAGCTCTTTTTCCCACAATTTCTCTCTTATTATTAAAGCAAACCCTATGTTGTGGGTACTCAAAAGAATCGTCTCTGAATAAAGTGAGACGATTCTTTTGAGTAACCACAACATAGGGTTAGAGGGTCAAATACGGATTTTAGAACATGCAAAACGCCCCTTATCTAGAATTGCTATTTCCTACATGAAACACATTTGCAGCAGACAATTTTGGAAACATGGACAATTTATGAATAAAAGTGTTATTATTAAATAGAGTCGAAAACATTGTGGCTAAATGAGAAATTGCTTAATTAGTATGCCACAATGTTTTTAAAAGTCGTCAGCTGCAAATGTGTGAAAGAGTTAAGGATTTTCCTATTCCTATTTGAATTATTTTCACAATTGGCTTTATTGCTGGATACATTATATTATTATAATTTGCCATTTCGTCGATATATCACATTAGTCATGTTCAAACAAACAAAATAATTCATAAATGTATGCTTCAGGTAGTACTGCTGAAAAAATTATCTTTAGTTGGTAGGGATTTGTTTAAATTATTAAGGGTTTACCTTTTCCCACATACAACAAATCTTCAATTTCTCCTTTTGCCACAATGTTTTCAAAAATCATCTGATGCATGGGGAGGCGGAAAGCGTCTGACTAGAAGAGGCAACATCTTAGAACTTAGATTAGTTACTACCTAGTCCCAGTCTGATTTAATGTGAAATCAGAATGTAATGTAATTCATACAAACATATAAAATAAAAGGTTAATATCAACCAGGAAGTTCGACATATAGGACGATGTTTCGGCTGACTTATCTGATAATCTCAATGTATGAGGGTTACATCTACATTCATGAATATGTAGTTATCTGAGGATTTATTTAACCCATCAGACCATAGGCTACATTCAACCTGATTAAATGGAAGAAAAATATGTCTAAAATTATACAATTACATTTTTGAAGAAATAAATTGCTACACAATGGTCAAACCAAACTTTATATCATATGAGACATTCATGGCGTTTTGCAGATAATTTCTATTTGTCATGCTGAACATTTGACAAGTCAAAGTGCTGATTTAACTCCTCCACCTCACAAGATTTCACCTTTTTCAGACACTGGTTATTTAATCTATTAACCCTTTCCCACATATATACGCTTTCCGATGCATGTGCTGAGCAGAGGACTTTTGAAAACTTTGTGATAAAAGAAGAAATTGCTCAAAACGAGCATTTTCTCCTTTTGAGTCTTGACACAATGTTTTCAACTCTATTCAATAAGTATGTCTTCGTTTAGAGATATTTTCCATTTTATTGTTGAGACGGATGTTTTCAAAGTCGTCTACTGCAGATGTGTTGTATGTGGGAAAGGGTTAAAAATAATATATATCAACATGGTTCGAAATTATCAGAAGCAAGTAGCAAATTTGCTATCAAAATGGGAACTTGCTACCTGCTCAAAAAGTCCGTTCCAAAAACTTGCTTTTTGAAAAAAAATGTCCCAGTTTTGTTTTCGACTTTTTTTTTTCATTAAAAGATTTATTTTTATGTAGACAAAACAATATTTACTGTATAAATAGATCAGTAAATAAGATAATGTTATATTCTGTTCGTCACCAATCATTTTCTAGTAAGTACTATATTGGAGTTTGGGTCGAACATTCTTGTAAACATGCGAGGTTATCTTCGTCTGCAAATGTACAAAGTACTTTTACATTGACTTTATTGAGTAATGACACTGTTATGCAACCATGATCTATGCAAGGTAACCTGCATTAAACATGAAATTTGTGTTTTCTTTAAAAAGTTCCATTATCATATTTTTTGATTACTGGACCGATTGAGATTTTAAAATTTCCGGAGCCCTGATATATATATTCATCATGTATTTACTTGAAAAAAACAGGTCGGTGTCTGTCCAAAAAAATGTGACTCAAGAACATTTTTGGCCAGTTTGACTCCTGTAATCAAATTAAATTACACACTCTTCTATCAATTTGTTCAAACAAATAAATTGTCAAAGTGATTGGTTTCCACATAAGATTAATTACACCAGACGATAAGAACTCATGTTACTGGATGCATGTTAATTATCGAGTTTAAACAAGTTATCTCAGTTCATTAGATAAATAAAGTTAAAGTTTAAAGCGCTTGCTTATGTTATTATTTATTTTTACGGTATAAACTGCTACCTAGTTATAAAGCTTTTGCTTCCAACTTTCAAACTCTGAAAAACGTATGACTTTTCAAGTTGTTGTGGCTATAACAGGTGGACAAGTTGACATTAGCACAACAATATTGACGGAAAGACTATGATTTTTCAAGGTCAAATATTCAGGTTGAATTATTTTTTTTTTTAGAGGCCTAATGTTAAGGTGTTGTACAAGTCAATGAGGGAAGCAAGATTTCCGTAATTAAGGTCTATCAATGAATATTGTGAAAATTATTTGACGATAGATGGTGAAAACATCATTGGCACACTATTAATTCCTGAACATTGAGACTGGATAATAATAACATTCACAGAGGTTACTGTGTCAATCTTTTTTTTGATTTGTATGTATTGATGTATTCCTTTGTCTAGGGTCAATTCATTTTCACAATATGTTGCCCCACAGCAAACATTCATCATCTTTAACCCTTTCTCACATACAACAAATCTGCAGCCGATGACTTTGAATGCACTTATTTAAATATATGGATTTATATAATCTCTTTTTATGAAAGTATGATTATTGAGTAGAGTTGAAAACATTGTGGCAAAAAGAGAAATTGCTAATAACAAGCAATTTCTCCTTTTGACACATTTTTTTCAAAAGTTGTCTGTTTGCACAGAGGTATCGGAAGGCCTATGTGGGAAAGGGTAAGCCTAATCCTTTATTAACCCTTTCCCACATACAACAGTATTTTCAAAAGTCGTTGGCTGCAATGTGGTAAAGGGTTAATTTGTTATGAATTTGTAGGGAGTGTCCACCTGTACTAGCTCTGTACATAGCTAGGGAAGTCTTTGTTCGAATCTCTGGCGAGGATCTTGAACATTTCTTGTACGAGAAAAATTCCAGCGATGGAAATCCTTCGGATGACGAGTCACAGAAAGTGAATAGTGAGGAAACACAAAATGAACAGAAAAATAGATTAATAGGCAAGTAATTCCCAAACTTAACCCTTACCTACGTGCAACATTATCTGCAGCAGACAACCTTGAAGGTACAGTCCAACTTCTGTTTAAAGACCACACATGGGAAGAGAACACTCTGGTCTTTGTTCACAGGTGGTCTTTAATGATAGAGTCATACCAAATATTTTAAAAATGGTAGTAATGGCTGCCCTCCTTGGCGCTAAGGGTTTCGGGGTTAGCATTACAATTGACTGGCTGGTGTCAGGATAAATGGACCAGTAGTACTGGTCACTTACCCAGGAAGTGCCGTGATATAACTGAAACAATGTTGAAAGCGGTGTAAAAAACCGAACAATCAATCTTTTAATGATGGAGTCATTTATGCAGAAATTGAGTATTTGGGAAATTAAAAGTGTGATTGCTTTAGAGAGGGAATTGCTTAACCTTTTCCCTCATATGACAATTCTGCAGCAGACGACTTTGAACATATTTTGTCAAAACATAGAAAATCTCTTTAATTGAATGGAAAACCTATGGCTAAAAGTGGAAAACATTGTGGCAAAAGGAGAAATTGCACGTTTTGTGCAATTTCTTCTTTTGTCACTATGTTTTCAAAAAGCCGTCTGCTGTAGAGGCGTCAGAAAGCGTCTATATGAGGGAATTGCTTAACAAAGGTGATCTTTAGAACAGGTTTAACTGCCAAAAATATGAAAAATCTCTATGAATAGAACATGACATTTGTGACATCAAATTGAATCTGCAAGTGGGAAAGGGTTAGCTGTCAGTTTGTAAACCTCATTTGATACTTCTAGCTGTTTCCTTGGAAAGCTTTTATGCTTATGCAGAGCTCTAGATAAGGGGCGTTTTGCATGTTCTAAAATCCTTATTTGGCCCTCTTACCCTATGTTGTGGGTACTCAAAAGAACATCAAACGGTCTGGTTGGATAATAAGAAAGATATTTTGGGGAAAAAAATCTGTAAACCCCTTCTTATATTGACCCCTGCTTAATTATGTTAAACGTTTTGCAATTGCTTCTGCTCAGTCAGCTCTGCTTGAATCCTCAGCTTTAAAGGTATCTAAAGAAAGAAATGTCACTTCTTGAAACTTGGAAAAAACTGGTTTTGATGCATGTGTATACAGAGTTAAAAACATTTGGAAAAAGAGAAGTCTCTTGATTTGAGCAATTTCTCCTTTTTTGCCCATTAGTTTTAAGTTACAAAATGGACCCCTATGGGGGTGTCTAAAGCTGTTATTATGTGGGAAAGGATAACTATTTGAAGACCTTAAATTTATACCCCCCAAAGCATGATAATAAATGTAAATATAATTCACATTATGAGGCGTATTTCGAAAAAAGGGTCATAACGCTACCATAATTCTACATGAAATTTGGCAGTTTTGGCGCCAAAGTGACTAACGTTATCTAACTTAAAACCGCTGACGTGACATCATTTTCATAGTTTTTGTTTCCGCTGTTTAAAAAGGACTTGAGCGCAAGACTCGAACCAAACTAGTAGTGTCCTATAATATACATGTATGGTATTTACATAAAGGGATTTCGACACTCCTAGAGAGGGCTTTATGGGATAGATTTAATTTCGGTATTTGTTATATACACAGTCTAGATTACAATCAAATTTCATTTGAATGTAGTTAGTTTTTCATCTTGTGCATTTGTCAGAACCTTCTAGAATGGTTATCCGAAGAGATATCTTAAATCAGAGGTAATGCGCAGAGTGGACAGAGGTCTTGTTTTCACATATGACGTGACCAAATCTGTACAGAAGGCTGACTGGCTATCTGTTTGTTTTATATGGTGTTTCTGTACTTCCAGAGTACAATGCAGAGGATCTTCAAAAAAATGTACTGGACCTGACGGAGAATGTTTGCAAGTCCTGGTCCGAGGCTCTGCCGGACCTGTCTGTGTCCAACGCCTACAATAATGTGTCGTTTAACGCTATCAAAAATACTCGTCGTAAAATGGAGGATGCCCACGTGATAGTTCCAGATTTGAACGCTCTTTTTGGACTGAAGGTAGGGTTTATAACGACAATTTTTACAGCAGACGACTTTGAACATATTTTGTCAGATGGATAACCTATGACTAAAAGTGGAATACATTGTGACAAAAGGAGAAATTGCACGTTCTGAATTTCTTCTTTTGTCACTATGTTTTCAAAAAGCCGTCTGCTTTAACCCTTTCCCTCATACGACAATTTTGCAGCAGACGACTGAACATATTTTGTCAGATGGATTACCTATGACTAAAAGTGGAAAACATTGTGACAAAAGGAGAAATTGCACGTTCTGTGCAATTTCTTCTTTTGTCACTATGTTTTCAAAAAGCCGTCTGCTTTAACCCTTTCCCTCATACGACAATTCTGCAGCAGACGACTTTGAACATATTTTCTCAAATAATAAAAAAGCTCTATAACTGAATGGATAACCTATGACTAAAAGTGGAAAACATTGTGTCAAAAGGAGAAATTGCACGTTTTGTGCAATTTCTTCTTTTGTCACTGTTTTCAAAAAGCCGTCTGCTGCAGAGGCATCAGAAAGCGTCTATATGAGGGAAAGGGTTAATTTGTATTACTTTAAAACCTTTCCGTGATAAAGACATATTTGCAGCAGACGACTTTGAAAGTGTAATTATATAAAAGAGATAACAGCTTTGTTCCCAATGGAGAAATTATTCATTGTGAGCAATTTCTACCTTTGCCACAGTGATTTTAAAAGTCATCTGTAAAGTGTATGTGCGAGAATTCATTTAGTTGACCAAAACTGGCTTTAAGAATTGTTGATGCATCTGCAACAGATGTAGCTTTTGCAAACATTGTTTTGAAGTTCAACCCTATTTAGTAATATTACTTGAATTGATAGAGGTTCTTATATTCTTGGGCAAATGTTTTCAAAGTCGTCTGCTGCAGATTTGTTGTATGGAGGAAAGGGTTAGAATAACACTGCAGATGTCTAGATAAGGAGGAGTATAGGTTATTGCTTCCAGGATATCTCTCTTAGCACTTATTAAAACCTATGTAGTGGGTACTCACAAGAATCGTCTCACTGAGACGATTCTTTTGAGTACCCACAACTTAGGTTTTGGAGGTCAAACAAGGATAAAGCTCTGACACTGTACGTTGTATTGCAGGATGAGCCAACGATGAGTTTTTACGGAGTTTTTGACGGCCACGCGGGTACAGATGCTTCATTATTTACCTCCAAACACATTCACCGAAATCTTGTCCATCATGGTTGCTTAGACAAAAATCCAGGGGAGGCGCTTAGATCGATTTTCAGGGTAACAGACGAACAATTCATTCCAAAGGCAAAGCGGGAGGTAAGTGTTGTATCATGTCGTATCATACCAGGTTCCCAGTCTTCCTTAAGAAGTACTAGAATTTTAGAAGTATTTTCATGGCCTTGAAAAGTACTTGAATTTTAGATTTTTTTTTATACATAGCCTTGAAATTTGCTTGAATTTTAGAATTCTATACATAGCGTTGAATTTTAGAATTCTTTTCATGGCCATGAAAAAGTCTTGGAAATTTAGAATTATTTTCTAGACCTTGAAAAGTGCTTGAATTTTAGAGAATTCTTTACATATCCTTTAAACATACTTGAATTTTAGAATTAGTTTCAAGACCTTGAAAAGTGCTTGAATTTTTGTATTCTTTTCAGAGCCTTGAGAATACAAAAAAGTATTTTGTATTCTTTGCATAGCCTTGAGCCGAGCCCCGATAGCTCGGTCGGTATGGACGCAGGCTGTCCAGGGGGTGTGAGTTTGAATCCCAGCCCAGCCAACATTCTTTCCGACGTTTGACAAAAGTCACTGTAAGTGACATGCGGCATTCGTCTTTCAACAATGGGTTGTTTAACAATCTATGTGGAAAAGCAGCCAGTTGCTTGGAGGGTATGTTGTGTGGTGTACTGGTGTGGGAAAACCATGAAACACATGAGTAGGCATACTGGTTGCCGTGATATGACTGAAAAAATGTTGAAAACAGATTTAAACCCTAATCAATCAGAGCCTTGAAAAAGTGCTTAAAATTTAGATGTATTTCAAGGCCTTGAAAAGTGCTTTGAATTTCAGAATTCTTGTCAAGGCATTGAAAAGTGCTTGAATTTTTTAATTCTTAACATAGCTTTGAAATGTGCTTGAATTTTTAAATTATTTTAATTGCCTTGAAAAGTGCTTGGATTCTAGAATTATTTTCATAGCTTTGATAGAGTGCTTGAAATTTAGAATGCTATTCAAGGCCTTAAAAGGTTCTGACATTTTAACCCTTTCCCACTTATTTACACCTTTTAACAAATCTTCAGTAAGCCACTTCATAAAACATTGCGACAATAGAAGAAACTAGTCAGAATGAGCAATTTGTCTTTTTGCCACAATGTTTTTAACTTTATTGAATAATTATACTTTCATCTATTGAGATGTTGATTATTTTTGGCTCAATGTTTTTAGCAAGTGCAAGGTGAGCTATTGTGATCACATTTTGTCCGGCGTCCGGCCGTCGTGCGTCGTCAACATTTCAGCTTGTTAACACTCTACAGGCTACATTTTGCATCCAATCTTCATGAAAGTGTATCAGAACATTCATCTCCGTCATATCTTGGACAAGTTCTCGAAACTGGGCCATATGAGGTCAAAAACGAGGTCACTAGGTCAAATTGAAGCGAAATCTTGTTAACACTCTGGAGGCCACATTTTCAACTTGAGCATGTTGAAACTTTATCAGAATGTTTTTCTTTAAAATATCTAGGTCAAGTTCGAATATGGGTCATGCCGGGTCAAAAAAACTAGGTCACTAGGCCAAATTGAAGGGAAATCTTGTTAACACTGTACAAGCTGCATTTTTTGCTTCAGCAGCTTGAAATTTAGTCAGAATGTTGAGCTGATTGATATCTAGGTATAGTTCGAATACTGGTCATGCCGGGTCAAAAACCAGGTCACTAGGCCAAATTGAAGGGAAATCTTGTTCACACCATAGAAGCTGTATTTTTTGCTTCAGCAGCTTGAAATTTAGTCAGAATGTTGAGCTGAATGATATCTAGGTCAAGTTCGAATACGGGTCATGCCGGGTACAAAACTAGGTCACTAGGCCAAATTGAAGGGTAATCTTGTTTACACTATAGAGGCCACATTTTCAACTTGAGCATGTTGAAACTTTATCAGAATGTTTGTCTTGATGATATGTAGGTCAAGTTTAAATCATGCCGGGTCAAAAACCAGGTCACTAGGCCAAATTGAGGGAAAATCTTGTTAACTCTGTAGAAGCCGCATGTTTTGCTACAGCAGCTTGAAATTTGGTCAGATTAGCTGAATGATATCTAGGCCAAGTTCGAATACGGGTCATGCTGGGTCAAAAACTAGGTCACTAGGCCAAACTGAAGGAAAATCTTGTTAACACTTTGGATGCCGCATTTTTTGCTTAAGCATCTTGAAATTTGGTCAGAATGTTTGTCTAAATGATATCTAGTTCAGGTTCGAATATGGGTCATATGGGGGTCAGAAACAAGGTCAATAAAGGAAAATATTGTTCAAACTCCGGAGGCCACATTTTTACTTTGAGCAAGTTGAAAATTTGTCAGAATGTTGTTTTGATGATATCTAGTCCATGTTGGAATATGGGTCATATCAGGAAAAATAAATTATAGATCACTAGGCCAAATGAAGGAAAATCTTGTCAACACTGGAGGTTGCATTCAGAATAATTGTCTTGATGTGTTTTGCATAACAGTACATTGTATAATTAAGGTGAGGGATCCAGGGCCATCATGGCCCTCTTGTTAAAGTTGTCTTCTGCTGCAGATTTGTTGTATTTAAAAGGACACGAGGATAACCTGGATTGTTTTACTCAATGTTTATTAACCGTTTCCCACATACACTAAATCTGCAGCAGAAGACTTTGAACACATCTGGGAAGAAATATGAAACATCTCAACATATGAAAGTATAATCGTTAAATAGTGTTGAAAACATTGTGGCAAAAACAGAAATTGCTATTTTTGAGTAATTTCTCCTTTTTTCACAAAGTTTACAAAAGTCGTCTGCTGCAGAGGCGTCCGAAAGCATGTTAGTACGTGGGAAACCGCTTAAGATAAGTGAATAATGTATAAAATTATTTGACTGCACAAGTTAATCACAATTCTTTTTAGCTTTGTAAAGCAGGATAACAGCTGAAGAAAACAATATCCTTGAAAAGTTCTTGAATATCATCTTCAAAATAGAGAGTATTTTTTTTATGCATGTGTCATGATTTGGAACAGAGTTCTTGTGGCGGCAACATTTTGTAGCAGACAACTTTGATCCACAGATACTTTCAAATTATTCTGTTACAGTTTGTTGTATATATATGGGAAAGGTTTAACCCTTTCAAAGTATAGTCACATTTTATCGCACCTGCAGCAAATATCTTTTGAAAACATTATGGCAAATGAAAAAAATGCTTATAATAAACAATTTCTCCTTTTGCTACAGTTCACATTACGCCAAATACATCTGCCGCCATGTTGATCTTCAGCCAAAAAGGCCCTAAAAAACTTTGTTTGTGTAGAATTAGTGTAAACCATCTCCAGAATGCATTGAATATATGAAGCTGAGATTAAATTCATTGTAAATAAGCCTTTTATAGGATGCCCTGGAAATTTTAGATTTGATCATTTTAAGTTTTTTGACCTTGTTTGAAAGTGAATGAAGAGTATACATGACTCCCCCCCCTATTTTCTAAATTTTCTGCAGAATGGAAAACAAGATGAGAAAAGTAGCCATTGTATTGCAGTAATAATGCATTATGAGGGCTTGGTGTGAAACGGTTGTAACTATAAACCTATTTTGAAAACCCTAGTTTAGGGGCAATTTTGACCTCTTTGTAAACAATGCAAATTTAGGTGCCATTGCTCGGAACGAACCTAAATTTCCATTGTTTACCAAGAAAATTGATTTAACGCTTATAAAGACTTTATGTTGAGGTGAATAACCTTGGTAAAAAAATGCAAATTTTAGTTACAACCATTTCACACCAAGCCCTCGATAAACTGTTATCAAAAATTAAAAAAAAAATGAAATGTAAACACTATCGTAAGGAGGAAGAATTACATTGTTACATAAGGAAATTTTTCTGGTTTATGCATGTGACTTATTCATATTCTCAAGGAAGTTTAAGGAAACTTCCTTAGCAATGCTTTGCTTGATTTGCTGTTTTAAACTCTTCCAAATCAAATTACTTGGAGAAGGGCGAAGTAAAAATGTGAATAATCTTAATGTTTTCAAAGGCGTCTGCTACATATTTTTTGGTAATTGGTAAATGTGTTTTATTAAACCCTTCCCACATAAAACAAGTCTGCAGCAGACAACTTTAAAAAGATACTGGCAAATATATAGAAACACTCTTTAAAATGAAAGTTTTATCATTGAATAGAGATGAAAACATTGTTGCAAATGGAGAAATTGCTCATTATGATTATGAGCCATTTCTCCATTTGCTAGAATGCTTTCCAAAGGTGCCTGTTGTAGAGGTATCAGAAAGAGTCTGTATGTGGGAAACAGTTAAGTATTTACTCCTTTTGCCATAATCTTATCATAAATAGTCTGCTGTAGATGCATAAAAAGGAAATTCAATTAGACAAAGGGATAACTTAATTACCTAACATATCCTTAATTATGGCGTGTAAATGTAGAATTATCTTGGCAAGATTCTAAGAATTTCATACAATTAAGACGTTTTTTCGAGCCAGCAAATTTTAAACTTAGCAATTAAGTTGATTTAACTTCATCCTTAATTAATCAATTCCCCACATGCAACACAAATGTAGCAGATGACTTTTTAAATACCGGTAACTGCTTAACCCTTTCCCACATACAACATGGTGACAAAAACCTGAAAAATCTCCATAAAACATACCTTAATTGTTAAAAAAGTTGAAAACATTGTGGCCAAAGGAGAAATTGCTCATCATGAGCAATTTCACCTTTGGCAACAAAGATTTCAAAAGTTGTCTGCTGCTATTGCGTCAAAATGCGTATGCAGGTGGGAAAGGGTTAAAACTAGGGTTAATCCCTATTTGTGAAAGTATTGTTATTGCATTGAGTTGAAATCATTATAAGCAATTTCTCCTTTTGTCACAATGTTTTCTAAAGTCATCTGTCACAGTTGCTTCAAAATACATCTGTCTTAGGGAAAGTGGGTAAACCCTTTCCCAAATACGACAATTCTGCAGCAGACGACTTTGTAAACTTATCGGCAAAAATTTGAAATATCACCATAAATGAGAGTTTAATCATTAAATGGAGTTGAAAACATTAAGGCAAAAGGGAAAATTGCTCATTCTCCTTTTGCCACAATGTTTACAAAAGTCGTCTGCTTCAAATGCGTCGGAATGCATCTGCAAATGGGAAAAGTTTAAAATGATTGTTCATATCCCATTATAATATATACATTAGAAAACTTTGTGTGAAAAGAGGCCTTTGCTAAAAATGAATATAAGAGATAATTATTTAATAGTAGAAGCTAAAATATTTCCTAACAAATTCCTAATGACTTTATTTTAAATACTCAAACCCTTTCCCATTTGCAAATACACTTTGACACATGTGCAGCAGAAAATTTGCCACTATGATTTATAGAGATTTTCCAAAAAAATGCCTTGATATTATCAAAGTCATCTACTGTTGATTTGTTGTATGTGAGAAATGGTTACAATACATGTACCTAGATTGCTTGTGACAAATGACTGGTATGCAGCATCAGATATTGTGGATTCATTAAATCCAAAGAAGAAATTACGAAACAAAACAAACAAAGATTCCCCGCTTAAATTGTTCTTAGCTGTTCATTAAATTGATTCTTCCAAATGTTACCATATATGTTTTCAAAACTGTTAACCTTTTCCCGCATACAGACGCTTCCTGATGCCTTTACAGCAGACGACTTTGAAATCATTGTAGCAAACAGAGAAATTGCTATTGGTGAGCAATTTCTCCTTTGGCCTTTTATTTAACAATTTAGCTATCTTTTATGGAGATCTTTCAGGTTTTTGTCCACATGTTTCCAAAGTCATCTGCTGCAGATATGCTGTATACGGGAAAGGGTTAATAAATAAACTCTCATTTTTGGTGATTTTTCACACTTTTGTCAATACATTTTCAAAGTTGTGACCGCCTCGGTGGTGTAGTGGTAGAGTGTCTGCCTCGGTTGCAGGAGGTTGCAGGTTCGATCCCCTGCCGGGTCATACTAAAGACTTTAAAAATGGCAGTAATGGCTGCCCTCCTTTGCGCTCAGGTTTGCAGGGTTAGCATAAGGACTGACTGGTGTCAGGATAAATCAATCAGAAGTATTGGTAACTTACCCAGGAAACGCCGAGATATAACTGAAAATTCTTGAAAGCAGTGTTAAACACCAAACAAACAATTAATCAAAGTTGTCTGCTGCTGATTTGTTGTATGTTGGAAAGACTTAAGTATAGAAACACCACACCATGATGTGTTGGAATCCGTTACTTGCTTAACCCTTTCCCACATACACAATTATTTCAGCAGACAACTTAGAAATCCTCAAGACAAAATATGGAAACTCCCTGCTCATAATGAAAAATTTTGCCTTTTGCCACAGTGTTTTCAACTCTATTCAATAGTTATACATTAATTTATAATGTCTCCTTTTGCCACAAAAGTTGTCCGCTGCAGATGCTTCATGAATTATTATTGCATCTTTATATGTGAAGGCTTTCGCTTTATTATTCAGCTAGGCGTCTAAAATACAAAACACAATAAAACAAACTCATTGGTATTCCACCAATGGGACTAACAGTCTATGTGGAAAAGCAGCAAGTTGCTTGGAAAGTTTGTTGTGTGGGGTACTGGTGTGGAAAAGCCAGGAAACACATGAGAAGGTGAACTCGCTGTTGTGATATGACTGAAAAATGGTTGAAAATGCGGTTAAACTCCAGTCAATCAAAGTTAAATATTAACCTGATATATCCGATGACATTTTTAGGGCTGTCTTCAAATTAGTCCAAATAATTTAAACTTTCGCTCGTTTTAACAGTTGTTATTTACATGTATTTTATTGCGTATGCAGAATACAGGCCAACCAGTTTTTAAAGACCACCCATGGGAAGAAAACAATATGGTCTTTGTTCACAGGGTGGTCTTTAATTGAAGGTTCATTTAGGCAGGAAATGATGAAATGGAAAATTAAAAGTGTGGTCGCTATAGACAGGGAATTGCTATATTCGACTATAAAAACAAAATGAAAAATAAGCATATGCAATGTCTTTCTATCAAGAACTATCTTTAACCCTTTCCTTCATACGACATTTCTGCAGCAGACGGGTTTGAACATATTTTGTCAAAAAATAGAAAATCTCTATAATTGAATGGATAACCTATGACTAAAAGTGGAAAACATAGTGGCAAATGGAGAAATTGCTTGTTTTGAGCAATTTCTTCTGTTGTCGCTATGTTTTCAAAAAGCTGTCTGCTGCAGAGGCGTCAGAAAGCGTCTATATGAGGGAAAGGGTTAAGAAAGGTGTTATCTGTATCTTCAAGAGATAAGTTTTGATAAACACTTTTGTAGTATAAATGAGAAAATTCTCATTTTGAGCAGTTTCTCCTCTTTCCAGAATGTTTTCAAAATTTATCTTCTACAAAGGCCTCATTTTTTTCTGTATCACTGAAAGGACAAAAAACATATGAGTGCAATCTCCAGGGAAATACGTACACTTGAGCTCATTATCGGTTCTCTTTAGCCAGTGTTAAACCGCTTCATTAATCACAGCAAATTCTCTGAGAAACAGAGGGATGGGAAAACACAACCCATCATCACCAGTCCTTAGCATTATGCTTAGCAGATGTGATTTTCTTGTACAATCATCACCTTTTCTCCTGATTAAATTTCATTATTGAACTTGTCCAAATTCAAAAGGTGATTTAAAAAGATGGGAAAACATGCATTTATGAGAGAAATTTATTAACCCACATACAGATGCCTCTCCAGCATACAACCTTGTAAACATTTTGGCAAATTAGTAATTTCTCCTTTGAGCACAATGTTTTCATATTTATACAATAATTATTCTTTCAATTACAGAGGGTTTCCGTATTTTGGACAATATGTTTTGAAAATTCTCTTCTGCAGATTTGTGGGAAACGGTTAACAGTTTAACAGTCCTCATTGTATGGGTTTTCTGTTTTTGAAAACATCTGTGATAAAATGATAAAAAGCGAAAAAACAGCTGGAAAGTTGTAAATACTATTTTGAAACATGGTTGAAAACACTGTTTTTGGCTCCACTGGCCGAAAGCCAATCAAGCACTTGTCATGGTGAATTTTCCGTTGTGCTTCAGTGCATGTGTAAATTTAGTTTAAAAGATTTCTCCTCTGTAACAACTGGGTCAATTGGGAAGCATCCTATCAATATTCTCCCTTAAATTCCTTCAAATTTGTTGGCTCCATGATATATTCTGGCTTCCATGGCATCTGCAAGGACAAACTTTAAAAGTCTTCTCAGCCAAAAACTGGTTGGATTGTTTTAAGCTCACCTGTGCTCAAGGTGAACTATTGTGATCACATTTTGTCTGTTTTCCGTCCATCGGCAACAATTGCCTTGTTAACACTCTTCAGGCTACATTTTGCATCCGATATGAGGCCAAAAACTAGGTCGCTAAGTCAAATGGAATGATAATCTTGTTAACACTCTAGAGGCTGCATTTCTAACTTGAAAATATTGAAACTTTGTCAGAATGTCTTGATGATATGTAGGCCAAGTATGAATATGGGACATGTACAATTAAAAGGAAAATCTTGTTAACACTCGAGAGGCCGCATATTTTGCTTCAGCATTTTGAAATTTTGTCAGAATGTTTGTCTTAACGATATCTAGTTCAAGTTTGAATAGGAGTCATGTTGACTCTAAAAATAGGTCACTAGGCCAAATTGAAGAAAAATCTTTCAACACTATGGATTTTTAGCTCGACTATTTGAAGAATATGAGAGCTATTACAGTCACTTGTGCGTCGGCGTTGCAACTTTGGTTAAAGTTTTGCACACAAGGCTTTTTCTCACAAACCACAGATGCTATTGCTTAAAAACTTCACACACTTATTAGACATCATCAAATGACCTTGCAGGACAAGTCCCAAAACTCTATATTAGATTTTGACACAATTATGGTTAAAGTTTTGCGTGCAACTACATTAAGAGTCCATATCTCTGTATTTACCGGATGCATTGCATTGAAACTTTATACAACCCCCCCCCCCTCCCCTCCCCCCAAATCATCACACCTATGTAGATTATCAAATTAGATAACTCTATCCTGCATTTACTGCAAGTTATAGCCCTTTTTTTACTTAGAAATTCTGGTTAAAGTTTTGCGTGCAACGACATTAAGAGTCCATATCCTAGTAACTACTTGATGCATTGCATTGAAACTTTATACAACCCTTTCCAACCATCACACCTATATAAACAATCAAGTTTGATAACTCTTTCCAGCATATAATGCAAATTATGGCCCTTTATTAACTTAGAAATTCTGGTTAAAGTTTTGCATGCACGGTACTTTCATGGATATATCTCAGTAATCACTAATGATATTGACTTGAAATTTCATTCATGTCTTCAGGGTTGTCAGACAGTCAAGTAAGATAACTTTTGTAGGAATTTAGTACAAATTATGGCCCTTGTTTGACTTTGACAATTGGATTAAAGTTTTGCATGCATGGTACCATCATGCACATATCTCAGTTACCGCTCAGGGATTGATTTAAAACTTCTTTATAGTCTTTAAAGGTATCAAACAATCAGGTTAGGTAACTCCAAAGTGAATTTATCGTAAATTTTTTGCCCTTTTTGAAGTAAGAAATTAGGGTTAAAATTTTGCATGCACGGCCTTTTCTCACAAACAGCTAGCAGATGCTATTCAAACAAGACTTATCCAGCTTGATTTATAGTACTATACTGACAAGCCACTATCTCATTAACAACGGTTGTCTATAGTAACAACTGTTGTCTATAGTATCAAATGGCCAAATATTCGAGCATGATGTCTTGCGGACAGCTCTGGTTTATTTCAGCAGGTTGAACTTTTGTCATGTGTTTTGCATTAGAAATCTTATTGCATAACTCAGGTGAGCGATCTAGGGCCATCTTGGCCTTTTTGTTAAATTATTTGGTAGAAATGTTCCTTTGATGACCCTCTTAGATTCCCTCAAGTTTTGTTGATAACAAAGTTTTGTTGACACATGGCCACTATGGGTAGGACTGTTTTGCATTATATATGCATTAGAAATATCATTGCATAACTCAGGTGATCTATCTAGGGCCATCTTGGCCCTCTTGTTAAATAATTTTGTAGAAATGTTCCTTTGATATTATTAGATTCCTTCAAGTTATGTTGATTGTTAAAAAAAACATGGCCACCAGGGGACAAGACTTGTTTGCCTTATAAGGCTATAGAGAGATCTTTAAAAATCTTCTCAGAGGAAAGTATATGGCTATAGTGATTTAATATTTGCCTAATGCTGTGGGGCGGGCGATACAGGCCTTCTTAGGCCTCATGTTTAAGAATTCTTTCTGTTTCATATTGAGAACACTTTCCATTTGCAAAATCAGTAATTATGGCAAATGTTTTAACCCTTTCAAGTCTGCAGACAACATTTTAAAACATTGTGTGGCAAAAGAAGGAGACTGCTCATATTGTAATTCCTCCCTTTGCCAAAATGTTTTCAACTCTATTCAATAATTATACATTAATTCATAAACTGTATATTTGATGTAATCTTGGTTAATCTATTTTCCTCATATCGAAGAAATTGCTTGTGTCTTGAGCATTTTCTCCTTTTGTCACCATGTTTTCAACTATATTCAATTATTGTTTTTTTCATTTAAAGGAATATTCTGTGCTTTTGCCTAGACGTTTTCAAAGTCGTCTGCTGCAGATTTGTTCAAAGTTCAACGCGGCTGAAAAGTATCAACATGCTTGAAACAAACTATTTCTCCTTTTCCAACAATGTCTTCAACCATATATATCATAATCAGACTTGAAATGTTACGGATCCAAATGTTTCATCTTCAGCAAGATATTTTCAAAGGCAATTAATCTGTAGCAGACGGCTTTGAAAACATTCTGGCAAAAGTAGAAATCGTTCATCATGAGCAACTCATCTTTTGCTAAAATGTTTTCAAAAAGTTGTCTGCTCCAAATACTTAAAAATTTGTCTAAGCAGGTGGGGAAGAGTTAATATCTGACTCTTAACATACATTGAGTGGTTACAGCAGATTATTTAGTATGTTATCATAACATACTAAATAATCTGCTGTAACCACTCAATGTATGTTAAGAGTCAGATATTAACTCTTCCCCACCTGCTTAGACAAATTTTTAAGTATTTGGAGCAGACAACTTTTTGAAAACATTTTAGCAAAAGATAATGGCTATTATTTTGTCTAGGCCAGAGCCAGCCCTGGTTATCTGATATATTAGTAATCTTAGAGCCAAACCATTTCCCTTGTATATTAGCCCTTTCCCACATACAATAAATCTGCAGCAGACGTCTTTGAAAACATAGTGCCAAAAAGCTAAAAAAAATTCTATAAAAGAAAGCTTAATTGTCAAATAAAGTTGAAAACATTGTGGCCTAAGGAGAAATTGCTCATCATGAGCAATTTCACCTTTGGCCACAATGTTTTCAAAAGTCGTCTGTATATTGCGTCAAAATGTGTCTGCAGGTGGGAAAGGGTTAAGATATATCTGCTGCTGTAGACTCTTACATACAATGCTGAAAATGAGAAACTGCTAAAAAATTTAGCAATTAATTTATATATTTTTTTTGTTAACCCTTTTCACTCATTTAACTAATCTGAAGCTGACAACTTTGGAAACATTTGGGCAAACATAATGAAAATCTCTATAAATGATAGTATGCTAACTGAAGAGTAGCACAAATTGTGGCAAAGTAAAAGAAAAACGTCATCATCATGATCAATTTCTCTTTTTGCCAAAGTCTTTTCAAACGTCGTCTGATGCAGTCTCATCAAAAAGGGTCTCAAGGTGGGAAGTGAAAGAGGGGGTTTGAAAAGCAGGCTAAAAAATCTGTGAAGTAATATGTGATAAAAAAACAACCTGCCATGATAAGATTAAGATAAAACCCCAACATGATTCCAATTCAAGGCCACTGATAAATGAATTAACCTTTTCCCACCTGCAGACGTATTTTGATGCAATGAGGCAGACGACTTTTGAAAACGTTGTGGCCCAAAGGTGAAATTGCTCATGATAACAATTTTAACAATTAAGCTATCTTTTATGGAGATTTTTCAGGTTTTTGTCTCTCTGTTTTCAAAGTCATCTGCTGCAGAATTGTTGTATGTGGGAAAAGGTTAAACTTTTTCCTGATGTTCACAACTTTTGATGCCTTTGGAACAGGCAACTTTTGAAATATTTTTGAACAAATGAAGGTTCGCTTAAGATGAGCGATTTCTTTTTTTCACACAATATTTTCAAGTCTTTATCAATTAAGCCATCATTCAAGATTTCCAGATCTGTGTTATTAATGTTTAGTTATTTGCAAAACGGACTTCTGTACCTCTTTCGAACATACAACATAAATTGATAATAATAATCTTCAACAGATGACTTTGAACATATCTCAGGAAAAAACATGGAAACTCAAAAAACATTCTGTGTGTCTGTACGACCTGAAAGAAGAAAGATAAGGGATTTTTTTACTTTTCGAAAGAATAAATTAATACATAAAATAGGAAAATGTTTTATAATTAAAGCATATTTAAAGCAATATGTATGTATTGTAATATTATTAATTGGCGTATTGTTGGTAAAGATAACTTGCCTTTTGATAATATTCTTTATTCACTGTTTGGCGACTTGATATAGCATGTTGAAGGACTGTCCATAAAGAAAACGAACATGATTTTGTTTAATGATTTTGGTGGCCGTGCTTTCTAAAGGCAGATAGTAAGACCTGTCTTCTCCACACCATTGATTCCCTCATCATTCAGGTTGTATAAGTCTTTATTCATACCCATAAGTCTGTTGTCAAGATTTTATGTGCAGTCCAGTGTCTCAATCCTACAGTAGAGGACTAGATAAGAGGGAGTGAACAGGTCTTTTCCCCCACAATATTTTTCTTATTACTCAACCAATCCATTGTTGTGGGTAATCAAAAACATTACTGAGACGAATGTTATGAGTACACACAACATAGGGTTTGAATCATCAAATATGGATTTTATTACTGCGGGTATAAACAATTATTTTCTCAAGAATCGTATCTATCTGTAATTGATGTGAGTAAATTCAGAACTTGCCTGGCAAACTTTAGAAATTCATGTCACTGTCTTATGATCGAGAAAGGCAGACATTATGGCATATCAAGGGAAAATTGTTTCTGTGTCTATTGTGAATCCAGTATCGAGGACGAGCTACATTTCCTATTGTGCTGTCCATTATATGCCGATATTCGGACAAAGTATATAGCTGAGAGATATGTTAATAAGCCAAATGAAACTTCTTTCTATAATATAATGTCTGCAAAAAATGAGCTGGTTATGCGTAATTTGGCAATGTTTCTTTTCTATGCCTTTAAAAGGAGATCAGAATATCTCAATGGACAGGATTTATGAATTTCTAAAGTGGGTTAAGCTCGTTCTTTTATTATGAGATTGTATTTGTATCGCATGAATACCGTATGTTAGTGATATAATATAATTATGTTTTACTATATACTATAGTTATAGATACTATACTGATTTAACAATTGAGACATGTTTGATTATTGCAATATTAATGTTAAACAAATTTGTATAGCAATGATGTTCTTGTAGTGCACATTATTGTTTATTTGTATCATTATTAATTTGATTTTATGATATCCCTTACACAAAATCACAATTTGTAAAATGTATAAATGTATACAACTTGTGTATGGGCCGGTGGCCCGATTATGCAATAAAATCTGAATTGAATTGAATTGATTTTAGAACATCAAAAATGTCCCTTATCCCTTTCCCTCAGATGCCTCTGCAGCAGACAGCTTTTTGAAAACATAGTTACAAAAATAGAAATTGCACAAAACATGCAATTTTTGCCACAATGTTTTCCACTTTTAGTCATAGGTTATCCATTCAATTATGGAGATTTTCTATGTTTTGACAAAATACATTCAAAGTCGTCTGCTGCAGAATTGTCGTATGAGGGAAAGGGTTATCTAGAGCTCTGCGTACAATATCTATATGTCGTCTAATCCTTCGATCTAATGTAAATTATTGCCTGGATGTTTTCAATGCTGCCTGCTGCAGTTTTCCTGTATGGGGTAGAGAGTTAATATTTGGAATACACATTATATGAGTTTTTTTCATGTTCATAAATAATTAATAAACACACAGAGAAAAAGATATTTTCAATAACCTATGAATCTTTCTTAAAAAGCCAAAGCCTTTTAAATTATCTATTAAATAAATAGTTAACCCTTTCCCTTGTATGACAACTCTGCAGCAGACAACAATAATGAAAAATCTAGACAAAAAAAGGAAAATCTCTATAAATTAATGTACAACTATTGGATAGAATTGAAAACATTGTGACAAATAGATAAATTTTTCAATGAAAATATTTCAAAAAAGAAGGGTGTAAGTAACATAATATTTTATTAACCCATTCCCTCAAACGACAAATCTGCAGCAGACGACTTTGAACGTATTTTGTCAAAACATAGAAAATCTCCATAATTGAATGGATAACCTATGACAAAAAGTGGAAAACATTGTGTCAAAAGGAGAAATTGCTCGTTTTGAGCAATTTCTTCTTTTGTCACTATGTTTTCAAAAAGCCGTCTGCTGCAAAGTCTATATGAGGGAAAGGGTTAAAGTTTAAATGCAAACATTTTCAATATCAAATGACATATTTTCTTTTAAACAACAATATAACAAATGATAAATGTTTAATTTACAGATATAATTATTCAATTTTATAAATGGTTTTAAATAATAAATTGGAGCAAGTTTTGTTTCACAACGTCTTCTTCCTCTTTCCTTGCGGTCTTCTTCCTCTTTCCTTTCCTTCTTCTTCCTCATTCCTTGCCGTCTTCTTCCTCTTTCCTTTCCGTCTTCTTCCTCTTTCCTTGCCGTCTTCTTCCTCTTTCCTTGCCGTCTTCTTCCTCTTTCCTTGCTGGCCCAGGATTTCTGGCTTGATCCATTATGCAAGTGCATGACAACCATAATGTACTTAACAGCACCTGGAATTTAAAAAAAAAATTGCTATTAATCAAAATACTAATGTTACACCTTTCCCGTTTGCAGACGACTTTTGAAAACATTGTGACAAAAGAATTGGCCATGTCTCTTTTTTCGACAATGTTTCAACTCTATTAAAATTTGAGTAATATTATAAAATTTCATTTTTTATAGATTTTCAATATTTTTCCATAGACATTTTCAAAGTCGTCTGCTGCAGATTTGTTTGTGTGGGAAAGGGTTTACTGAAAGAAAACTCAAATAATTCATACTCTAAAAATGTAGATTTTATCCTGCACTACCGAAAATGGATATTTCCGAGTACTATGCTAGTTGTCAGTGCAAGCTCTCAATTTCCGGTTTAGAAAAACGTGTTTAAAGGTGAAAATATCCAGGATTAAGAACAGAATGACGTAAGATTATATTTAATAGGTATTTTTCAACAGATAATCAGATCTTTTAGAATTATAAACCAAAAACTACACTCAAGATTTAAATATTACGCTCACGGATTTCCCCCAGAAAAACCAATGTAGAAATATCGTGAAAATATATAAATTTTATTAGAAAGATAATATTTATTGCAATAGTAATATATTATTGTTTTAACACGTATTATTTTGAGGCTAATTTATCTAGCGAACTTGGCTCGCACTAGAATCGCTATACGTAAGTCATTTTCAGGCTGATTTCAAATATTTATGTCTCCCCCTGTATACAGGGGAGATATATTGTTTTTGTCCTGGGCGTCTGTCTGTCTGTCTGTCTGTCTGTCCGTCCGTCTGTCCGAAATCGTGTCCGCTCCATATCTCCAAGACGGCTTGAAGGATTTTCATGAAACTTGGCTCACATGTTCACCTCATCAAGGCGACGTGCAGAACCCGCGTCTCGACAATATAGGGTCAAGGTCAAGGTCACGCTTGAAGGTCAAAGGTTTGAGGCTTTATTTCGTGTCCGCTCCATATCTCCCAGACGGCTTGAAGGATTTTCATGAAACTTGGGTCACATGTTCACCTCATCAATGCGACGTGCACAACCCGCGTCTCGACAATATAGGGTCAAGGTCAAGGTCACACTTGAAGGTCAAAGGTTTGAGGCTTTATTTCGTGTCCGCTCCATATCTCCGAGACGGCTTGAAGGATTTTCATGAAACTTGGGTCACATGTTCACCTCATCAAGGCGACATGCAGAACCTGCGTCTCGACAATATAGGGTCAAGGTCAAGGTCACGCTTGAATGTCAAAGGTTTGAGGCTTTATTTCGTGTCCGCTCCATATCTCCCAGACGGCTTGAAGGATTTTCATGAAACTTGGGTCACATGTTTACCTCATCAAGGCGACGTGCAGAACCCGCGTCTCGACAATATAGGGTCAAGGTCAAGGTCACGCTTGAATGTCAAAGGTTTGAGGCTTTATTTCGTGTCCGCTCCATATCTCCCAGACGGCTTGAAGGATTTTCATGAAACTTGGGTCACATGTTTACCTCATCAAGGCGACGTGCAGAACCCGCATCTCGACAATATAGGGTCAATGTCAAGGTCACGCTTGAAGGTCAAAGGTTTGAGGCTTTATTTCGTGTCCGCTCCATATCTCCCAGACGGCTTGAAGGATTTTCATGAAACTTGGGTCACATGTTCACCTCATCAAGGTGACGTGCAGAACTTGCGTCTCGACAATATAGGGTCAATGTCAAGGTCACGCTTGAAGGTCAAAGGTTTGAGGCTTTATTTTGTGTCCGCTCCATATCTTCCAGACGGCTTGAAGGATTTTAATGAAACTCACCTCATCAAGGCGACGTGCAGAACCCGTGTCTCGACAATATAGGGTCAAGGTCAAGGTCACGCTTGAAGGTCAAAGGTTTGAGGCTTTATTTCGTGTCCGCTCCATATCTCCAAGACGGCTTGAAAGATTTTCATGAATCTTGGGTCACATGTTCACCTCATCAAGGCGATGTGTAGAACCCATGTCTCGACTGTCTGTCTGTCTGTCCGTCCGTCTGTCCGTCCCAAATCGTGTCCGCTCCATATCTCCAAGACGGCCTGAAGGATTTTCATGAAACTTGGGTCAAATGTTCACCTCATCAAGGCGATGTGCAGAACCCATGTCTCGACTGTCTGTCTGTCTGTCCCAAATTTATAGGTTGGAATGTTTTGAGAGATTTTGACAGATATTTGAGGGGAGACATCTGTTTTTTGCAAAAACAATTCTAGTTATTTATTAAAAAAAAGCTCAGATTATACTAGGTTTAATATGATATTCATTGGAAAAAACAATAGTGCCTAGTAGTTATGATGTTATCACCGCACGGCCAAGTTCACGGAATCACATACCTTTCAAATTCTAAACAAATTGCATATTCTCATCTGATTGGCGTTATAAACACACGTTCGTAAGCGTGACCCACTAAGATATCGCCTGTCCCAACATTTGTAGCAAGTAAAACCAGAAAATACGTGTGTAGATGAACTGGCCGCCGTGATATGACTGAAAAATTGTTAAAAACGGTGTTAAACACCTATCAATCAATCAAAAACTATAAAAGATATGAAAATAACAAAGATATTTTCTGGAAGTTTAAACATTGTTCTGTTGCAATAGATAACAATATTTGAAAACACTATGCTTTTTGATGATATTTAATCCTTATGAATAATGTCAGTCTTTCAATTTTTGGAACAAAATATTCAGAAATCACAATACCTGTGTCTTTTAAACCAGTCTTTATTCAAAATACAAAGAATTTCTAGTTTTTCAATATATTTCTAACTTTAGTCGAAATTTTAAGCTTTCAGAATATACATGTATGTTTTGTTTATGTGCCAAATGTGACTTCAAAGTTTAATTGCTACAAAATGTGAAAATTTGGACTATTTTATTTCTCCATGTGATATTTTTGTCTAAGTCCATTTGGTTTTTTTTCTAAGTACCAAAAATCTGTCTGATACAATAATCTGTATAGAGAAAAATCAGGTTCAGTAAAATTCTGTAGAGAAAAAAACAAGAAGTCTGTACAGAATTTATATCAGAGTTTTCGTACAGGATTTTTCATCATGATCTGATTTCAATGTTTTTCTGATAAATGATTAGTTCAGGAACTTTTTGACTGCACCTCGTTTACAGAAGTTTGGGTGTTGCGGCATCAGAAAGGGAGATAAATGCCATACTTTAAAATACTAGCCATATTGATTGGTTTAAAAGATAGCTGCCAGGCGGCATCTGAAAAGGGTTAAAGAAACTTTTAGCTTCAAACTACATCTCCTCCTAAACCAATGGACCAATATCACCTCAACTTCAAAGGCATGTTCCAGTGGTGGTCAAAAATCTAGTGCACAATAGTTAATTACAAATGTCCTTTTTAAATTCTATTCTTATTAAAGTTCGCAATAGTTAAGCAGAAATGTTCCTTTAGTGCCACTGTACATAATTTATTCAAGCCATATTTATTGGTTGATGTTGATTGCCACCAGGCGGCATCAGAAAATTAATTAAAGATTTAAAACCTTATTACTTTACTGATAAGCTGTTCCAATTGCAGTTCATTCACATTCTTGATAAAAAAAAAATTCCCTTTTTGCTACTATACTTACTCAGGTGATAACATTTATGAAAGTATAATATATTGAATAGGGTTGAAAAAATGTCTGCAAAATGGGATATTGCTCATTATAAGCAATTTATCCTTTTGCCTAAAAAAAAAAGACCCTCAATGTTTTCAAAAGTCGTCTACTGCAAATGCAACTAAATGTGTTTATAATATGTGGCATAATCAGTTTTAATGTTTTCGCATAAGGTATATTTACCTTTTCCCACATACAAAAAATCGACAGCAGGCATGAGACGACTTTGAAAACATATAGGTAAATATTAAGCAAATCCCTATAAATTAAAGAAAAAACATTGAATAAAATCATTGTGGCAAAAGAGGAAATTGCTCCTTATGCCATAATGTTTTTAAAAGTTGTCTGCTGGAAAGACGTCTGTCTGTGGGAAAGGGTTATGGGAATGCTTACAGCAGTGACAGCATACACTAAAGTTGTTGCCATTCTATCTTCATCAATTCTATATTTACCAATTGGTCACACGTTTCCCACCCAGATCAATAGACATTAGAATGCTTCATGCAAAACGGTTGTAACTACATTATTGTAACAAGATGTAGTTACAACTGTTTTGCATGAAGCCCACAATGTCATGTCACTGTAATGGCTGCTCATTAGTGGGTTTTAGTCAATTTGCCTTGTCTGCTCATTAAAATCTTTTCCTGATTTGTTGAAAATCTGCGGAAAACAACTTTGGAAACGTTTGAGGTGAAAACATAGAAAATCTCTACAGCTGAAAGTTTAGTTTAGAGCTGAAAACATTTTGGATATGGTGAAATTGCTCATTATGACACATACAACAGACTTGCAGCAGACGACTTTGAACAATTCTAGGTAATACATACCATGGTAAATCTCTACTAGAAAATCAATACATCTGTAAGTTTAGTTTAGAGCTGAAAACCTTGTGGATAATGGTGAAATTGCTCATCATGACTTGAGTTTATCCTTTCCCACATAAAACAGATTTACACTGTTTTACACTCAGATTCTATTTAGCAACGAAGTGTTGCAGACAAAATTTTACTGAAAAGAGCTAAACTGTTCATGAAGTATTTTAAGTAGTATTTTGAAATAATTGACATCCTGTCGTGTAATTGAGCTACTATAATTATATAGGTTAAATTACACCAAATTCATCCGGGGTCATTCTGATCTAGAGCCAATATAATAGTCCCTTTGTGTGCGTATAAATTAGTGTATATCATTACCAGAATGCATTGAATATATGACATTATTCTATACCTAATTTATACGTCCAATCGTAGACGCTCATTCGAATCATGTGACCGTACAATATATTTCCGTATCGGGACGCACGCGCGTACAAAATAACCCGTATTTTTTTCGTATTGTACGATTCACAGGTCCCATGTTAAACCTATGATAAAGACCGAAACACGTGAAAAGGTTCCGAATGAAAGTCTGAATCGACAGGCGCTCTAGATAAAGCGTTACGATAAAGCTCCTGTTGTCACTGGATCATTATTGTCGTTTGCAAACAAAGAGTAACACTGGAACTAAAATGTTATCCGATTCTGAAATAGATGACTTTGTAATTGAACAGAAACCAAAAAACACTGTGAAAAAAACTAAAAGTGATGTAGGAATATTCAAAAGGTGGTTAGCGCAGGCCGTGCCGACAGAAGGTATAAAATAAAAAGGTCATTTAACATTATTCTGCACAATACAAAATATAGTTTGGGGAAAAAGTCGAGGTATAGAATAAAAAGATCATTTAACAGTGTTCTGTACAATACGGAATATATTTGGACTCGTACACAGCTTGGAAATTATATTGGACTCGATCGCCTAGCGGCTCGTCCAATATGATTTTCCAAGCTGTGTACTCGTCCAAATATATATCCGTATTGTACAGAACACTGTTAAATAACCTATAATTAATATTGAGTTTAAATTCATTGTAAATGTGTATAGGATGCATTGGAAATGATTGATTTGATCATTTTTAGTATTTTTAACTTGTTTGAAAGTGAAAGTAGAGAATGTGAAACACCGGTTTTGTCCGGGCTCGAGTTGGTCCAAAATGCCGGTGACCATTTTTGCTGGGTGAATTCTTTCTTGCATAATGCATGACCCCCCCCCCCAATTTTCTTTGGATTGTTATAAAGCTTAGAGGTAACTCTTCGATGATATAGGGTCTTCTTCATGAGAAACGCTTAGAAAGTCTGACAATTGAGGGCTCAAACTGGTTGATTTACATGAAAAAAAAGAAGGAATTTATTTGGTGTATTGTGACCTATTTGTATTGCCTACCTGTAGGGTGACAATTATGGATCAATTCTCAGATTTGTTGAAAACAGACAACTCAAAATATATGATTTCAGGTAGCCAGTTAGTTTGCTGTGTTTAACACTTTCCCACATACAGACGCTTTCTGACGTCCGTGCAGCAGACAACTTTTGAAAACATTGTGGCAATAGGAGAAATTTCTCATACTAATGAGCAGTTTTTCTATTTAATAATTATATTCGCATTTTTAAAGATATTCAATATTAGTCTAGATGCTTAAAGTCGTCTGCTGAAGATTTGTCTTATGTGGGAAAGGGTTATTGGCTATTGGCTATTGGCAGGCCATACAACACATGTATTCCTTCAACCACTTTGGACTTTTTTTTTTCTTGTTCTCACAGAAATGGAGAAGTGGAACTACAGGAGTTACTGCCCTTGTTCGGGACAAGACAGCATATCTATCCTGGCTGGGTGACTCGCAAGCTACCCTCGTGAAAGATGGCCATTGTGTGACACACATGGAACCCCATAAACCAGACAGACAGGTAAGGATCAGTATGCTCGTACATGTACTTGGAAAACATTGTTAGAAAAGCAGAGTTAAATGGCCTCATTTTCCTGTTCTTATTCTCACCTTTTCTTGTTTGAATCAATAAACATGTCATTATTTATAAATGTGTTGAATTTATAAAAAAAAAATATGTTTTTATCCAGACTGGAAGTGTTATATAGATTATTATATCAAAAGTTGACAAAAACCTTTTATTTCGTTATGTAATTCTTTAATGATGTACGAAATATTTTATTTCACTATTTAAGCATTTTATAACAAGTTGGTTTAAATGCTATCTGATTTGATGTATTATGTGTCGTCCGCTTTGCAGTTAAATTGCGTAACACCTAGAAATAAAGCTAAGATACAAAATAAAAAACATTGCTGGAAAAGGAGTATTTCTCATCATATTCAATTTCCACTTTTGCAACAATGTTTCATAAGTTGATTTAGAGACATGAAACAGATCCTGGTTTATATTAATCAAGTAAGCAATGGGCTGTTTTTCTTTTCTTTCTTTTATTCAATTATATTAACATTGATTATAACATATATTGATGTGAGCCATGCTTTTGGAAAGCTATACTATACAGCATTTTCAAGCATAGAACCTGAAATACATGCACATCAACGCATAGTGGCCAGTTGAAGTTGCACTGTTCACTTGTTTGTCCTAGAATTACAAGAAATTTGTAACAAGCGGTGAACATTTGGATTAGATTGCATGGCAGACTGGTTTTCCTGCAGCATCCCTCGTTTGATAGTAAATCTATATCAATTTGTTGATTATTCCTATCAATAATTCATATACCTTGCAATAATTGTAATTAGAAAACCTCCACTTTGTTTATTGGTATGTGTATCTACAATACCAATTGCAAGTTATAGTTGTGTGTTTTTTTAAGCCTTTCTTAACCCTTTCTCTCATATAGACACTTTCTGACGCCTCTGCAGCAGACAGCTTTTTGAAAACATAGCAATTTCTCCTTTTGCCAAAATGTTTTCCACTTTTAGTCAAAGGTTATCCATTCAATTATAGAGATTGTCTATTTTCTGACAAAATATGTTCAAAGTCATCTGCAGCAGAATTGTTGCATGAGGGAAAGGGTTAATAATACATGTACTCGATTTGTTACAACAAGGGCTATCGAATCAGGGTTTCTGAGTTCAAGCCCAGACTCGACCATTAACCCTTTCCCACATACAGCAAATCTGCAGCAGACGCCTATGAAAAGACAGACAAAAATATTGAAGTTTAAATATAAGATAGAGTTGAAAACATTGTGACAAAAGGAGAAATTTCTCATTATAGGCAATTTCTCCTTTTGTCACAGTGTTTTCAAAAGTTGTCTGCTGCAGATGCGTCAGAAAACCTCTGTATGTTGGAACGGGTTAAGTCTATTCATGGAAGATAAAAGTCATGCTGACAAGCTTCATTTGTCTGCCATCACTTGTGCGTAACCCTTGACAAAATACAACACATTTGCAGCAGACGACTTCGAAAACTTCAAGGCTAAAATATGGAAAAATCTCTTAAATGAATCAAACAGAGTTGAAAACATTGTGGCAAATGGAGAAATTTCTCAATATGAGCAATTTCTTCATTTGTCACTTTGTTTTAAAAAGAAGTCTGCTGCAGAGGCGTCGGAAAGCGTCTACATGTGGGAAAGAGTTAATATAGTCTATAGGAATGAACATGTAGCGAGTTGCCTTAGATAAGTGTCGCGTTGAGTATGTGTGCAATTCAGCAGTAAGGTGTACTGTTTGTCAAAAAAGATTAACCTTTTCCCACTTGCTGACGCATTTTGACACATCTGCAGCAGAAGACTTCTTAAAACTATATGGCAAATGAAGAAATAGCACATGAACCTTTCGACAAAATGTTTTCAACACTATCTAACCCTTTCCCATCTGCAGACACATTCCGACGCATTTGCAGCAGACGACTTTTGAAAACATTGTGGCCAAAGGGGAAATTGCTCATGATGAGCAAATTCTCCTTTGGCCACAATGTTTTCAACATTATTTAGCAATTAGCCTATCTTTTATTGACATTTTTCAGGTTTTTGTCGCAATGTTTTCGAAATCGTCTGTGGCAGAAATGTCGTATGTGGGAAAGGGTTAATAACTTTTTTTTCCTTTATTGAGATTTTCTTAAGTTTTTCCGAGATGTTTACAATGTTGTCTTCTGCAGTTTTATTGTATTTGGGAAAGCGTTAAACTCCAGTCATTCAATAAGAGAAAGCAAAATAAACATTTATTGTGAACTGGGTCAATTCATGATTTGTTCTGACCAATTGAACCATTTCCCACATACACCATACCTGCAGCAGATAACTTTTAAACCATTTAGACAAAAATCTCTAAGAATTAAATTTTACAGATGTAGTCTCGGTCCCATCAAATACCAGTTAAGTTTGAAATTGGGTCATTTGGGATAAAAAAACTAGGTCACTTGGCGAAATTTTAAAAATCTTGTAAAAGAAATTACCGTGAAAGTTCATCAGAGCAATAATCTCAATCAAATCGGATTCCAAGTTCGAAACTGGGTCACATAGTGTCAAAAACTAGGGCAAATTTTATGAAAACCTTTTTAGGAGAACACTTTTTTCACCAAAACATAATAACAGTTCATCAAAACATTAATCTTCACCAAATCTCTGTCAAAGTTGAAACTGGATCATGTGTGGAAAAAAACGTAGGTTAATAGAATAAAAAAACTTGTGAACACTCTAGATGCTACATTTTCATCCAATCTTCATGAAAGTTCAACAAAACATTCTCTTCCATCAAATCAGTTTGATTCCCACTCTTGGTCAAATCCTTGCTGACTTTAGCGTTCAAACATTTGCTAACTATACCATCCCTCAGGTGATTCAAAAAGGGCGCTCCTGTTATAGTAGCTAGTATACCAAGGTGGTCAGAGAGTTCTTTTACAATTTCCTTTTTGTCAGAGAGTTCTTTTACAATTTCCTTTTTGTCAAAGAATTCATTGTCCCATTGTCATCTATCACGAGAAAAAAAAACAGTTAATCATTTCAAACTACCGGGCTCTCATGCTCCACATGGCTTTAGACTACGTTTGGCAGCAAAACATAGATATTTTTTGATTGGCTAAAATACTGCATCTAATATGCATATTGGATCTATGAATTCAAGGAATCAACTTAACCCTTTCCCTCATATATATGCATTTTAACGCAATAGCAGCAGACGACTTTTGAAAACATTGTGGCCAAAGGTGAAATTGCTCATGATGAGCAATTTCACCATTGGCCACAATGTTTTCCACTTATAGTCATTGGTTATCCATTCAATTATAGAGATTTTCCATTTCTTGACAAAATATGTTCAGAGTCGTCTGCTGCAAATTAGTTGTATGTGGGAAAGGGTTAATATCTGTCATTTATAGAGATTTTTAGCTCACCTGAGCTCAAAGTGAGTTATTGTGATTGCCTTTGTGTGTTGTGCGTCATCAGGCGTCCGGCAACATCTTCTTGTCTGTAACCAGTTGGTCAATTGGAAAGAAACTTCACAGAAAGTATCCTCTCAATGTCTTCACCAAAATTCCTTCAAATTCTTTTGATCCAAGAAAAAACTAGGTCACTAGATCAAATTGAAGGATAATCTTGTTAACACTCTGGAAGCCGTGTTTTTAGATCACCTGAGCCGAAGGCTCAAGGTGAGCTAATCTGATCACTTTTTGTCCGTCGTCCGTCCGTCGTCCGTCGTCTGTTGTCCGTCGTTAACTTTTAGCTTTAAACATCATCTCCTCCCAAACTCCAAGGACAATTTCCGTGAAACATCACAGGACTGTTCCTCTGGTTGGCCTCTTTCAAAGTTGTTCAAAGATTTAAATTCCATTGAGAACTTTGGTTGCTGCGGCATCAGAAAGGGGGCAAAAGGTCCAAACTTTAAAAATCTTCTCCTCCGAATCTGCCTGTCATCAAAAAAGGGGCAAAATGACAAAATTTGAAAATTCCATTTTTATGCAAATGCTTGTCTAATTTTAAGAAAATATAATATGAATCTTACTGTAATGATCCTCTATTTAATTTGTTTAAGCCGTTTTGATTGGTTACACAATCATAGCAACCAGGCGTCATCACAAAAGGGGTAAATTGAACTTTTAGCTACAAATGACAACCATCTCCTACCATTCCAATAGACCAATTACCACAAAACATCACAGGAATGTTCCTTTGGTGGTCCTCTTTCAAAATTGTTCAAAGATTAAAATTCCAATGAGAACTTTGGTTGCTGCGGCATCAGAAAGGGGACAAAATGTCCAAACTTTAAAAATCTTCTCCTCCGAATCTGCCTGTCAGATTCAAATATAATTTGGTAGAAATGTTCCTTGGGTGACCCTCTATAAAAATTGTTCAAGCCATACTGATTAGTCGAAAACCATGGCAGTCAGGCGGCATCAGAAAAGGGGCAAAATGACAAAATTTGAAAATTCCATTTTTAGCTCTACTGGCCAAAGGCCAGAAGGGCTTATGTCGTGGCGATTTGTCCGTGCGTGCGTCCGTGCGTCCGTAAACAATTTCTTGTTAACACGATACAGTCTTCACTTTTGATTGTATCTCAACCAAACTTATACAGTAGTTAGATATCCATGAGAGCTCGATCCGCCCATGCATGACTGGATTATGACCCTTGAAATGGTCAAAATTGCTATAAAAGAGCTTGTTAACACGATACAGTCTTCACTTTTGGTTGCATCTCAACCAAACTTATACAGTAGTTAGATATCTATGAGAGCTCGGTTCCTTTCGAAAACCAGCCAGATCCGCCCATGCATGACTGGATTATAGCCCTTGAAATGGTCAAAATTGCTATAAAAGAGCTTGTTAACACGATACAGTCTTCACTTTTTATTGTATCTCAACCAAACTTATACAGTAATTAGATATCTATGAGAGCTCGGTTCCTTCCGAAAACCAGCCAGATCCGCCCATGCATGACTGGATTATGGCCCTTGAAATGGTCAAAATTGCTATAAAAGAGCTTGTTAACACGATACAGTCTTCACTTTTGATTGTATCTCAACCAAACTTATACAGTAGTAAGATATTCATGAGAGCTCGGTTCCTTTCGAAAACCAGCCAGATCCGCCCATGCATGACTGGATTATGGCCCTTGAAATGGTCAAAATTGCTATAAAAGAGCTTGTTAACACGATACAGTCTTCACGTTTGATTGTATCTCAACTAAACTTATACAGTAGTTAGATATCCATGAGAGCTCGGTTCCTTTCGAAAACCAGCCAGATCCGCCCATGCATGACTGGATTATGGCCCTTGAAATGCTCAAAATTGCTATAAAAGAGCTTGTTAACACGATACAGTCTTCACTTTTGATTGTATCTCAACCAAACTTATACAGTAGTAAGATATCCATGAGAGCTCGGTTCCTTACGTAAACCAGCCAGATCCACCCATGCAAGACTGGATTATGGCCCTTGAAATTGTCCAAATTGCTATAATTGAGCATGTGAACACAATAGAGGCTCCATTTACTATATGATCTTCACTAAACTTAGATAGTAGTTAAATATTGATGAGAGCTTGGTTCCTTTTGAAAACCAGCTAGATCTGCCCATGCAAGACTGGATTATGGCACATGAAATTGTAAAAATTGCTATAATACAGCTTGTGAACACAAAAGAGCCTCCATTTACTATCCGATCTTCACCATACATACATGCTCTGGATTGAAAATGACCAAAGAACCATACCAGTAGAGCATAGGCCCTCATGGGCCTCTTGTTATGAAAGTGTTTGTCTGATTTTAAGAAAATATAATACGAATCTTACTGTAATGATCCTCTATTTAATTTGTTTAAGCCGTTTTGATTGGTTACACAATCATATCAACCAGGCGTCATCACAAAAAGGGTAAATTGAACTTTTAGCTACAAATGACAACCAACTCCTACCATTCCAATAGACCAATTTCCACAAAACATCACAAGAATGTTCCTTTGGTGGTCCTCTTTCAAAATTGTTCAAAGATTTAAATTCCATTGAGAACTTTGGTTGCTGCGGCATCAGAAAGTGAGAAAAATACCCAAATTTTAAAATCCTTTTCCTACATAATCTACTTGTGCGATTGCAAGATAATTTGGTAGAAATGTTTCTTAAGTGACCCTCTAAATAAACTGTTGAAGCCATATTGATTTCGTTGAAAAACAGGGCAGCAAGGCGGCATCAGGAAAGGTGCAAAATGACAAAAACTTTTATTTCCATTCTTATTAAAGTTCTTGTTAGATTTCAAGATATAAATGGCCTTTACTGATAAGCTGTTTCTTGAGAAGTGTCCACTCCTTTCAGTTTCATTTGCACTACCTGATAAAATTTTCCAGATATTTGCAGTTAAATATTTGCTACTAATTTACTATCAATTAGGTGATCGATTTAGGGCCATCTTGGCCCTCTTGTTAATTTGAACAAGTTGAAACTTTACCAGAATAATGTTTGTTTTAATGATATCTAGGCTAAGTTCAAATATGGATCATGTCCGGTCAAAAACTAGGTCACAAAAAAGGCCAAATTGATGGAAAATCTTGTTAACACTATACTTTTTTGTAGAAATGTTCCTTGGGTGACCCTCTATCAGATTCCTTCAAACCATGTTGATTGGTCAAAAAACATTGCTGCCAGGGTGCAGGGCTGTTTTGCCTTATATGACTATAGTGAAAGCTTGAACAATCTTCTCCCCCAGTGTCTGGCAGATTTTTGAATAATTTTGTAGAAATATTCATTGGATGACCCTCTTTGAGATGGTTATTGGTAAAAAATATGGCCACCAGGAGGTAGGGCTGTTTTGACTTATACACATGTATGTATTACTAAAGTGAAAAAAAAAAAAATCAGGTGAACGATCAAGGGCCATCATGGCCTTCTTGTTTACTGCAACAGCTTGAAACTTTAGTTTGAATGTTTGTCTTGATGATATCTATGCGAAGTACCAATATGGATCATGTCGGGTGAAAAACACGGCTTCTTGGCCAAATTGAAGAAATCTTGTTAACACTCTGGAAGCTGCAATTTTTACTTAACCATGTTGAAACATCGTCAGAATGTTTGTATTGGAATATGGGTCATGTCCAGTCAAATATTAGGTCACTAGGCCAAATTTGAGAAAAATTTGTTGACAGTAAATAACACTCTATACATTTTTGACTTAAGCAGCTTGAAACTTTTTCAGAACGTTTGTCTTGTTGATATCTAGGCCAAGTTCGAATATGGGTCATGTCCGGTCAAAAATTAAGTCACTAGGCCAAAGTTGAGAAACATCTTGTTAACACTCTATAGACCACAATTTTGACTTAAGCAGCTTGCAACTTTGTCTGAATGTTTGTTTTGATGATGTGGTTGACATGACCAATCGCATTGCATAACTCAAGTGAGCGATCCAGCGCCGTCAATATTTGTGCCACCTATATTTTTCATCTGTAGCAGATTTGGTGTATGTAATGAACAGTTTAAATGTTGTCCCTATTTTGTACTTCAGGTAAAGGAGTTCACTAAATTCCATGTTGAAATACAACTTGTCGCGTTTTTGTGTTATTTACAGGATGAAAGAGATCGTATTGAGGCGCAGGGAGGTTTTGTTATGATGGTTGGGGATCTATGGCGTGTCGGCGGAAACATTGCTGTATCTAGGGCTATAGGTACTGTACTACAATCATTAGATTAACCCTTTCCCACATACAACAAATTTGCAACAGACGACTTCTTAACATCTGGACAAAAATGTGAAAAACCTCAGTAAATGAAAAATATTATTACTTAATTAAGTTGAAAACATTGTGGCAAAAAGAGAAATTGCTTGTTTTGAGCAATTTCTTCTTTTGTTAAAGTGATTTAAATAGTCGGCTGCTGTAGAGGCGTCAGAAAGCGTCTATATGTGGGAAAGGGTTAACCCTTTCTATTAAACTACGAAATTGAAGCAAACGTTTTCAAAAAAACATCTTGATGACCTGGACAAAATATTGTAAATCTCTTTTAACTGTTTCCCACTTGCTGGTGCATTTATATGTCATACATCTGTGATGAGACTATCAGTGTTTGATAACCTTTCTTCGATGAGACAGACTATAATAATCAGTGTTTATACATTTATTTCACCTCGGTAATGGAATACTTTTTACATTTTTCTATATAGAAAACGTTGTTTAACCCTTATCAATCAATCAATCCTATATGAAAACTAATTTTGACCATCTGCTTCAGCATCTCTTGAAATCATGTTTTCAATAATTACACTTTCATTTAGCAACATTTTCCAGATTATGTCTGGACCTTTTCAAAGTCATCTACTGCATATTTGCTGTATCTGGTGCAGAAAGTGTAATAATTACTAATAAGTCAATTGACATGAAAACATTGTTGCAAAAGTAGAAAATAATTTGCTTATGTGAAACATCATAATTATGTCGCTTAACCCTTTTCCCACATACATAGGCTTTCTGGCACCTCTGCAGCAGATATCTTTTGAAATAATTGTGGCAAATGGAGAAATTGCTCATTTTGAAAATGTTCTCCTTTGCGACAAAGATTTCAACTCTTTTCAATAATTATCATTTACATTCTAGAGATTTTCAATCTTTTAGCATATACAGTTAAACCTGTGCTAAAGACCACCTTGGAATAGCAAATCCCTGTCTTTAGAGACCATACTTTCAGTTTCTCAAATACTAATTTTCTGCATAATTGACCCTGTAAATATAGACCACCTGTAAATAAAGACCAGATTGTTGTCTTCCCATGGGTGTTCTTAAGACACAGTTCCAACTGTATGTATTCAATGTCATCTGCTGCAGATTTGTTGTATGTGGGACAGGGATAAGCATAACTAGGTGTGTATCAGTTTTGTATTAGGTGTGTGTATCAGTTGTGTATTAGGTGTGTATCAGTTGTGTATTAGGTGTGTATCAGTTGTATACCAGGTGTGTATCAGTTGTGTATCAGTGTTAGACTACATGTGTATAGCAGTTGTTTATCAGTTGTGTGTATTAGCGTTGTATAAGTTGTGTATCAGGTGTGTGTATCAGTAGTGTACCAGGTGTGTGTATCAAATATTTATCAGGTGTCTGTATCAGTTGTATATCAGGTGTGTATAGCAGTTGTATAACGGGTGTGTATCAAATGATTATCAGTTGTATATCTGTTGTATATCAGGTGTGTATCAGATGTTTACCAGTTGCTTATCAGTTTTGTAGCAGTTGTGTATCAGTTGTTTTTCAGGTGTGTATCAGGTGCGTATCTGAATTATGTATATGTTGTGTATCAGTTGTGTATATCAGATGAGAAACAAAAGAATTAACCAGTTCCCACCTGCAGTCACTTATAACACATCTTCAGCTGACACTTTTTGAAACATTGTGACAAAAGGAGAAAATGCTTATAAGAAGCAATCAAAATGGTATCCATTAATGGTTCCTGTTTCTGACATAGATCTTTTTTATTACAGGTGATGTTAACTACAAGCCTTTTATAAGTAGTGAAGCCGAGGTGACGACTGTCGACTTGGATGGTACTGAGGAGTACATGGTTCTTGCCTGTGATGGATTATGGGATGTGGTGACGGAGGAAGAGCTTCCGAAAATTGTCTATAATTTACTAATTGAAGCTGATGGGGACCAATCTTCTATCGCAAAATCTTTAGTCCAGTATGCGAAAGACAACGATTCCACGGATAACATATCCGTAATTATTGTATTTTTCAGGGAAAACATTTCTGAACCCAAATCTGACACTGGCTTGTTTAATTTCCTATTGGGTGATTCTTCTCAGGGCACTGACCAATCAGGGAATGGTAATAGAGAAAAGGGAGATAAATCTAAAGACTCAGATGGAAAGGAAGACAAGGAAGACAATTCTGTTAATCAAAGTGGAAATGGTGATAACGTACAGGATAATTCATCAAACAATGATAATGCAGACACAATCAATGATTTAAATCATGATGTCATAACTGATCCAGGAACGGAACACAAGAATACAGTTGAAGACAAATCACATGTAATTGAATCAAACAAACACAATGATAACAATCATGCACCAGTGGGTGACTCTGTACAGTTGAATTTTGCCAGCCTGGAGGCGGATGGGGAAGGTTATGTTAGAATTGGACACATACTTGGCTTAGAGTCCCCAGAAAGTACAGAGTTTATAAATGACTTAAACAACCACTTAATTCCAGAATATGAGTCAGGTAACCATTTAATGCTCGGAGATGAGGATTCTCCAATAGAGAGGGAGGTGGACCTCGATTATTATGGGGTGTTTAATACACGTTTAGTTGATGGACCAATTGATTTGTCATCGTTTGACGATCAAAACTCATCCATATTGCTCAAGGATATTGCGGACTCGATGTACAATCAAAAGTATGCCGGAATATTGCATAAAGACAATGATGTTGTTTTACCGGTAGGCATGAACAAAAACCATAGAGAACCGGTTAAAAGAGTCATGGACCCTCGATATACTCATAAACAAAACACAAGCGGCCCGAAAAAGGAACTTGTCCAACAAGGGGCCCAGAAATCCAGGAAGGGGTTTTCTAATTCCCCAATTTGCTGGTCATTTACCGGCAAAAACAAAGCTTCAGTCCAGAACCACAGGTTAAATCTTGCAGCTAGAGGCTCTATAAAAGGATCAAACCCTACACCTGGAGAAATGAAGCTGGCAGCTAAAGCACCACACCATTTGCCTGAAAGAAAATTTGCTCAACTTACAGTGTCTAAAGAGAACATTTTAAACACGTCGTCTAATACTTTGAATATGACTTTACATAAGAAAGATCCAATACAAACCAATCAAAAGTCAAAATCTAAGAAGAGCGCAGATGTTAAACCAGGTTTTACAGTGTTTGGCAGCAAAGCCAACTTGCAAGCGGAGACCCAAAAATTCCACACCTCCTGGCGTCCACGGAAACCACTCAAACCCCTGTCGACCGTCGTATTTGAAATGCCCCCTACACCTTTCACAAACAAGCCTTTGAGTAACTATCAAAAACATTAATGAAATGTATTTGACCTTTTTACAAGTTAAAAAACTTTTAACCCTATCCCACTTACAAGAATCTGAAGACGATGAGACATCTTGTTAAATGCGAAAAATCCTTGTAAATGAAAGAAAACAAATTGGGAAAGGGTTAATTAAGTAGAAGTGTTAAACCCTTTCCCACATACAACAAATCTACGTCAGATGACACTAAAATTATGGAAAACCTCTAGAAATAAATGTATGATTAATGGATAAGAGTTAAAAACACGATAAGCAATTTCTCCTTTTGCCACAATGTTTTTCTAAATGCAGATGTGTCCACAAGTTTCCAAGGGTAAATTATAAGGTCTTCAAGTAAGCAGACCACATGTTTAGATTGAATTTCAGATTTAATAAGTTTAAAAAGGTTTCCACCGAGACCTTTTTTGGGAACTTTACTTGATGTCAGTTGATTCAAGGCCAGTTTAAGGTCAAGGTCATAGTTGGGAGAAGGGACCAGGTTCTGTGTTATTGTATGTATCTCATGTTCATTGATTATTGATTTATAGGCAATGTTGATTCCCATTACTGTAGTGTAAAACAACGAAAGCCCTGATCCTTTTCTTATCTGGAAAAGCAAAGCCAATCTTTGTCTGCTTTGTTGTCATTGCATCAAAACCCTTTCTGTTGTCATTGTATCAAAACCCTTTCTGTTGTAGCAACAATATCAGACAGCCCAAAGGATATATCTTGCCCCTTCATAAAATGTTTATTTACTAGTCATCTTTTTGTAATGTCTGTCATTTTCAAACTGCTCATTTGATTTGGATAACACTTGTGAAAATGTATCCACCATCATGTGAATCCTTTCCAACTTACAACAAATCTGCAGCAGACGACTCTTGACACGTCTTGGCAAAAAGTTCTCGATAAATGTGAGTTTGGTAGTTTAAAAGAGTTGAAAAAGTGTGGCAAAAGGTGAAATAAGTGATTTCTCCTTTTGCAACAATATTTTTAAAATTTGTCTTCTGCATAGATGCGTCAAAATTCGTCTGTAAGTGGGAAATGGGCCTGGTACAAAATATCTACAGCAGACAACTTTGAAAATATCTAGGCAACCCTATGAAAAAATCTTTGTTTATGAAAGAATTATAATTGAGCATAGAGTTTAAAACATTATGGCAAAAGGAGAAATTTCTCGTTTTTAGCAATCTCTCTTTGTGTTCCAATTTCTCACAAGTCATCTGGTGCATTTTAAATTCTAAAAGAGCACCCCACCAATCATCCCCACACCATCTTGAAGTCTTGGAGGGGTCGTGAAGTTTAAGCCACGTTTATTGATCACTTTAGTTGAGTCATGAATGTTTCATGAAAACAATACGTTAGGCATTTGTGACCAGTGTAGATTCAGATCAATCTATCATGCTATGCATCAGCACAGCTCGATATGTAACTGCACTGTACAATAATAAGTCGTAGAAGGTTTCGATAGAGGACTAGAACAGAGGGATTGAACAGCTCTTTTCCTCACAATATTTCTCTTCAAACTCAACCAAATCCTTTGTTGTGGGTACTCACTGAGACGATTCTTTTGAGTACCCACAACATGGGGTTTAAATGTCAATTAAGGATTTTAGAACATAAAAAATGCCTCTTATCTAGAGCTCTGTTTCAAGAAACATTGTTCATCAAGATAAATCCTTTCCCCCATGCAGACATACTTTGACGCGTATTCAGCCACAATGATTCAACTCTGTTCAATTAATTAACTTTCGTCGATAGAGCAACCATATTTTTGACTAGATACTTCGAAAGTTGTCTGATGCAGATTTTAAAAAATGTTAAAACCTTTCACACATATGGACCCTTTCTGATGCCTCTGCAACAGATGACTTTTGAAAACATTGTGGCAAAAGGAGAAATGATGCGCTATTGCTACCTTTTCCACAATGTTTTCAACTCTATTTAATAATTAAACTCTCATTTTTGGACATTTTTTAGATGTTTGACAAAAGGTTTTAAAAGTTGCCTGTGGCAAATCTTTTGTAAACGAGAAATTGCTAACTATGTAGACAGACCAGTATAATCCCTGTTAAAAATACATGTGTACCAAGGTTTGTTTTTCTGGAGCAAGGCTCAATTTGTTAACCCTTTCCCACTTACATCAGATCTGCAGTAGACGACTTTTAAAACATACCTACAAAAATATATGGAAAATATTAATACTCCGGATATCACCTTTAAATGAAAGGGTTATTGTTAAATAGAGTTGAAAACATGTGGCAAATGGATAAATTGTAATTTATCCTTTTGCCACATTGTTTTCAAAAGTCGTCTTCTGTAGATGTATCAGAACGCGGCTGAATGTGGGAATAGGTTCATTGAAATGTTAAGACTGATGTGAATTGATATTATTGTTGTTTGATATTATTTTGTTGTTGTTTTTATTTTTGGACGAAGAAAGTTTTTACTTTTGTTGAAATGAGTGACACAACTTGATTAATGCATAATTCCTATGACTTCATCTTTAAATCTAATTCATTTACATCAATTAGTGAACAATTTCTTCACTTCCTATTAACCATATACCGATGACATTTAATTCACATGATCAATTATAATAAACATAATAAATTATTCAATTATAGAGATTTTCCATAATTTGTCCAGATGTTTTTAACCCTTTCCCACCTGCAGACGCATTTTGACGAAATAGCAGCAGACGACAATTGAAAACATTGTGACCAAAGGAAATTGATCATGATGACCAATATCTTCTTTGGCCACAATGTTTTCAACTTTATTTAACAACTAAGCTAACTTTTACAGAGATTATTCAGGTTTAAGTCCCTATGTTTTCAAAGTCGTCTGCTGCAGAATTGTTGTATGTGGGAAAAGGTTAAAATCTTCTGATTCTGGTTTATTATTTCGGAAAGGGTTCAATTCTTTTTCAAAATCACACCTCCTGTTTTGCAGATGTAACATTTATTCTCTCATATCAGATTAATAGAAATGACTCATGCAGACGATTTCTCATGCCTCTGCAGCAGACAACTTGAATATGAATTTTCAACCCTATTCAATTATTATACATTAATTCAGAGGTTTTTCAGATTTATGTCCTGATGTTTCAAAGTCGTCTGCTGCAAATTTGTTGAATGTGATAAGGGTTAATTAGTACTTGTGAGTACAAAGGTAAAACCGCCTACCAAGGGATTTGAACCCCAAACCTTTTTGAATAAAGATTTTATGAGACCTCTGAGCTTGTGTCTCCCGCTCAGGTAATATATTAACCCTTTCCAACATACATGGTGGAAAAGGGTTAAATTCCAAATCACTAAATGTAGCTCATTTTTATATTTAATTGTTTGATATTAATGTTAGCCAGTTCTGAAAATACCCGATATTTTTGTTGTTACTTGCTTTACCATTGTCTTGCCTGACACCGTTTACTTACCATATACATGTACCACAATGAAATCTCATTAAAACCAGACCTTAACCCTTTCCCTCATATAGACACTTTCTGACGCCTCTGCAGCAGACAGCTTTTGGAAAACATTGTGACAAAAGAAGAAATTGCTAAAAAATTCAAAATTCAAGTGTATTAGGTTAATTTGAGACGACACTTTATGTGGGGTGGTCAGATCCCATATACGTAAAGCAAAGTATTTTGGTTTGATTTTAATGAGATTTACCAAACTAGTGCTACTATTTCTGTATGTTGAAAAGTTGTCTCTTATTGTTGGTTAAATATTTCCCAAGGCCAACACAGTTTGAAAGTGTTATTATCAAATAACTTCTTCAGTTGGCCCACTTCTTGGTGTGATGAATGAAGTTTAATAAATAGACATGCATAGAAATTACTTATAGCATATATACTGTTTTAATGAGTGAAACACCAAAACATACAGTAACTACATATAACACAAACACACTGTTTTAATGAGTGAAACATCAAAACATATAATAACTACATATAACACATACAAACAGTGTTTTAAAGAGTGAAACACCAAAACATGTAGTATCTACATATAACACATAATACTGTTTTATTGAGTGAAACACCAAAACATGTAGTATCTACATATAACACATACATACTATTTTTGTTAGTGAAATACCAAAATATACAGTAACTTCATATAACACAAACACAAACTGTTTTAATGAGTGAAACATCAAAACATACATTAACTTCGTATAACGCATACACAAACTGTTTTAATGAGTGAAACATCAAAACATATAACAACTACATATAACACATACACACACTGTTTTAATGAGTGAAACACCAAAACATACAGTAGCTACATATAACACATATATACTGTTTTTATAAAAGTGGTAAATTTTGTACTAAAAATACATGAAATGCATATATACATGAACATACTATTTTGATAAGTGCATGATTAACCAAAATGTACTGAAATTACATGAAATGCATATATACATGTACATACTATTTTGATAAGTGCATGTTTAACCAAAATGTACTGAAATTACACTTGTTATAATCCAAATTCAATCAAATGACATGTACATCTTCTTAACCCTTTCCCTCATACGACAATTCTGCAACAGAAGACTGAACTATTTTGTCAAAAAATAGAAAATATCTATAATTGAATGGATAACCTATAACTAAAAGTGGAAAACATTGTGGCAAAAGGAAAAAATGCTATGTTTTCAGAAAGCATCTATTTGAGGGAAAGGGTTAAATGATCTTCTCTTTTTTTTTCGGAAAATATAAATGTAATGAAATTTCAGGTGACTCTGTTTAATATCTGCATGCCTTTGCTGTTCTTTTGTATGGCAAACTGAAATGAAATGAAATTACATGTACAGTCTAACCTGAGTTTAACCCTTTCCCTCATATAAACGCTTTCGGACGCCTCTGCAGCAGACGGCTTTTTGAAAACATGGTGACAAAAGAAGAAATTGCACAAAACGTGCAATTTCTCCTTTTGCCACAATGTTTTCCACTTTTAGTCATAGGTTATCCATTCAATTATGGAGATTTTCTATGTTTTGACAAAAGACGTCTGCTGCAGAATTGTTGTATGAGGGAAGGGTTAAAGACCACACATGCGAAGAGGTTGATCCAGTCTATGAAATTGCGTTTTACCCCTTTCCCTTTATGAGGACGCACATATGCATCAAAATGCGTCTTTCATGTGGGAAAGAGTAAAAATGTCATAGTTGTACCTAGATGTATTCTTAGTTGTGGGAAAGCTTAAATTCCTCTGCTTTGAAATCATCTTTGGAGACATTTGGAAGCATGAATAACATTTGGACAGATTTGAAATTGAAAACATTGTCGGGAAAAGGAGAAATTACTGTAATAATATAATTAACAACAAGTTATTTCTCCTTTTTTCAAAATGATTTTCGAAAGTCATCCACTGCAAAGTTGTCAAATGTAGTCTGTTTCAAGAAAACGGAAAAAATGTAGGGCATTCAAGATAATATACCTTAAGAGATATGAGCATGAAAACCAATCTTCGGAAGTTTTGATATTAATTATGTTCAAATTGCAAAATTGTATAGTTAATTGTTTGTTATCAGACTGAGTGTAAAGAGAGAAGATCCAGATCAGCCTGCATGGCAGAGCAGGCTGGTTTGGATCTTTGCTGATTGCAATGCCTCAAATAGATTCCTCCAAATTGAAAACATGGGAAAATTAATCGAAAGCCTTGAAAAATAAAAAGGGTTGCAGAGCTCAAGGTGAGTTTTTCAAATTTCAAAAACCTTATTTGACACTCAAACTCTATGTTGTAGGTACTTAAAAAAATATTTTTAGCACCAACAACATAGGCCTTGCTTGGTTGAGTCATAGGAGAAATGAAGGTGGGAAAAGACCAGTTGAAAAAATAACAGGGTTAGCCTCTGCCAAATCCATACCTATCCATACCATATACCTCACATATATAGGATATATTCAGATAAATAAACACAAAGTATTCCACTTATTGACATGTCAAATTTTTTCTTTGTTACCAATCCATCTCTGTACCTTTATCCTTCTGGGATCAAACGTAATGAATAATTGGTATTATAGTTGTTTCAACACTAGAGGGATACCAATGAAATACAAATATCTTTAATAATTAGAGTGACTTTAATTGAAATCTTGCACATTTACTGACTCTTACTGTAAATGTCAGAATTGTTCGTGATAATTATACCCCCCGGCAAACAAAGTTTGGGGGGGTATATAGGAATCACCCTGTCTGTCCGTCTGTCCGTCTGTCTGTCTGTCTGTCTGTCTGTCCGTATGTCCACATTTCTTGTAAGCACTACTCCTCCTAAACGGCTCAATGGATTTGGTTCAAACTTTACATGAAGGTTACACATCATATGTAGATATGCATGAAGGAAGATCACACGCCTCGGACTCTTCCAAGGGGAGATAATTTAACTTAGAGGTTATCTGCGAGGGACTCCTGTGCACATACCTCCACATTTCTTGTAAGCACTACTCCTCCTAAACGGCTCAATGGATTTGGTTCAAACTTTACATGAAGGTTACACATCATATGTAGATATGCATGAAGGAAGATCACACGCCTCGGACTCTTCCAAGGGGAGATAATTTAACTTAGAGGTTATCTGCGAGGGACTCCTGTGCACATACCTCCACATTTCTTGTAAGCACTACTCCTCCTAAACGGCTCAATGGATTTGGTTCAAACTTTACATGAAGGTTACACATCATATGTAGATATGCATGAAGGAAGATCACACGCCTCGGACTCTTCCAAGGGGAGATAATTTAACTTAGAGGTTATCTGCGAGGGACTCCTGTGCACATACCTCCACATTTCTTGTAAGCACTACTCCTCCTAAACGGCTCAATGGATTTGGTTCAAACTTTACATGAAGGTTACACATCATATGTAGATATGCATGAAGGAAGATCATATGCCTCGGATTCTTCCAAGGGCAGATAATTCAACTTAGAGGTTACCTGCGAGGGACTCCTGTGCACATACCTCCACATTTCTTGTAAGCACTACTCCTCCTAAACGGCTCAATGGATTTGGGTCAAACTTTACATGAAGGTTACACATCATATGTAGATATGCATAAAGGAAGATCATATGCCTCGGATTCTTCCAAGGGCAGATAATTCAACTTAGAGGTTACCTGCGAGGGACTCCTGTGCACATACCTCCACATTTCTTGTAAGCACTACTCCTCCTAAACGTCTCAATGGATTTGATTCAAACTTTACATGAAGGTTACACATCATATGTAGATATGCATGAAGGAAGATCATACGCCTCGGATTCTTCCAAGGGCAGATAATTTAACTTAGAGGTTACCTGCGAGGGACTCCTGTGCACATACCTCCACATTTCTTGTAAGCACTACTCCTCCTAAACGGCTCAATGGATTTGGTTCAAACTTTACATGAAGGTTACACATCATATGTAGATATGCATGAAGGAAGATCATACGCCTCGGATTCTTCCAAGGGCAGATAATTCAACTTAGAGGTTACCTGCGAGGGACTCCTGTGCACATACCTCCACATCTCTTGTAAGCACTACTCCTCCTAAATGGCTCAATGGATTTGGGTCAAACTTTACATGAAGGTTACACATCATATGTAGATATGCATGAAGGAAGATCATATGTATCGGATTCTTCCAAGGGCAGATAATTCAACTTAGAGGTTACCTGCGAGGGACTCCTGTGCACATACCTCCACATTTCTTGTAAGCACTACTCCTCCTAAACGGCTCAATGGATTTGGTTCAAACTTTACATGAAGGTTACACATCATATGTAGATATGCATGAAGGAAGATCATACGCCTTGGATTCTTCCAAGGGCAGATAATTCAACTTAGAGGTTGCCTGCGAGGGACTCCTGTGCACATACCTCTACATTTCTTGTAAGCACTACTGAGTCAAACTGTATATGAAGGCTACACATTATATGTAGATATGCATGAAGGAAGATTTTTCTCCTCAGATTCTTCCAAGGGAAGATAAGCAAAGTAGAAACTTTACCAATGTATCCGATGCTTTGGGAGGGGAGCGGGGGGTATTCTTTAGTGAGCTTTGCTCACAGTATTTCTAGTTTCCACAGAGACGGACTAAATTCAATGTCCTATGTTGAATTGTAAAGCATACCACCCCTTCTTACCCTTTCCCACTTGCAGACGCATTTCGATGTATCTGCAACTTATCGAGATCCACAATATTTTCAAAGTGAACTGTTATTTGTTGTTCTATTCAGTGAATTCAACCCACACAAAGATGACATTGTATAGTTTGTGTATAAATTTTGCATTTGACGTATTGGCAAAGTTAAAAGTACTCCTCAAAATTTCAATCAAGTTTCTCATATAGTTTTTAGCTCACCTGAGCTTTGCTCAAGGTGAGTTATTGTGATCGCCTTTTGTCCGGCGTGCGTCGTGCGTCAACTTCTTCTTCTCAGTAACCAGTGGGTCAATTGGGATGAAACTTCACAGAAAGCATCCTCTCAATGACCTCACCAGATTTCTTCAAATTTTTGGGATCCATGCAGAATTCTGGTTTCCATGGCAACGAAATGAAAAAAACTTTAAAAATTTTCTTCTCCCAAACTGGTTGGTATATTTTCATATAATTTTGTAGAAATGTTCCTTGGATGACCCTCTGTCAGATTCCTTCAAGCCATGTTGATTGGTCGGAAAACATGGCTGCCAGGGGGGGGGGGGGCAGGGCTATTTTGCCTTATATGGCTATAGTGAAAACTTAAAAAATCTTCTCCCCCGAAAATGTCAGGCCGATTTTCAAATAATTTTGTAGAAATGCTCTTTGGATGACCCTCTATCAGATTCCTTCAAGCCATGTTGATTGGTCGAAAAACTTGGCCGCCAGGGGGGCGGGGCTATTTTGCCTTATATGGCTGAAGTGAAAACTTAAAAATTCTTCTGCTCCGAAAGTGTCTGGCCGATTTTCAAATAATTTTGGAGAAATGTTCCTAGGGTGACCCTCTATCAGATTCCTTCAAGCCATGTTGATTGGTCGAAAAACATGGCCGCCAGAGGGGCGGGGCTATTTTGCCTTATATGGCTATAGTGAAAACTTAAAAAATCTTCTCCTCCAAAAGTGTCAGGCCGATTTTCAAATAATTTTGTAGAAATGTTCCTAGGATCTCTATCAGATTCCTTCAAGCTAAGTTGATTGGTCGGAAACTATGGCCGCCAGGGACCGGGGCTTATATAGCCAGAGTGAAAAAAAACAAAAAAAACAGGTGAGCGATCCACGGCCATCATGGCCCTCTTGTTAAGATATTTCTGTTTAACCCATTCCCACAACAGATGATAAGGAAAATATTGTGACAAAAGGAGAAATTGTTCAAAACGACCAATTTTTCCCTTTGCCACAATGTTTTCATCTTTTTGCTGTTATTATACCTACAATTATAGAGATTTTCCATATTTTTTAGTAGACATTTTTCAAAGTTGTCTGCTGCAGATTTGCTGTATGTGGGAAAAGGTTAATAAGTATCCCTCTAGTGTTGAAAAGCCAATATGAGGATAAATCCTCCAACTAAAAGTACTGATTACTGGATGTCAAAATAGTGAGTTACTATATAACAAGAATATGACACCATTGTTGCAAATTCCTTGAGGAGTCTCTAAATTACAATCACAATTAGGGGGGGGGGGGGGGGGGGGGTTGTAGTTTTAGAGAGATACCATTTTGGAAACCCTGGATATATATGGGTGATATTGGGTCAAAAACTGGGTCAATTGGTGATATTGGGTCACTGGGTGATATTGGGTCAACAACTGGGTCACTTGGTGATATTGGGTCAAAGACTGGGTCACTGGGTGAAATTTGAGAAAACTTTTGTGACAAATGGGAAAATGAGATTGATTATTGACTTGAGTAAGACGGTCTAAAAAAAATCACTTTTTCCATTTGTTAACTGCCTTGCATATAGGTGTCACATATATCATTTCAATACACGACCAGGGTCCAATTCTACCAACCTTACTTAGCGCTAGGTACTACTTAAATACTTAAAAGAATATTTCATCAGTTTTTGTTAATTTAATAGTTTGTTAAAAACGTGAAAGGTGGAATGTATTTAAGTAAATGACTAAGTGACATGAAAAGTTGCTGACTAACAATACTTGTAAGAAATGAAATCCTTTCGCCTTTTTATTAGGGAAACAAAATTGTGAAATACGCTGTTACAGGTGCTGAACTCCAGAACATAGATAATATTATAGTCCAAGTTTTAGAACTGTTCCAAAGTTGTCTTGAAATATTAGAATCATAATTCTGGGATAAAGTTGGAGTAATAATTTCAAAATTCCAGTTCCATAAACATCTAAATATTGATCGTTTATGCTTCATTTTACTGTGTAGACATACCCATTTTCATAAGTTTCAATTGACAGTTTTTCAACGTCTACTGCCAAAATAGTTTTTAACTTACTTTGTTGTCACTATAAGCAAGATTTGCAGAGGTTTCAACATTTCAAAATTGATCTCCATCTTTAAGTATTTAATTATTACTTAGCGTTGGTTGAATTGGGGCCAGCATACATCATTTGTATTTTGGACGAATGCACTAGCAAATGTGTAGACACAGTAACCCTTTCCCACATACATACATTTCTTGAAAATTCTCCATTGTCTTGATAAGCTAGAGGTATTAATGGGGATCATAAACAATTTAGTTTTAATGACCTCAGGCTTTAGCCCCTGGTCATAGTAGTAAAACCATTTGTTCGGAGTTGGCAGCCTGCCAATTGCTGTAAACACCCTATAACGCATTTTAACGTGAGACTTTGCCAGAAAAATAGTTCATCATGAATTCAACAAAACTGCATTTAAAAGGTTAAGATCACCCAAAAAATATCATAATACTGTTGCTGGAGCATGAGTGAAAAACTTCAGGCGTGAGTACTCCAATACTCCAAATGCTTAGACATTAATTCACTGAAAGGTCAAATATGGAAGCTTATGGAAAAATAAATGGTTTACAATGAATATGCAGGACAAATGCAGTGGTGGATATACCAGGGTACCCGTAGGGCCCTTGCGACTTTTTGTGTTGTTGCGTTTTTATACCCCCCGCAAACAAAGTTTTGGGGGGTATATTGGAATCACCCACCCTGTCCGTCCGTCTGTCTGTCTGTCCATATGTCTTGTAAGCGCAACTCCTCCTTAGCGGCTTGACCTATTCTGATGAAACTTTACACAGTTGCAGTACACAACCTGAGGATGTGCATGAAGTAAGATTATCCCTGTCCGTCCGTCTGTCCGTGTCCGTCTGTCTGTCCATGTGTCTTGTAAGCGCAACTCCTCCTTAACGGCTGGACCGATTCTGATGAAACTTTACACAGTTGCAGTACACAACCTGAGGATGTGCATGAAGTAAGATTATCCCTGTCTGTCTGTCCATCTGTCCGTGTCAGTCCATATGTCCTATAAGCGCAACTCCTCCTTAACGGCTGGACCGATTCTGATGAAACTTTACACAGTTGCAGTACACAACCTGGAATGTGCATGAAGTAAGATTATCCCGGTCGGAAATATATCTGTCCGTCCGTCTGTCTGTCCATATGTCTTGTAAGCGCGGGACGGGGGGTATCCTTTTGTGAGTTCACTCACAGTTCTAGTTAGCTCACCTATGCACGTAGTGCAAGGCGAGCTATTGTGATCACATTTTGTCCAGCGTGCGTCGTCAACATTTGCGCTTGTTAACACTACAGGTTACATTTTGCAACCAATCTTCACGAACATTCATCTCCATCAAATCTTGGACAAGTTCGAAACTGGGCCATATGAGGTCAAAAACTAGGTCACTAGGTCAAATTGAAGGGGAATCTTGTTAACATTCTGGAGGCAACATTTTCAACTTGACCATGTTGAAATTTTGTCAGAATGTTTGTCTTAAAAATTCCTAGGTCAAGTTTGAATATGGGTGACATTGGGTCAGAAACTAGGTCACTAGCCCAAATTGAAGGGAAATTTTGTTAAAACTAAAAGCCGCATTTTTGGCTACAGCATCTTGAAATTTGGTCAGAATGTTTATCTAAATGATATCTAGGCCAAGTTTGAATGCCGGGTTAAAAACTAGGTTACTAGGCCAAATTGAAGGGAAATCTTGTTAACACTCTGGATACTGCATTTTTAACTTGAGCATGATGAAACTTTATCAGAATGTTTGTCTTGATGATATGTAAGTCAAGTTCAAACATGGGTCATGTAGGGTCAAAAAGTAGGTCACTAAGTCAAATTGAAGGAAAATCTTGTTAACACTCTATAGGCCGCATTTTTTGCTTGAGAAGTTTGGTTGAAAAATATCTAGGTCAAGTTCGAATATGGGTAATATTGGGTCAGAAACTATTTCACTAGGCCAAATTGAAGGAAAATCTTGTTAACTCTGTAGAAGAGGCATTTTTTTTGCTACAGCAGCTTGACATTTGATGAGAATGTTTATCTAAATGATATCTAAGCGAAGTTTGAATATGGGTCATGTAGGGTAAAAAACTAGGTCACTAGGCATAATTGAAGGAAAATCTTGTTAACACTTTGGATGCCGAATTTGTCCAAATGTTTGTCTGAATTATATCTAGCTCAAATTCGAATATTGGTCATATTGGGTCAGAAACAAGGTCAATAAAGGGAAATACTGTTCAAACTTCGAAGGCCGCATTTTAACTTTGAGCAAGTTGAAACGTTGTCAGAATGTTGTCTTGATGATATCTAGTACATGTTGGAATATGTGTCATATCAGGTAAAAAATATAGATCACTTGGCCAAATGAAGGAAAATCTTGTTAACACTGTGGAGGTTGCATTCAGAATAATTGTCTTGATGTGTTTTGCATTGCAGTACATTGTATAATTAAGGAAACCCATCAAATGGCGATGCAATTTATTTATTCAACTCCGGAGGAATATAATAAGCCTGTTATATATAACTATCCCATTCTTTGATCATGTGCCCCAAGAATTCCTCAAATGATTTAACTCACTTCAGCAGCGGGCTACTTCGACATTCTTACTGTTCCCGCCAGTTGATATGGGCACTTAACGACGAGTCGGTCAACTTTATCAGGGAAGACCTGCCATCGGACGATCATCGAGTGCTGGAGGAATAAATGGGGAGGTGTATCACCTTTGCTATTGGCCTCGTGAAGTCCGACTGAAGATGGTTCATGGCGAAACAAAATACTTGTACAGGAATGTGCCTTATGTCTGCTCATAGAGGTGTGGATATCAACCTTTATGTTTTCAAACGTCTTCTGCTGCAGATTTATATTGTTTTCAAAAGCATATTTATGAATTAAAAAAAATCTAGGCATTTTCGGCTGGAACCCTTTCAGACTCCTTGCGGGCATCGAGTTAATTTAAACTTGTGCTTAAAACCTAATCGCGTATTAATCTGCTGATGCTTGGCCGTTGTCCGGTCGGACATCACACATATCGGGCCGGGACAAATTTTGGACTACCCAGACAATCAAGACGCCGCTTAGAGCCCGGCCGGTAATCGGGCAGACATTGACCGGGGACGGGACTGCGTCTGGCCGACCACCCACTGTGGCTCGCAGGTTATAAAAGCGGGCTTATCGCATCATAAATCAGATCAGGATTTAAAAGCTGGCTCATCGCATCATTTATCAGATCATCCAGTCGACCTCCTCACAGAAGGTAAAAAGTTACCTCAAAGTTTATCACAACAGTGTCAGAGTAACAGTACTACAAGATGCTCTAGTAAAGATGGGAGGACTCAATGAGAAGGAGAGTGCATAATCCACAAGAGAGGGAGAGTGTCAGTGAAGTGAATGATACAATGCTTCTCCTCTTCAGCCAACAATGCACCCATAACTAAGTTGTAGCGGTTTCGTACGAACGCCAACCTCTCCATCAAACGGGTGACCCGATCGCGCTGTGCAGGTGCCCGCAAGCGCTGTGCAGGTATCAACGGCATTCTTGTAAGATTGTCTGCCTTTTTTTTTAATGTCAAGTTAGAATATGTGTCATATTGGGTCAGAAACTAAGTCACTAGGCCAAATTGAAGGAAAATCTTGTTAACACTCTGGAGGCTGCATTTTTTGTCTTGATGATATGTATGCCAAGTTCGAATATTGGTCATATCTGTTCAAAAACTAGGTCACTAGACCAAATTGAAAGAAAATCTCGTTAACACTGTACAAGCCGCATTTTCTTCTTTAGTAGTATAAAATTATGTCCAAATGTTGATCATAATGATATCTAGGCCAACTTCGAATAAGGGTCATGCCGGGTCAAAAACTAGGTCACTAGCTCAAAGTCTTGTTAACACTCTAGAGGCTGCATTTTTTGTTACAGCAGCTTAAAATTGTGTCTGAATTATATTTAGGTCAAGTTAAACTGGTGGTCATATTGGGTCAAAAACTAGATCACTACGCCAAATTACAGGGTAATCTTGTTAAAACTCTGGATGCTGCATTTTCAACTTGGGCATGTTGAGACTGTTTCAGAATGTTTGTGAGCCAAATTGAATATTGGTCATGTCTGTTCAAAAACTACGTCACTTGTCCAAATTGAAGGAAAATCTGCTTAAAACTGTAGGAGCCACAATCTTTTTTAAATTTGGTCAGAATGTTTATGTTAAAGATATCTAGGCCAAATTCGAATATGGGTTAAAAACTTGGTCGCTAGGCCACATTGAAGGAAAATCTTGTTAATACTCTGGAGGCCGCATTGTTTGCTTCAGCACCTTGAATCATTTTTCAGAATGTTTGTATTGATAATTTCGTGTCAATTTTCAAATATGGGTCATAGCAGGTAAAAAAAATATAGGTCACTAAGCCAAATGAAGGAAAGTCTTGATAACATAAATTTTGAATCTTTGTCAGAATGATTGTTTTGATGAGTTTTGCATTGATCAAACACTTTCTCCCATTCTAGAACATGGTTTAGAGAATTATTTTTACTTAATGGAATTTGGTTTAACATTGACATATTTCTCAATATGATGAGGCAGAAACCTCAACATATTCTGCCTTAACCTGCTGTCAAATTTTCCTTTGATTCTTCATGTCTTAAATGTTTATACTTGTGAGCTCTGCACTCAAGTAAGCTATATAGTTACAAGGTCCTCCTGTTTTCAAATTGGCAGTTTCATAATATTTATTATTTTTTATATGATCTTTCAACTTCTTAACAATATATACATAAACATAAGCTGCAATTGTTATTTCATTTCACATTTCCCCTTCTTCTCCAACCTTCCTGCAGCTCCCAGGCCGGTAGTATTTTCAGTGCTTTGATTATATTCTCAGTCTCGATTTATTCTAGAAGAGTGAACACTTTGATATTTGTTTATTTAAAGTTTTGACGAAAATTAGTACTGCTGTATTTTCTAAACTTCAAATGCGCGTATACAAAAAAAAGAAATGTTTTGCAGTGATTGAAGATTATTTTTATATCTATATTCGTCAGATTCCAATTTATAAATTGATTTATCTTTGTTTATTCTTTCTATGCTTTAATTCACGTATTTGCTTTTAAAGTTTGGCTGCGAATGGCCAAAGGCAATTATATGCCGATTTCCAATATACTTTGAAAGTCGTATATACTCGTATATAGCACAATCATAAACAATCAAATACTGTAATTCATAAAATCTCTAAAATGGTGTAAAATGGTGCAAAATTGAATTTTACAAAAATGTTCAAGAAAGACGAAAATATATTTAAAACAAATCTGCATCTAGGACCGATGGTATACACTCATTCTTTCGCAATCAAAGTTTTTTAGGGACTATTTCTCAAATGGTGTAACACCACAACGGAAAATTGGTTCCGGGTCTAAAGTAGTCCCTACACTGTTTCCTTGATATGAGAAGTCAGAGAAGTATAATGTTTTATTTTATTACAGTTTTAGCATTCCTGTATCTTTTATATGCCACCGTGTGTAAGATTCAATCTCTAGCTCAATATTGATGTTACAGTTCAATGTCTAAGACTCGAAATGTAACCCGCCGGCATCTTGTCATTAGCATATTAATTATGCTTAAACTAAAACCTGTCGTCGTCTTTTTTATTTAGGATTGTGAAACTCTTGACTTTTAAGGTATGCCTTACGATTGATTAATTGATTGGTGGGGTTAAGGGCCGTTTTCAACGATTTTTCAGTCATATCACAGCGACCCATTCACCTACCGTGTGTTACCAGGCCTTCTCGCGCAAGTACTCCACACACCATTCTTACCAGGCAACTGGCTACTTCCCATATATACTATTTAGCCGATTGGTGAACAACGAACGACACAAGTCTCAATAACTTTTGTTAATCATCGTAATCGCAGTTTATAGGGTGTATTAAACGGTTTTTCTAAAATTGTATCAGCTGAGCCGCGATAGCTCAGTAGATAACGACGAGGGCCATCAGTCCATTGGGGTCGTAAGGTCGAATCCCAGCTTGGCCATTAATTCTTTCCGATAATTGACAAATGCCGTTGTGACTAGCGTCATTCGTTCTCCACCAATGTGGGAAAATAGTAATTTTGTTTCAAATTGCAAGGTCTATTGTGATGTACACAATCGCCACTACAGTGCCCTCGACGGTTTGATTGATATAAGGGAGACAACTATGCTTAATGAAGAACTACCTAATACAAGTTAGTTCCCTTGATCAATTTGTAGTGAGTCGCGATTAACGTGGTCTTCAACAATATTTCAGTAACATGTCGCACACGCCCGTTACTTCACCTACGCTTAACATCCAGTAATATGATTCCCGGCGTGTCGCATCAATAATCCGTGTAGCATTCAATACTCGAGTCAAACACCTGGCTAGTAACGTATCCACAAATACGTATTGTTCTGTGACGTGAATAGAACTGTTTAAATCAATAACTTTGCAATCATGTTAATAGCGTCTATCTATTTCCCCCTCACATAACAAAAAGCCTCGTCAGGCGAAAGGACCCTTGTTATCCATTTATCTCGTATACAAACATATTTTTTGACGTATTTGTACGAGACACGCTTTGCAAACAGTATGGCAATTGGAGATATTGATCATTTTGCCGCAATGCTTTCAGCTTTATTCAATAATTATAAAAAGCTTCATTTATTGAAATGTTCCATATTATTGACAAGAAGTTTTCCGTTGAAGATGTGTTGTTTGTTGAAAAGGGTTAACATTTTCCCAAATTTAGACGCATTTTGAAACATGTGCTGCAGACGACTTTTTAAAACATCTTAGCAAAAGGAGAACATGCTCATGATGAGCAATATCTCCTTTCACCACATCTAAACTCGATTAAACACTTCCACTTAGTGAGACCTTCCATATTTTTGCCAGGATTTACCAAAGTCATCTGCTGCAGATCTGATGATTGTGGAAAATGGTTGAACATTCCCACAGGAGTGTGGAAACAAACAACGCATATATGACACGTTTTTGTTCTGAAAGTTTTATTAACGACTCTGCGTTGCGTCAGTATCTGGTGAGATTGTCCGTATACACACAGATCCATGAATTCTAACACCTGCCTTTCAGTCGTAGTTATAACCTACCAAACCTGAGGGCATATCCTATTTAGTAGAGTGGAGTCATGGGCTGGAGTGGAGTGGAGTCTTGGAGTGGAGTCTTGGAGTGGAGTCATGGAGTCTAGTTTTGGAGTGACCATTCACATTTTTTCTTCTTTTTTTAAATTTATTTTAATAATTTTCTCCACTTATATAATATAACAGTCATAGTACTGCCATTGAAGGCCTAGTTAAAAATAATTGATAATTTTACCATGTACATTTTTGCTAGTTAACAATACTTTGCAGAATAAACAATATATACATGTACTTATGTTGGTGCAATAAAGCAATATTGTAATAAAAGGTCTGACTACCTTATATTTTGTTTGTAATTAAAAGTTCAAAAAGGTAAACCACAGAGATATAACATGTTAAAAATCACTGTGCCCAGTGAAATAACTGTTCTAATTTAACCCTCCAAGAGAGTATTTAATGTCCTAACATAATGAGACATTGATGACGTGTTAGATCTGCCATCCAGTTTAACTCCCAATGGGATTCATTATCTCCCATAAAGTAACATAAAGATGACTAGGCTTCAGCCGACAGGTACAAGAAAATGTATGAAACTTAAAGTAAGTGGTATCTACTCCTCATTTAAACATCCAGTTTGCAAAACTAAGTATCAAATAATAAATTTGATTTCCACTCCAAATCTCCACTCCACGATTCCACTCCAAAACTAGACTCCATGACTCTACTCCAAGACTCCACTCCAAGACTCCACTCCACTCCACTCCACGACTCCACTCTACTAAAAAGGATATGCCAAACCTGAGCGCCAAGGAAGGCAGCCATTACTACCATGTGTAAAGTATTTAGGATGACCAAGCCGGGGATACAAACCACGATCTCTCGCACCCGACTCTCTACCACTACAACACCAAGGCGGTTATGAAAGAGAACATATCTTGATTAGACCGCGTGCTATGTATGTATGCGAATGATGAACTTGTCATTCATTGTTTGCAAAGTTCTGAAAGCAGGTAGTCTTATTGTGCGGCTCTGTCATTAATCCTTCCCCACAACTAGACGCATGCTGACGCCTCTGCAGCCGACGACTTTTGAAAACAATGTGGCAAAAGGAGAAATTGCTTATTATGATCAACTTCTTCTTTTGTCACAATGTTCTCATATTTATTCAATAAACGTCTGTTATTCTTAGAGACTTTCTATATGTTTGACTTATTTTTTTCTTTCAAAATCGGCTGCTGCATATTTGTGGTATTTCGGAAAAGGTTAATACATTGCCGTTTTCCCAGGAAAATATGAAACATGAATGAATAAAGGATATTTCTATTAAAACAGCTCGCTTATCAAACCATTCCTTCGCCAAAACGCCTTTTGACGCCCGTAATATATGATATACATGTTTATAATCAGACATCTTTTCCTGCATACAATGAAGAAACGATGTCGAGTTGTGTCTCTAGGTCGGCACGAGTTAACCCTTTCCTACATTCATTAAACTTTGAAAAAGTTAAGGGTTAACATATGTAAATCTCTATAATTTGACTTGATTTATTTGTTTTGTTGAGGGTGTTACGCCATTTTCAACATTAATAAGTTATAGAGAACATTGACCCAGGTCGCTGGGTAAAACAAACCAGTATACGGCTAGAAAATGTTTCCGTTCCACCATTACCGTCGAGAGTGGGGATCGAACTCGTTACGCCAAAATCCTTAACGGCCACCACCCAGCCAAGGCGGAATCATCTCTATAACTGAAAGTGTAACAATAAAATAGAGTTGAAAACATTGTTGCAAAACAAGAAATTATGAGCACTACCTTCTTTTGTCGCAATGTTTATAAAAGTATTCTGTAGCAGACGCGTCACATTTCGTCTGCGTATGGAAAACTTGTTATTTGTACGGGTGTGATATTAACCCCTTCCCACTACAGACGCTTTCTGACGCCACTGCAGCAGACGACTTTTGAAAACATTGTGGCAAATCGAGCAAGTTTCCCTTTAGTCACAATATGTTCACATTTTTTAAAGAATTACTCCTTCAATTAAAGACATTTTCAGTGTTTTAATCTTGATATTAAAATGTCGTCTGCTGCAGATTTTGTTGTATGTGGGAAACGGGAAATCAGATCACATTTATAGATTTATGTCAGTTGATACATTGACGGCTATTTGATTACCAAGTGAACTCTCTCACGAAGCCATGCCAAACGGCGTGTTATTGTCAAATAATGCCTCATATGTTAGTCGACACCTCCCCCTCCCCATCTTACCCTTTTATCACCACTTGGACGCCTCTACAACAGACGACTTGTGAAAACTTAATTACAAAGGGAGAAATTTCTCTTTATGAGCACTTTCTCCTTTTGTCAACTAACTATATTCAATAATTATACTATATACTTTTCTCATAATGAGCAATTTCTCCATTTGCCTCATTTTTGTTTAACTTAATTCAATAGTTGAATTTTAATTTATAAAGATTTTCCATAGTTTTGTCTATATGTTTCCAAAGACGTCTGCTACTGATTTGTTAAATAAAAGTTTATGCATAACGAAAACGGGGGCGCAACTGCCCTTGGCGGTGTTTGGATAAACTTTCCAGTAGTACTGGTAAACCACACAGGAAACGCCGTGACACCACTGAAATACTGTCGAAGGCGACGTAAAACACACATACGCACGCACGCACGCACGCACGCACGCACGTACGCATGCACGCAGTTTATGTTTTGGTCGGCTGAAACATAGCAAAATAAACAAAACATGTAGAAGTTCTGACACTTTTCGTATTGTTATTCGTTATCATACAAATAATCTTTAACACTTTCTCCCTGTAGACGCATTTTGACACATGTGCAGCGGATGACTATTTAAAACATTGTTGCAACTGGAGAAACTGCTCATAATGAGCAATTTCTACTTCTGCAAAACTGTTTTCAACTCTTTTTATCAATCATAAGTCATACATTGCTTTAATGAGATTTTCAATGTTGTTACCTAGGTATTTTTAAAGTCGTCAGCGGCAAAGTTATTGTATGTGGGAAAGGGTTAAGTATAAATGACGTTTAAACTATGATATATAATTATTTCAAAATGTACCGATTAACCTCAGGCAATGCGTGTTCTTTCATTCTTAGAGACTTTTCATAGTTTTGTCTAATTGTTTTCAAAGTCGTCTGCTGCGTATTTGTTGTATGTGGGTGAGCTTAATAGATAAGGTTTTAAATCGAGACGTACCTGTGCCTTAAAGGAATACGGTTTCAGTCTTGTTGAATACAATGAAGATATCTGCGTTACTTCAATACTATTGCTATTTAGGAAACAATTGAAATACAAATTACTAATATAAATAAGATCAGATGAATGTTCGCAACTTGGCATTAGCGAGTACAATAGCTAATAGTTAAAAGGTTTCAATACAAATGTCTTCAGTTATTTTCCCCTGTCGACTTATCATCGCTATAAAGCTATCACTACATCGCAGATTATTCTTACAAACAAGTTCTCCTTTTATCGCTCGGATAAACAACCGGAGTAGCTATATCTCCAACTGTTCTGACTGGTCAACACAATTGTTTTCTACTCTTGTAACGTACACTTTAACTGCTAATGGGTGATCAAGTGGTAATGGCTGGGTCAATAAATGTGCAATGTTCTGGTTGGTCAATACAACCGAGGTAGTTAATAGTCCAGATGTTCTGACCGGTTAACATAATCGGAGTAGTTAGAACTCGGCTCTTCTGGCTGATAAACACAACCGGAGTAGCTAGAAGTCTGCCTGTTCTGGCTGGTCAACACAACCGGAATAGCAAAAGCTGTAACTATTCTGGCTGGTCTACACTACCATGGTAGCTTCGACTGTACGAGATGGTCAACAAAACCGTAGTTGCTAGAGCTGCGGTTGTTCTTGCTGGTCAACACAACAACTGGAGTAGCTTAGACGTTCGGCCGTTCGGGCTGATAAACACAACCGGAGTAGCTAGAAGTCCGGTTGTTCGGGCTTGTCAACACAGCCGGAGTAGCTACAAGTCCAGTTGTCAACATAACCGTAGTAGCTAGAGCTGCAGCTTTTATGATCGTCAACACAACCGGAGTAGCTTGAAGTCCGGTTGCTCGGGCTGGTCAACACAACCGAGTAGGTTGAATTCCGGCTGTTCGGGCTGGTCAACACAACCGGAGAAGCCAGAGACCCGGCTGTTCTGGCTTGAAGCTAGAAGTGCTACTGTCCGGGTTGGTCAAAACAACCGGAGTAGCTATATCTCCAACTGTTCTGACTGGTCAACACAACTGTAGTAGCTAGAAGTTCCGCTGTTCTAACTGGTTAACACAACCGGAATGTAGCTAGAATATCTGCTGTTCTTGCTGGTTAGCACATCCGGATTAGCTAGAAGTCCGGCTGCTGTTATGGCTGGTAAAAACAACCGGAATAGCTAGAACTACGGCTGTTCTGACTGGTCAACACAATCGGAGTAGCAAGACGTCCGGCTGTTCTGGCTGGTCAATACAACCGGTTGATTGATTGATTGGGGGTTGATGCGTTTTTAACAATTTTTCAGTCATATCATGGCGGCCAGTTCACCTACTCATGTGTTTCCTGGTTTTCTCACACCAGTACTCCACACAACAATCTTTCCAAGCAACTGGCTGCTTTTCCACATAGACTAAACCCATTGTTGGAAGACGAATGACGCATGTCGCAATGACTTTTGTCAAACGTCGGAAAGAAAGTTGGCCGAGCCGGGATTCGAACTCACAACCCCTGGATTGACAGCGCGCATCGTTACCGACTGAGCTACCGGGACTCGACCAATACAACCGAACTAGCACACACAAACCCAATCATGTCCGTCAGATTTGATGTAAATGAAACGTTAATTTTTCCTGAAAAGAGATGAAAAATTGCTTTATGAAAGAAGAGAATATGAAATATAGAGTATATCCGTTGCCATGACAATTATACAACTAGGGGCGTTGGCCTGGAGATTATTCCAGGGAGAGAAATGAAAGGTAAGATACGCATTGACGTGATTAAATGGATTCATATTTTCTTTTCTTTTAAAACGGATTCTATTCTGCATGGTAATATAATGTTTTTGTATTTATTTTGCATGTAAACATTGTATAATATAAATCTTTCTTTCTAGTAGAGACGATATTGGATTAGTAAAATTCCAGTGATTTAAAATCGATTTTTAATCCTTTCCCACATACAGACGCTTTCTGACGTTTCTTGGAAACATTATGATAATGTTATAATAAGCAAGTTCCCCATTTTGTCACAACGTTTTAAAACTTAATCAATAATTATAGTTTAGTTTAAACTTATTTATTTTACATCGTTTGCGAAACAAGCCTTGGGCTTAGATTAATCACGCTCGATGTCTGCTTCCTGGAGACTTCACCAGTACTCGCGCCGTTTGTGTGAAAAAATCCCAAAGTCAGGACCCGCTCATCACGGGACCCGAACCAGGGACCTTTGATACGAGAGGCCGACGCTATACCTCTGCACCACTGTCTTCCATAATAATTATACATTCACTTACAGAGATTTTAATCATTTTTGTCCAGATGTTTTCAAATCTGCTGCAAATGTATTATTGTGGTTTTACGCCGGTTTTTAAAACTATTTCAGTTATATCACGGCGACAGTTCACGTATGCATGATCCTTGTGTAAACAAACCTGTACTAGGCTAGGCAAAGGGCACTCCGCCATGATCGTCGTGCCGCGACTGGGAGATCGAACCCGGAACGCCCGGTATCAATTCTCCGACGCTGACCACTCGACCACGGCGGATTCCTTTAGAATTATTGAACGGGTGTCGAAAAAATCCAAATCAAAGTTATACCGCACGATTGTGCAGGTTGATCTTGTTTTACATTGATCGACTATTGGGTGAAGGTTTGAAGTATACGACCATGTTGCTGTTTAACCCTATTTTGTCAACTATATATATAAAATCTCTATAAATTGAATGGATAACCTATGACTAAAAGTGGAAAACATTGTGGCAAAAGGAGAAAATGCTCGTTTTGAGCAATTTCTTCTTTTGTGACTATGTTTTCAAAAAGCCGTCTGCTGCAGAGGCGTCAGAAAGCGTCTATATGAGGGAAAGGTTTAACCCCTTTCCCTGACACAGAGGACATAATATGATATGATATGATATGATATGATATGATATGATATGATATGATGTTGTTTTGGCAGCATACTTTTTTTGAAAAGCTTGAACAAATTGGGACAAAAGGAGAAATTGATCATGATGAGAACTTTTTCGTTTTACCGGAATGTTTTTTTTTTTTTTTTTATATCTCAAAGCGATCCTATTGTAATATTCATAATAAGCAACGTCTTCTTTACCCACTGTAGTTTCGATTTCAAATCTCCTTTTGTCAACTCCTCTGCAGAAATACCTGTTCGAAAAGAAGGAGTAAGTAAGGGAGCAATTTCTTCATTTTCAAAATGTGTTGAAAGTTATAACCTCTAAACCCTTCCTTTATCACACCAGTAGAAACGATTCGCATCATTTAGGCCAAACTATGAACTATTCACGAGCAATTCCTCCTTTTGGCACGATGTTTTCATCAGTCGTCTGCTGCAGATACGTATGCATGGCGGAACTGGTTAATTGTAAATGCGTCAGAAGAAGGTTAAACTATAGATGTATACCACGCGGATTGCCATCAAACTCTGTGTTGTTAACACTCGTTAAGCGATTACGATAGAACACTATAGATGTATACCACGCGGATTGCCATCAAACTCTGTGTTGTTAACACTCGTTAAGCGATTACGATAGAACACTATAGATGTAAGATACACGCATTCCATCAAACTCTGTGTTGTTGGTACTCGTTAAGCGATTACGATAGAACACTATAGATGTATACTACACGCATTCCATCAAACTCTGTGTTGTAGGTTCTCGTTAAACGATTACGATAGAACACTATAGATGTAAGATACACGCATTCCATCAAACTCTGTGTTGTTGGTACTCGTTAAGCGATTACGATAGAACACTATAGATGTATACTACACGCATTCCATCAAACTCTGTGTTGTTGGTACTCGTTAAACGATTACGATAGAACACTATAGATGTAAGATACACGCATTCCATCAAACTCTGTGTTGTTAACACTCGTTAAGCGATTACGATAGAACACTATAGATGTAAGATACACGCATTCCATCAAACTCTGTGTTGTTGGTACTCGTTAAGCGATTACGATAGAACACTATAGATGTAAGATACACGCATTCCATCAAACTCTGTGTTGTGGGTACTCGTTAAGCGATTACGATAGAACACTATAGATGTAAGATACACGCATTCCATCAAACTCTGTGTTGTTGGTACTCGTTAAGCGATTACGATAGAACACTATAGATGTAAGATACACGCATTCCATCAAACTCTGTGTTGTTGGTACTCGTTAAGCGATTACGATAGAATACTATATATGTATACTACACGCATTCCATCAAACTCTGTGTTGTGGGTACTCGTTAAGCGATTACGATAGCACACTATAGATGTAAGATACACGCATTCCATCAAACTCTGTGTTGTTGGTACTCGTTAAGCGATTACGATAGAATACTATATATGTATACTACACGCATTCCATCAAACTCTGTGTTGTGGGTACTCGTTAAGCGATTACGATAGCACACTATAGATGTAAGATACACGCATTCCATCAAACTCTGTATTGTGTGTACTCGTTGAGCAATTACGATAACACACTATTGTCGCCTGCTTTGAATGAAAGAAATCAATATCTAAAATATGATTTGCAGGGTGAGTTAAAACATTGAGGGAAATGGAGACACTGTTCTTCCACAGTTATCGACTGATTGGGCATTAATGAAGGGGTAAGATAAAACATAATCTGTGAGAATAAAGTTCAGCGAGGAAGTACAAAGGGGATTTATTTATATCCTTTACTCGTTAACTCATAGATATGCATTGTTGAAAGTAGTTTTAAGTTACACATTTGATTGATGTGGGGGAAATAAACGTCTCGTTCTTGTGTGGAGAAAAAAGGAAAACGGAAAACTGTTAAGTCACCGGCAAGGGGTATCGAATTTCATACAACACAACTTTGGTGAAATGATTCGTAACCGTTTTGAATACACGTTGAAGTAAAACGTACTTACAGCTCTGTATAACTAAGCCATATAGAAAGTATATAATAAAAGTTTCGTTATTGCCTTTTTACATATCAGCTACGCCAAAAGAAAACTGCGAAAAATGATGACCCAAAACCAGCTCGGTTATCAGTTGACGCCCCCCCCCCCCAAATACACGAACTTAAGAGAGAAACATTTGAAAAGGCATTATTTCACATGGCCAACTATACACAAATGTATCAAGCTCATGTCTTTAACATCCAAAAACAATTATACACGTATTACGTACATTTATTTATGAGGCAAACTCAATTAGAACTTAAAATTTATCACTACCTTACTCTTCCGAAAATGATATATTTTCTTCTTTTCCTTTAAGAAATCCATGTCTATGTGTTAAACTGTGTGTTACTTTAAACATGTATGTGTGTTTTTACGCAATAAAGTTGATTGAATAACAACCACAAGAATACTGTAAAACAATCGCCGTCTGGTTGAAATCATCATGAACTTAAAACCGATGAAGGTCTGTTTTCACCTGACATTTTTAATTATACACTCATTATTTAAACATGGGAGATCCTATTGGAAACATCTAACAGACGCTTCCTGACACATATGAAGCAGATGACTCAGTGAAATCATTGTGGCAAAATAGGAAATAGCTGATAATGAGTAAATTCTCTATTTGCCACAATGATTTCAATGATAACCATACTTTCATTTATGGAGACTTTTCTATAGTTTTGCCTTCATATGTGCAAAGTCGTATGCTACATATTTGTTGTATGTCGGAAAGGGTTAAGGCATACAACAAACGGACACGGGAGTGGAACTCGATGGGCTACACGTGTAGTGTTTCACAAGATGTAACATCAACGGCTCCATGCTCTAATCATAGGTGGATAATTATAAGTTAAGATTGTAATGAGATTACATATGGACACGTTCGTCTAAGTATAAACTGTTCGCATTTATAGAGAGAACCCGTCTCGCATTACGAGTGTGAAATCAGTTTGCAGTATCCAAATTGATATTCTTTACCATGTTATCTGTCTTTGTTCTTCATCATGTATGGAGAGAAAAACGTATCGCCTTACGAGTGGGAAATCATTTTGATATTCTTGACACTTTTCACATTTTTCTGAAATCTGATCTTTGTTCTTCAACATGTAGGGAGAGAAAACATCTCGCCTTACGAATGTTTCAGCTTGCAATACCAAATTTAATATTCTTGACAATATTCACGTATTTCTGAAATCTGATTATCATTTTGTCCCTCCTCTTCATCGTGGTTCCCTGCAACGAATGGTGGAAAATCGACCTTGACAGTTAGAGATCATGAAATGTAACCGGTTTATAAATGAGATATAATATACAATACAATACAATATATTTTATTGCATAAAAACTACAAGTATTATAGCAAGTCAATCAAACAAAAATCATAACAAAGACATTTTTTTTTCTGAAGAGCGCCTCGTACATATTTAACCCAAACTTATTCACATGTTTATATATATATATATACACACAGTGAAGACAATATATGTCTACTAGTCTTTAGAAACTTAAATTTAAAATAAAACATATTTAATATGTATTAAAGTCAAATCTGTGTAAATGGTTACCTGTATAGAGCGAACATTTTGTTGTATCTTAATAAAACGACCATTTAATTAGTCGCCGGGCAGAAGACCGCGACTTCTATTTTTAATAGGTTTTCGGAAATCACATGGGAGGGGGGATTATTATTAGAAAGAAACACATTTAGATGTCTTGAACATATTACAATTGTGTTTGTTTAAAAACACTAAGTAATGACACATCTAAAATGAAATAAATATTCCGATGTTTTAGGTATTTTCAGTTTCTTTATTTTGACTCGCATTTATGTTTTTTTGTTTTATTTACGAAGACAAAACAGTCCCTATTAGCTAGAATGGTATACTTTATTTTACACTATATACTACATGTAATCAAAAGGCGATAACTACAAACCTTTACGTCGCACAGTCTAATTTATTTGTTTACATACTCGCGAATACCAACTGCGTAGATCAATCTCCTTTGCAGAGAGCCGCTCTTTACACTCACTTACAAATAGTAAATCATAGGTGATTTAAAATGTTTATTTGGTTCGAAACAAATGAAGAAAAGAACAAACCGAGATAAAACTGGTTTTGATAGAAAAATTACTTCGAACGAACACTCTCTGCCTATAAAGAGAGTTTCAAGAACGACACCTCTGCGAATAAGAAAGAATCGGGTCTTTCGTACAAAATTAGTTCGTCCTTGACAATTTTAAATGTGTCATTTAATTCCCTAAAGGCATATTGCTTCCGATCTGCATATTGTTATGCATCATTGACACAAGGGCGCTCATCATAATATAATTTTAAAACATGAGTAGTTTGTTATTTTCATTATAAAAAAGGAAGGAAAGAATTAAAATAAATTAACATGTTGTAGGGCTCAGTTTATGTTCGAAATTAAGTTTAAATTATACAACAATTTCAATGAGATTTAACTGTTTAGTTGATATTATATTTCGAAGGTGGTCTAATTTATAAATATTGGACTACATTTCAACATTTGTTAAAGTATGATATAATTAGGATGCCAAGCTAATATCATTTTGAGAAAAAGAGAAACTCATGTCTTCAGCGATTTAACCCTTATCTCATTGTTTTAAAAGTAGATTGCTGCAAAGGTGTCCACTGTTGACTTTAATAGAGGAAAGGTAAAATGACGTGCTATTGCATGCAAATCCTAAATTGTCTGTTTTGTGGTTTTATTGAAAAATAATAAAATTCAAATATTCTGACAAACATCTTGAAAAGTGTATGTGGAATTCATAAATCTTATAATTATTCCTTAATGAAAGCACTGTATACATACTAAGACTAATGATTGGCAAGATTACTCATTTCCATTACTGTTTATGATCAATAATTAGTTGGTTGTGTGTATGGTCAACCTACTTTGGAATGGAGATTGATCATAAACAATGAAAGGCTTCAATTATCATTCACTTCGTTGACAAAACAATGCAAGTTATGATACATTTTCACTTGACTCCACCCCTGATGTTCCAATATGCCCCTCAGTTGAAAACTGTTTATTCAACTACTATAATGTTAGTGTTATGCATAACTGCACTATGGATATCCGGCGACATTGATGCATTGCATCAACTTTCTCTTGTTGGTAAAATTATACAGGTTGTTAAATGTGAACTGTCCTATATCAAACTGTCATTTGCCTTAAAGAACACGTAGACCACCTCGGTGGTGTAGTGGTAGGGCGTTCGCCTCGGTGGTGTAGTGGTAGGGCGTTCGCCTCGGTGGTGTAGTGGTAGGGCGTTCGCCTCGGGAGCTGGAAGTCGCTGGTTGGATCATACCAAAGATTTTTAAAATGCTGCCCTCCTTAATTAGCGCTCAGGTTTGCGGGGTTAGCATTACGACTGGATGGCTGGTGTCAGGTTAAATGGACCACTAGTACTGGTATATTACCCAGGAGACGCTGTGATATAACTGAAAAGTTGTTGAAAGCGTCGTAAAATACCAAACAATCAATAAAACAATAAATCGATGAACAAGTTGATTTTGATACCTTTGTGTGTCTACTCAATGTTTGTTTTATCATAGTTACTTCATTTCCTGGTTGTCAGTATTGCTAGTACATCAACGCAGTGGTAATTTTAGTGGTAGTAGCAGTAGTAGAAGTAGAAGTAGTAGTAGAAGTAGTAGTAGTAGTAGTAGTAGTAGTAGTAGTAGTATCATTAGTAGTAGTAGTAGTAGTAGTAGTAGTAGTAGTAGTAGTATCATTAGTAGTAGTAGTAGTAGTAGTAGTAGTAGTAGTAGTAGTAGCACTAGTAGTAGTAGTAGTAGCTGTAGTAGTAGTAGTAGAATCACTAGTAGTAGTAGTAGTAGTAGTAGTAGTAGTAGTAGTAGTAGTAGTAGTAGTAGTAGTAGTAGCAGAAGTAGTAGTAGAAGTAGTAATAGTAGTAGTAGTAGTAGTAGTAGTAGCACTAGTAGTTGTAGTAGTAGCACTAGTAGTAGCAGTAGTAGTAGTAGGAGTGGTAGTAGTAGTAGTAATAGTAGTAGCCCTAGTAGTTGTTGTAGTAGTAGAGTAGCACTAGTAGTAGTAGTAGTAGAAGTAATAGTAGTAGAAGTAACATTAGTAGTAGTAGTAGTAGTAGTAGTAGTAGTAGTAGTAGTAGTAGTAGTAGTAGTAGTAGTAGTAGTAGTAGTAGTAGTAGCATTAGTAGTAGTATTTATTTATTTATTTATTTATTCATTTTAATTCCTCCTAGTGGAGATTGATAAATAACAAATAATCACAAGTTTAAGTTAAATTAACAAATAGTATGGATATAGAGCATCGTTATGCAGTTCATGTACAAATAATAATATGAATATATACACTGTTATATAGTGAGATTTACTGCTTTCCTTCATGGATATGTGCTTTATGACCGTGTTTCATCTTCAAGGTTCGAGCACAGAACGCAGTTAAGTGCATTTTGGAGCTATGTGTGATTTCCGACTCACAGAGATCACACTAGGTTCCTAAGGCAGCTATAGGCATACACAAATGAGCGCTCGAGCATTAGTCTTTCTGTTTCATGTGAAATATCGGTTTCCAGTTTTGAGCCTAGAATCTTCAACATGAAACTTTCAGATGAGTCCGAGCTAAGTTCTTCCGCAATACCAGCATTAACCTCATGTTGTATGCTTAGTATGAACGACGTTTTCTGCGAAGTCAAACATGGACACTCACAAATAACGTGTTTTATACCATCGCTGGTAAACGCATAGCACAGTTTACAATACAGATTGTCAGCATCCGGAATGTTTACCCATATTTTAGCAATTGTTCTGGCAATATTTGGCTTAACCTCTGTAAACACATCGTAAATAACACTTGGGTAGATGGCAGTGTGCAACCGTTCAAATCTAGAAAAATCTTGGTCGACACTTATTCTCAATTTCCAGTTGTCGGATTCATATGCATTGACAACAGTATTTACTGTTAATTTCCAGCTAGTCTTAGACGGCAGAAGTCCTGCATTGTTCAAATATGCATTGATCATATTTGAGAGACCATACAATTTCAATATTCTAAAAATATCAGGGATAAAGCCTTTTAAGACCGTTCTAGGATTTTGTATAAAAGCCAAAGCTTTTTTGAGTAGCAAGTTTTTACTCAGTGATCCGTTTCTTAAACTGAGTAGTTTGTGTAAGAACTTTAGTTTTCTTATGTCGATTCTAGATGACAGACGATAAGTGCCGACCATAGATTCGCACATGTCGGATCTTGTTTTGGTTTTAAAACCCTGGATAGATTTTACAACATAGTGCTGTAACTTATTGACTGCATCTATATCAGACTGTGACATGTTGTTCCAGAGTTCACTACCGTATAGTATTGTTGGAACTACGATACTATTGTATAGTTTCACTGACGTAATAGGATTAAGTGCATCAGATTACATACCTACATCGGCCAATGCAAAGAATGCATTTTTACCTTTTTGACATCTTTCTTTTATTCTATTAGACAATTTAAGTGATGCGTCTTGCCTGATTCCCAAGTGTATCGCATGGTCATGTTCGTGAATATATGTGTTCCCGATGAGAAGTGAAATTGGAGCGTCATGTTTTAACCTATTAAATACAACGATGCTTGATTTACTCGCGCTTACTTCAAACTTCCATTTTGTCGCGTATCGGTATACAATGTCTAGTAAAACTTGCAAATTGTTGGGGGATAAGGCGATAATAGACAGGTCATCAGCAAATGAAGGGTTACCACATCTGAGTTTATGTCCTAGATTTAAACTGTAATCGGAGTCCTCTAATTGATGTAAAAGTTCATCTATATAAACTAGGTAATAAAACGTTGAAGCAACTCCTCCTTGCCGTACGCCTCTCTTAATCTGTACAGGACTTGATATGCTACCGCTACTGCGTACATTGCACGTTAAATTATCATAAGAATCGACAATGAGTCGAAGGATTTTACCGTATAACCCTAGTTGTGCCAGTTTAAGGAATAGCCCGTTATGCCAGACAGAGTCAAACGCTGCCTTAAAGTCAAGAAACGCGGTATATGTACGGCTATTCTTTTCTGACAGATCATATACTGTTTCCTGTAAGTTAAAAGCTGCCGATATACAGCTTAGTTCTTTCTGGAACCCTTGCTGCTGGACATGAGGGAATGTAATCGATTTCGATGAAAGGAATGATTGGATTCTGCATAGTAGAGTTTTTCAAAAACTTTACAAAAGCACGGGATTAATGATATTAGCCTATAACTAGATGGGTCGCTTTTACTCTTCCCCTTCCCTTTGAAGATAGGAATGATGAGGCTCTTCCTCCAGCTTTCCGGAATAATTTCTTGAATTAGAACGCCATTAAATAACTCAGTAAGACATGTGTATAAGACTTTACCTCCATGTATGATATGCTCATTAAGGATAAGGTCATGTGACGGGCTTTTACCGCGTTTTAAATCTTTTACAATATGTTCAACGTTGTCGCGGGTAAATGGGGCTATCATACCCTTGTAAAACGTATCATTTTGTTCGGCTGAGTTGTCATTCATGAACTGTTTAACCAGTGAATTGACCTTGTCTGTAAAGCCAAAGGGGTAATCTTCTGAGGTTTCTGGGAAATCAAAGGTAGTAGCATAAGTAGTAGTAGTAGTATTAGTAGTAGTAGTACTAGTAGTAGTATTAGTAGCTCTAGTAGTAGTAGTAGAATCACTAGTAGTAGTAGTAGTAGTAGTAGTAGTAGTAGTAGTAGTAGTAGTACTAGTATTAGTATTAGTATTAGTAGTTGTAGTAGAAGTAGTAGTAGTAGTAGTAGTAGTAGTAGTAGTAGTAGTAGTAGTAGTAGTAGTAGTAGTAGTAGTAGTAGTAGTAGTAGTAGTAGTAATAATAGAAGTGGTAGTAGTAGTTGTTGTAGTAGTAGTTGTTGTAGTTGTAGTAGTAGTTGTTGTAGGACTAGAAGTAGTAGTAGTAGTAGTAGTAGTAGTAGTAGTAGTAGTAGTAGTAGTAGTAGTAGTTATTGTAGTTGTAGTAGTAGTTGTTGTAGGACTAGAAGTAGTAGTAGTAGTAGTAGTAGTAGTAGTAGTAGTAGTAGTAGGAGTAGGAGTAGTAGTAGTTATTGTAGTTGTAGTAGTAGTTGTTGTAGGACTAGGAGTAGTAGTAGTAGTAGTAGTAGTAGTAGTAGTAGTAGTAGTAGTAGTAGTAGTAGTAATAGAAGTGGTAGTAGTAGTTGTTGTAGTAGTAGTTGTTGTAGTTGTAGTAGTAGTTGTTGTAGGACTAGAAGTAGTAGTAGTAGTAGTAGTAGTAGTAGTAGTAGTAGTAGTAGTAGTAGTAGTAGTAGTAGTAGTAGTAGTAGTAGTTATTGTAGTTGTAGTAGTAGTTGTTGTAGGACTAGAAGTAGTAGTAGTAGTAGTAGTAGTAGTAGTAGTAGTAGTAGTAGGAGTAGGAGTAGTAGTAGTTATTGTAGTTGTAGTAGTAGTTGTTGTAGGACTAGGAGTAGTAGTAGTAGTAGTAGTAGTAGTAGTAGTAGTAGTAGTAGTAGTAGTAGTAGTAGTAGTAGTAGTAGTAGTAGGAGTAGTAGTAGTAGTAGTAGTAGTAGTAGTAGTAGGAGTAGTAGTAGTAGTAGTAGTAGTAGTAGGAGTAGGAGTAGTAGTAGTAGTAGTAGTAGTAGTAGTAGTAGTAGTAGGAGTAGTAGGAGTAGGAGTAGTTGTAGTAGTAGTTGTTGTATGACTAGTAGTAGTAGTAGTAGTTATAGTAGTAGTTTCTTTAGTATTAGTAGCAATAGAAGAAGTAACTGTGGTTGTAGTTTTTTCAAATTATTATAGATTGCTTAGTACTGTGACACACGTAATAGGTAGCAGAATGAATAGTAAAGTACCAATACAAGAATTTGCCTTGATAAATCCTTAAACTTCATTGAAGAAAACACTAAACCCTAAGTAAACAAACCAAATCGCGATCTTACCTGTCAGGTTGGTTTATATTTATTCATTCATGAAAAATGTGTTATTAATATTCTAAGGTTACAGGTGCGGGCCATTTAAAAACACATAAAAAATAGGTTGTAATTAATTAAAACCCTTTCACTTATTCACATAGGCCTCTCTAACCATTTACCCACGTACAACAAATCTGCAGCAGACGACTTGGAAAACACCTATTACTCTATTTCGTGAAAGTGTAATTATTGACAATTAAAAACAGTGTGACAAAAAGGAGAAATTGCTCATTATGAGCAATTTCTCCTTTTGCCACAATGTTTGTTAAACTCGTCAGACGGAAGGGCTACAATTACACACTGTGTTAAACAGTTAATATTTATATTCAAAGGGATTTTTTTATCATTAAATTACAAATCTTCGCTACACTATCTGAGGTATTGAAAACAAACAACCTCAAAAATATTCTAAATATTGCTATTTGTACTGTATGTGCATGATTGCAAATACAATAGTTTGTATTGTGTTGTATTGTATTAAGACAGCAATTCCTCCCGAATCAGGCTCTGTCTGAGATATGGGTCACGTTGACTGTTATACAATAACGTTTATTTGTGTAAAATTTACTGTTTTCTTTCGTCGCAAAACTTTTAATTCTCTAGGCTTTCATTAGTGCACGAAGAAGTTCACTACTGCAAGTTTATGAGGTAAAGATCTTTAGTTTCATTTACACTTTTGCTCATATATATATATATACAATAAGTTTGAAGCAGACGACTTTGAAACGATTCAATAAGAAACATGGAATACCTTTATACATGAATAAACAATTTTGAAAGAAGTTGAAAACATTGCGGTAATAGAAGAAACTGCTCATAATGAGGGATTTCCCCCTTTTGTTGCAATGTTTTCACAATTCGTCTGCTGTACAGGGGTCATAAAGCGTTTCAATGCGGGAAAGGGTTAGTACAGCACGCGTCACTTAATCACACACGGATTGTCGATCTCAATGTGTGTTTTAAACAAAATTAATGTCCCAATAGAACTAACACGGAAGTAACTAACTCAAAACTTACCCCCTTCGAACACTACGATTGAGATACTCATTTGATTTTACAATGAAAACGAGATTCCCATTTAAAGTAAATTTGCTTCAAGACGTCTGCTTGTTACAAAAGAGTTGAGAATACATTTATGAAAAGGGGAGAGTGGATTTTACTATGTTTACAGTTAGGCAATGTAGAAAAGGGTAGACATTCGTTATGCTTCACGTAAGGCAATTTGGATGTATACCAGTGAAAGTATAGCTTACTCTAAACACGCGAATTTTCCTTTTTTGTGAATGCATGCATGTGATAACTGAAATTGACGTTTTACTTGAAATGACAGTTCCGGGTCGTCTGCTTTGAACAATGTATGATGATGAAATTATAAAATTGCATTGGAATAGGGACCAACTGGTCGAGGTAGCGGGTTCGATCCCCTGAAAACGCGAATTTTTCATTGTTTTTGAGCGTGTGAATGTGGTAATTGAAATGGACTATTAACCCTTTCCCTCATGCAATAAATATGCAGCAGACGACTTTGAAATCATCAAGTCAAAATTTTAGAAAATCTCTAAAAATTATACTTATAAATATTGAATCGAGTTGAAATCTGTGTGACACATAGAGAAATTGCTCAAAATTTCAGTGGAAAAATAGACCTTGTGCGTTTTTGAACGAGTCTTCATTTTACTTCGACCGTGTCGATAGTGTAGTGGTAGACCACCCACCTCGAATGCTGGGTGGTCGCGGGCTCGATCCCCTGAAAACATGGTAGTAATGGCTGCCCTTCTTACGGGATTAGCAATCGACCAGTAGTGCGTGTAACTTACCAAGGAAACGCCGTGATATAACTGAATAATTGTAGAAAGCGCCGTAAACACCAAACAATCAATCTACCATTTCAACACAATACGTTAATTGTTCGTAGGGTGTAAAAGTTGGGGGGGGGGGGGGGGGGGTGTTTCTTACTGAATGGGGTTAACAAAGTGTTTCCGTCCTGGTCGTGCCTGAAAAATTGGGGTCTTTATGACTCTCCGAAACAGGATCATATACATTCAAAATTGGTGTAAATGTAAAGGGGCTACATTTCTAGCATTTTACCAAAATATACATCCTTGACTTACTAAAATGTAGACGGACAGTGAAGGCCTTGACGAGACTGTGCGGTTGAACAGGCTAGCCTGAGTCTTCACTGTACGCATTTGCAAATGAGAAAATATCCCCCCAAATCATTAGACGCGGCTCAAATAAATCAGGCCGATACAACCACCACCCGTTTCAGTAATAAACTGTCCGTGAAATGTGTTCACAAGTGCACGCTATGCAAAGCGTCGGGATATTATTACGGACGTTTCATTTGGATAAAAAAGGGGTGCTGTTTTCGTATTTTCTTTCAAAGACATATAAACACGTCTGAGTTTATTTTCATCATTATACAGACATAGATTTAAAAAAATACAAGATTATAAGGGCTACACTTCAAGCTCTCTATCAGGTATTTAATCTATAAATAGTGTTCGATATATTCACGCAGGCATTAAAAGGAAGTTGTAAGTTAGTGAATTCAAAACAGACCAGTGCATAGCTTTTACTGTTTGTCGACGCAAAGTGATATTATATTCCGTGAAGTGAAGAAACTGAACGTGTTTGTTTTGAATGTGTTTGATGCCCCCAATTTAACCCAAGTGTTTGATCTGAAAGTATTTATATGTCGAAGCGTTATCACAGTGCAGGCAGCTTTCAGACAACCAGGTACGTAGTACAAACACATTTACTTATCTAATACATTTCAGGTTTTTTTTTTTTTATAAAACCTTTTTTAAACTCTTATCCATATACATACATTTTCTGACTTCTTTTGAAGACATTGTGGCAAAATGGAAAATAACTTATAATGAAGAATTTCTCATTTTGCCATCAAATGTTTTCATCTCTTTTAAAAAATCAAACCCTCATTTATGGTGATTTTTATTATTATTGTCAAGATATTTTAAAATCGTCTGCTGCGTATTGTTGTATGTGGGAAGGGTAAATGCCATACCATTTAAATTGTAAACCTTTGGGTTTTATGATAGCAAAGAGCCAGATCAGACTGCGAATCCACACAATTGAGCCGTCCAGCGAGGAAACCAGTAGTATTGCCTCTGCGTAATGTATCCACACAGATCAGCCTGCGCAGTCCGGGCAGACTGATCCGGGCCGACACATTCCGTTGAAGCCAGTTGATTGGTTAGTTTGTTATATGATAAAAGCCAAGAAACACAAGAGCCGTGATATGGCTGAGAAATTGTTGAAAACAGCGTTACACCTCACTCTATCAATCATTGATAAATATCTGTATCAGACAACTTTTGTCATGATGTTTTCCATTGCATTCACCAATTTACACTTATTTATTGGACTATTCCATATGTTTTCCCGGATGCATTCTAAGGAAGTTGCTGCAAGTTTAAATTGTGGTTGAGGATGATAACGTTCATGTGACATATCGAGGGCTTGGCGTGAAACGGTTGTAGCTAAAAACCTATTGTGAAAACCCTGGTTTAGGGGCAATTTTGACCCCTTTGTAAACAATGCAAATTTAGGTGTCATTGCTCAGAACGAGCAATGGCACCTACATTTTCATTGTTTACCAAGAAACATGATTTAATGCTTATAAAGACATTATGGTGAGGTGATAAACCTTGGTAAAAAGAAATACAAATTTTAGTTACAATCGTTCCACGCCAAGCCCTCGATATGAGCAAAAGCTGCAAATATGCATGTTCTACTATGTGACGACTTCATCGGTGGTGGAGTGGTAGGGCGTCCTACTCGAATAGGGGAGGTCGCGTGTTCGATTCACAGCCGGGTCATACCAAAGTCTATAGAAATGGTATTCAAAACTTGCTTCGCTCAGGGCGGTTGGGTTAGAATTCCGACCGATTAGCTGGTTTCAGGATAAATGGACCAGTAGTACTGGTAACTTATCCAGGAAACGCCGTGATATAACTGACTGAAAACTTTTTCAAAGAGGCGTAAAATACCATACAATAAATGTACTATGTAACAAATAGACAAGAACCTGATCAGACTGCACGAATGCTCCGTCGTATCATCAACACTCAACTATTTGTTGTGTGTATTCTAGAAAAGAAATTCCGGAGATGGATGATCTTTCTCAAAAGCCATCATTTAAAAATGCGGTTCTTACCTGACAAGGTTGAATGTTAAACCCTCAACATTGGGAGAAGTGGGCTCGAGCCTCTGTGGGGTCATGTTATACACGTTAACGTTTTCCCACATAAAAGAAAACTGCAAGGGAAGACTTTGAACACATCTAGTTTAATATGTTGGAAAATCTTTATAAATGAAACGATTATTATTGAAAAGAACGGAAAATATTGTGGCAAAAGGAAAAAAAAAAAGAAAAATCTTTATAAATAAAACGATGATTATTGAATAGAACAGAAAACATTGTGGCAAAAGGAGAAAATGCTCATTTTCAGTAATTTCTCATTTTGTCACAATGTTTTCAAAAGTCGTCTGCATGGCCGTCCGAAAGCGTCTGTATGTGGGAAAGGATTACAAATAGTAATAATGACTTCTAACTGCTGAAATAGAAATTTATTTACAGTGAATAAATATATTCATAAACAGTGTGGCAAAAGGAGATATTGTTTAATGTGAGCGATTTCTCCTTGTGCCACGATGTTTCTAAAAGACGTCGGCTGTAGATGCGTCAAAAAGTGTCTGCAAGTGGGAGAGGGTTTTATATAGAATAAGACCCTATTTATTATCAAGACCAATAAATCACTGTTTGGTAACACTATGATCACCGCTTTTATCAAAAAGCAAATATTTCCCCAAAGATTTGATGAACACTCCACTTTGATCGACGTTTACCTCATGAATCCGCAGTGGCCGAGTGGTTAGCATCGGGAATTCGGAACCGGGCGTCCCGGGTTTGAACCCTTAGCCGCGGCGCTACGGTTATGGTGTACTGTCCTGTGACAATGCACATTTCCTAGCATAGTTCGGCCAACTTTCTTTCCGACGTTGGCAAAAGTCATTGCGACATGCGTCATTCGTCTTCCACCAATGGGCTAAGTCTATGTGGAAGATTGTTGTGTGGAGTACTGGTGTGCGAAAACCAGGAAACATATGAGTAGGTGAACTGGCCGCCGTGATATGACTGAGAAATTGTTAAAAACGGCGTTAAACCCCAATCAATCAATCCTATAGCATAGTACTGATTTGTTAATCCAGGGATCATGAATAAGTGAACTGTCGCCGTGATATAACTGAAATAATGTTGAAAGCGGCGTTAAACCTCAGTACAGTAAATATTTATTGATCTGACGATATAATTAATCCAGTGACGTCTGCTTTGAAATAATCTGATTAGCTACATGCGTGTTTTGATAAGCATATAGTTGGGAATATAATATTGTGGGAGAAGGGGGGGGGGGGGGGTCTTCGTTTTAGTTGGAGTGTTCGTATTGGACAGGGCTAGCATTACGACTGACTCGCTGGTGTCAGGATAAATGGACCAGTAGTACTGGTAAATTACCCAGGAAACGCACTGATATAACTGAACAATTGTTGAAAACGGCGTAAAGCATCATATAGATAAATTGATTTTTTTTGGCAATTTCTGCTCTTTCCATTATGTTTTCAAAAGTCGTCAGCTGCAATGGCTTTAAATGTGGTATATATCACAGAAAGGATTTAAATTGTTGTCGCAAGACAGGCGTAACAAAGCGAATAATGAATGAATGTATATAGTGTTTTATGGCGCATCGACAACTTAGGTCAGTTAGCGCGCATATAAAAAGAAAAATGAGAATTCAAAATAATCAAGAATCAGATATATAGGTAAAAGAAAGATGATGTGAAATAATTTGACAGAACTAAAATTTAATAATGTAGTAATTTATTAATGAAATGTAGGATGTAATATAAATAAGATTACTCATTACCTCTATATCACTGAGACTTCTTAACCCTTTCCCACCTGCAGACGCATTTTGACGCAATAGCAGCAGACGACTTTTGAAACATTGTGACAAAAGGTGAAATTGCTCATGATGAGCAATTTCTCCTTTAGCCACAATGTTTTCAACTTTATTTAACAATTAAGCTATCTTTTATCGAGATTGTTCAGGTTTTTGTCTCTGTTATCAAAGTCGTCTGCTGAAGATTTGCTGTATCTGGGAAAGGGTTAATAGAAGTGTTCCTAGTAATAATAGTAGATATCGTATAGATTGTCCTGGTTAAAACGTCCGCCTTGTAAACTTAACCAGTTATCACATGCAGACGCTTTCTGACGTCTCCGCAGCAGACGACTTTTGAACATTTTGTGACAAAAATAAAACTTGATTGCCCATAATGAGGAGTTTTGCCTTTTTCCACACTTTTTTCAACTCTAGTCACTGATCATACTTTCATCTGTCAAATAAATCATTTTTTTGCCTAGGCTGGCTTAAATTTTCGTCTGCTGCAGATTTCTTGTTTGAAAGATTCTATCTCAGATCGGGATAGCAATTCGAGTGATTCACAGAACAAACGTACAAGTTCAACGTAGTCGTTTATAAGTAGTTAACTAAAGGAAACAATGTGCTTTGACTGAAATACTGTTGAAAGTGTCGTTAAGCATTTTTACATAAGCCTTAGACACAGAGCCTATATAGATATATGTATATACATGTATATATGAGCCGTTCCGCGAGAAAACCAACATTGTGGACTCCGCGTAAAGTATCGACCCCGATCAGCCTAAGAATGCTGCGCAGGCTTATCCGGGCAGACAACTTTCGCCTCCTGTGGATTTCCTACTTCAGAAATCATTACTCTTTACCTCTATATCACTGAGACTTCTTAACCCTTTCCCACCTGCAGACGCATTTTGACGCAATAGCAGCAGACGACTTTTGAAAACATTTTGACAAAAGGTGAAATTGCTCATGATGAGCAAGTTCGCCTTTAGCCACAATGTTTTCAACTTTATTTAACAATTAAGCTATCTTTTATCGAGATTTTTCAGGTTTTTGTCTCTATGTTTTCAAAGTCGTCTGCTGCAGATTTGCTGCAGATTTGCTGCAGATTTGCTGTATGTGGGAAAGGGTTAATAGAAGTGTTCCTAGTAATAATATTAGATATCGTAGAAAATGTGTTTGGGACAATAGTTATTGTCTTGGTTAAAACGTCCGCCTTAACCATTTCCCACATGCAGACGCTTTCTGACGTCTCTGCAGCAGACGACTTTTGAACATTTTGTGACAAAATTAGAAATTGCCCATAATGAGCAGTTTTGCCTTTTTCCACATTGTTTTCAACTCTAGTCACTGATCATACTTTCATCTGTCAAATAAATCATTATTTAAATTTTCGTCTGCTGCATATTTCTTGTTTGAAAGATTGTATCTCATATCGGGATAGTAATTCGAGTGATTCACAGAACAAACGTACAAGTTCAACGTAGTCGTTTATTAGTAGTTAACTAAAGGAAACAATGTGCTTTGACTGAAATACTGTTGAAAGTGTCGTTAAGCATTTTTACATAAGCCTTAGACACAGAGCCTATATTGATATATGTATATACATGTATATATGAGCCGTTCCGCGAGAAAACCAACATTCTGGACTCCGCGTAAAGTATCGACCCCGATCAGCCTAAGAATGCTGCGCAGGCTTATCCGGGCAGACACTTTTCGCCTCCTGTAGATTTCCTACTTCAGAAATCATTACTCATTACCTCTATATCACTACATTGTAGTGTCTTTTCTCTTTCTTTACTATATATATGTAATACAATATATATATATATACATACACACACAAGATATGCCTACCATTGGCTTGCGAAGAACAAAGTGGAGTAAACATAGGTCTTTAACCATTAATATCGTTCTTATAACTTAATTAAACCCTAAGTTGAGGTACTCCACAGAACCGTATCATTGGGACGAAAACGTAGAGTTTGTATGTCAAGTAGAGATATCAGAATTTGAAATAATACTATATTTAGAGTTCTTGAAGAATCAGTAATGCATGGAATGTGAGATAAAGAGCCAAATGTACGTTATGGTTTGTTTAACCTACAATATCCGGAGCCCGTTGTTACGAAGCAACAGGAGCCGGTTGCATTTAATTTCCAACGGTCAGGATGTTTATATGTTTGTACATGGATTTACCGGCTGTTTCAAAGCCTAGCTACACAGATTTGTATACCAAACTGACCACGGCGCGTATAAAGTAGCGTTATTTCATCAATGCAATTACTATTCATAGGTAGCAGTAGTTTCACAGGGCTATACTTCTAGCATGTGTCTCCATGAGGCACATTGTTGCATTGTGGAAAGTCTTGGCTGAGATGCGAGCTTGTTAAGGTTTTCACAATTTGTTTGTATAATAAGTAGAAAAGTTGTGATCCCATAAATTGTGATGGGACTATCAATGTTTGTTAAAATTAAATTCTTGTTATCTTTTTACAACTCTTCTGTCTGTTACATACATTCTTTTCGTCTCCGCTATTGAATACTTTTAACCCTTTCGTATATGAAGTCGCATTTTAACGCATCTGCATCAAACGACGTTTTAAAACATAGTAGCAAAAGGGAAAATTGCTCATACCGAAAAAAAGGAGGAGTATGGCGGTAATCAGACGGACACAGACAAAGAAAGCACCAAATTATAGAAAAAGAGAAAACGTGTGTATAAAGTCCAGTTTCTGATTTTTTGACTCGACGCTTTTAATGTCCACTTCTGGACGATTACCAAACACCCGGTTTAAAGTGTAAAGGGATGGGAGCTACGAACTATTTTGTTTATCTCCTTTCCTCTCAGATTCCCGCATCCTTCCTAAAATGTATTCTCCAACCGTTCCCTCATAAAGCCTACCTTTTACATATCAGTCGCGGAAATAGTATGGAAATATTGCATGGTATAAAGAAAAGCTACTCACACTGTTATATTACAGATCTTAGCCCTTTCCCACATATAGACGCTTTCTGACGCCTCTGCAGCAGACGACTTTTAAAAACATTGTGACAAAAGAAGAAATTGCTCAAAATAAGCAATTTCTTCTTTTGCCACAATGTTTTCAACTCTAGTCATTGATTATACTTTCATTTATGTAAATGTTTTATTATTAAGCCCAGATGTTTTCAAAGTCATCTTCTGCAGATTTGTTGTATGTGGGAAAGGGTTGAAATATTTATCCTTCAGTTTCCTCATTCGTTTGTCGATCGAAGTATCTGGGCTGAACTCGTTAAAAGGTATACCGCAATACGCGATATTGACATGTTCAACTCTAACCCCATTTCCCACGTGCAACTCATCTGCAGCGGATGACTTTAAAAACAATTAGTCAAACGTATTGAACCTCTCCATACTTGAAATACCAACTATTGAATAAAGTTGAAAATATTAAGGGTAAAGGAAAAGTTGCTAGTTCTCCTTTTATCACGATGTTTTCAAAAAGTTACTGCTGCAGGGGCGTCAGAAAGCGTCTGTATGAGGGAATGGGTCGATAACGACCAAGATTAGTCATTGTCCTTGACACTATCTTGCTTATTCATGCATTCTAATCCGAGCCCCGGTAGTTCAGTCGGTAGCGTTGTCAATCCGGGAGTTGTGAGTGCGAATCCGATCTCGGCAATCAATCATTCTTTCCGAAATTTGTCAAAAGTCATTGAGACAAGTGTCATTCGTCTTTCACAAATGGGCTAACAGTCTATGTAGAAAATCAGACAGTTGATTGGAAAGTATGTTGTGTGGAGTACTGGTGTGGGAAAGCTAGGAAACACATAAGCAGGTGAACTGGCCGCCGTGATATGACTGAACAATTGTTGAAAACGGCGTTAAGCCCCAATTAATTCAATCTAATCTTGGTCTACATTGTTCGCTATATCCATATATTTAAGTTAGTAGTTAACCCTTTCCCTCATATAGACGCTTTCTGACGCCTCTGCAGCAGACTGCTTTTTGAAAACATAGTGACAAAACGTGCAATTTCTCCTTTTGCCACAATATTTTCTACTTTTAGCCATAGGTTATCCATTCAATTATAGAGATTTTCCACTTTTTGACAAAATAAGTCGTCTGCTGAAGAATTGTCGTATGAGGGAAAGGGTTAAACGACTCTTTAAACGTTACAATACGTAATGACCGTATACAGCAATAATGGTAAGCGTTTATGCTGAATGACATGAGTCGAGGAATCCACCGTGGACCCTGCATTTCAGGCACGGCTTCCCGGTTTGATCCCTTCTTCGCGTCATTCATAGGGGAATACCCTTGCACAAGGTACTTTGCCTAACGTATAGTACTGGTGTATCACCATTGGATAATGGATACGTTGAGTATCGACGTGATATAACTGACGTTATTATACCTCACGTGACTTTGTAATGTTAAATTCTCATATACTCATTATGGGCAATTTCTTACTGTCTCATGCTAACAGTACGTTTTTGACAATAGTATACTGTTACATGGCACGCGCGTTAAAATGTTGGTTATGCACGTGCATGACGTCATTTCAAACAATAACGTCCCGTTTTAGATGCGCGTACAATGTAACAGTATACTGTTAACCGGTATATTCATATGTGTGTGTTACATTGTAGTAGATCTACCCATATTCACCTCCTCTAACAAGGTACAGAATAAATTGAACAAACGTGTAATTTTGTTCGGTATAATAAAATAAATAGTGCATGGCTTCCAGTGTGAGCAATGTTTCATTTCCCCACATTATTTTCATTTCTGTATTAATAACAACCGTTCAATCTTCAAGATGTCGTGAAACCCTTTTCTTAAGACATTTAAAAAAAGACGAGTGTGGCAAATATCATAGTAAGGTAAACTGTCAAACATAAAACAACGGATTGTTTTAAATACCGAATATGCTATCGCGTGATCAGACAACTGAATACGTATCAGCCTTTGTCATGAAAGGGTGTCGAGCGGCGATGGTTCAGTTTGAAACTAAGAAGGCATTCGACCCAGGAGTCGTTTGTTCGAATACTGTCTCCGCCATTTATCATTTCCGACGAGACATAAATCATTATGATTAATTCAGTTGCCCTGGAAGGAATTTGTGTGGAGTACTGGAGTGAGGGAGCGAGTAACCACTGGCCGTCGTGATATAATTGGAAATTTGTTGAAAACAGCTTTAAATAAATCAACAAAAGTCATTGTGACTATCTTCGGTCTGTTTCCAACAAAAGCCTAAACATTCATGTTTGAAGAATGTTGTGTGGAGTAGTGATACTTGAGAGCGAGGAACCACATGCTAAGATAGTCTGGCCGCCGTGATATGACTGAAAGATTTGTTGAAAACGGTGTTAAACTCCAAACACGAGATCGCGTGTTCGATCCCCGGCCGGGTCATACTACAAATGTTAGTAATGGCGGTCCTCTTTAGCTTTCATAGTTGCGTAATTAGAGGAATCCGCTGTGGTCGAGTGGTTAGCGTCGGGGATTTCGAAACCGGGTGTCCCGGGTTCGATCCCCAGTCGCGGCACTACGGTCATGGTGGAGTGCCCTTGGGCAAGGCACATTTTCTAGCCTAGTACTGGTTTGTTTACCCAGGGATCATGAATAATTAACTTTAATTGCGCGCTAAATGACCTTAGCTGTCGATGCGCCATAAAACAATATACGTTCGTATTCGTTGCGTAATTAACATTATGACTGACTAACTGGTGTCAGGATAAATGAACTAGTAGTATTGGTAGTTTACGTGAAACGCCGTGAAATAACTGAACAATTGTTGAAAGCGGCGTCAAACACCAAACAAACATACTAACTATATATATCGGTTAAATTAATTGTTGATGGGATTATCTTTCTCTTTCTCTATGACGTTTTCAAAAGCTGCCAGTGTCCGACAACTGAATGTGAGAAAAGTGTTAACCCTTTCGCTGCCACAGGCAGTTAAAGGTTTATGCAAACAATGCAGATTCAGATGAGACAGCTCGTCACGAGCTGCCTCTCCTGACATCTGCATTGTTTGCCCTTTAGACATTACATTTCATCAATTTCCTGTTGGACGAACAATGGAGTAGTCCAATTTTCAACATAGATGAGTCGACTTTGTGAAATTTGGCAGTGAAAGGATTAATCGGAGTTTAATCATGTTGCTGGAATTTTATCAATTCTAGAAGAATGTGTTTAGGGTCACACAGGTCAAAATCTGGAGCAGGTGGCAGGATTCTTACCGTAATTTAATTACTGCCGGTGATGCTATTGTTTACATATAGTACTAACTTGAATTCGGGCATTACCATTCTAGAAAAAAAACCACGTTTATTTTTTCCAATTTCCGTTGAAAACCCCGTATACTATAGTTATCTTGATTAATTGGCCAAACTATACACCTTTTTAATTACCGCCGGTGATGCTATTGTTTTCATATAGTACCTGCTTGAAAGCATGGTGGAAAATTCAGGCAATACCTTTCTAGTAAAATAACACGTTTATTTGTTTCCGTTTTTCCAATGAAAACCCTGTAAACTATGGTTATCTATGATAAATTGGCCAAACTATTTATACCTTTGTAACGCCTACATGAACCTTGCTGAATGCCAGCATCTCGTTTAAACACGCATGTATGCTGCTATATATTTGTGTATGAGCCACCTCATGCGATTTGCAACCGCCTAAGTGGTGTAGTGGTAGAACGTCCGGCTCGGTGGCAGGTTCGATCCCCTGTCTCGTCATATCAAAGTTTTAAAGTTTTCTTTCCTCCTCGGTGCTAAGGGTGGCGGCGTGGTTGGCATTACGACAGACTGGCTCGTGTCCGGATAAACGGACCAGTAGAAATGGAAACGAAACGCCCAGGAAACGCCGTGATGTGACTTAACAATTGTTGAAAGCTGTATTAAACACCAAACAATCAATCAATAAATCAATAAATAAATCAATCAATCAATCAATAAATCAATCAATAAATCCAGCGATTTGCGGTCTAAATGCATCTGGACACAGTGAAAACTCAGACGGGCAAACATGTGCGTCTATATATAATATAATCTAAATATAATATAATAAATATAATACAAAGTATTACATAAAGTCCTAATTGCGCCTTTTAATTAAATGATAGAAGAGTAGCCCCACTCCTTTTACGCCAATTAACCTTTATATGATCCTTACTAAGACCCCCATATCTCCAGACGTTTAATCCAGTTGATCGATACACCTGAAGCACACAGTCTCTCAGCACGATTGTGTCTGTTTGCAATCTACTTGTTTATGAATCATTAACCCTTTCCCACATAAACAACGTCTACAGCAGACAGAAGATAGTTGGTAACATGAAAACATCCAAAAGCTGAAAGCTAATTTAGTGAAAACAGTTGAAAACATTGTGAGGAGAAATTTATTCCTTTTCGACAGTGTTTTTCAAAAGTCGTCTGCTGCAGAGGCGTCAGAAAGCGTATGTATGTCGAAAAGCGTATGTATGTCGATGTCGGAAAGCGTATGTATGTCAGAAAGTGTATGTATGTCAGAAAGTGTATGTATGTCGGAAAGCGTATGTATGTCGGAAAGCGTATGTATGTCAGAAAGCGTATGTATGTTGGAAAGCTTGTGTATGTCGGAAAGCGTATGTATGTCGGAAAGCGTATATATGTCGAAAAGCGTATGTATGTCAGAAAGCGTATGTATGTCGGAAAGCGTATGTATGTCGGAAAGGGTATCTGAAAAACAGTTCTGACTATACAAGGTTGAGATTCGATTGTTTTTATCATCAATGTCTAAACCTCGAAGGTCGGTTTTTGCATGACGTGGTTCACACAATATCAACTCGTTCGTTAGCGTCAAGGGAGCAATTAACCCCCACTACCATTTTACCCGTTCCCGAATTCAATACATCTGCAGCAGACGACTTTAAGCACATCTAGGCAAAGTTATGAACAATCTCTATATCTATATGAACGTATACTTTACTATTGAAAAGGTTTGAAAACAATGTGACAAAAGGATAAATTGCTCATAATGAGCAATTTCTCCTTTTGCCACAATTCTTGAAAAAATCATCTGCTGACAAGTTGTCAGAAAACCGATTGTATGTGGGAAAGTGTTAATATATTACATTAGGCCTGTATCGATCCAACAACCATCAATTCCCGGTGTATACACTAGTTACGTCAAATATATATTTTAGATTGAACTCAAGAATGAAATCAGACATTTGGCATGCCTATGTTAGGTGTTTTATGCCGCTTTCAACAATTTTCACGGCGATTCTAAGGAAGATTTCCATTCCATTTAGCCAGTCAGTCGTAATGCGAACCCCACAATCCCGAGCGCCAAGGCGGGCAGCAATTACTACCATTTTTAAAGTATTTTATATGACCCGGCCAGGGCTCGAATCCGCGACCTCCCCCACCGAGGCGGACGCTCAATCACATTACACTGAAGAGTGTGGTGGTAATATTGAAGATGTCAGATTCTTATTGCATGGAGATAAAACCTACCAGATATTATTTGTAACTACATGTATTGTGAATTTTAATCAGTCTCTGCGTCCGTACGACTAGATCAGTATAGACACTTTCAGATGTGTTATATACAAGTGCTTCTGTGGGCAATTATTGAAAAGTGCAAAACAAGACAAGACTACGCTGATAAGCAGGTCGATTTGGATATCGATTTGTCGATTTGTCGAAATTGTCATTGTGTATTATTTTTTCTGGAATCGCATTAATAATATGTACAATATTCAAGTTACAGTAATGCTGGTAACTTATCAAGTGATATAACTATAAAACATGTTGAAAGCGGCGTAAAACACCAAACAATGAATCAAAGAAGATTCAAGATTCAATATGTATTAGGACCGTCTAGGTGCAGATAATATCAATACACAACACATTGACAATGATTATGGCAAAGCACATATTGCACAATATGCATTGTTAGTTATACTAATTATAAGGGCAAATGGCAATATGGAAACGAAACGGCATATTGTTAACTCACATACTATTAAACTGTACATGTCAATTATGTAAGTAGATGTATTAGTAAAGAGGATAGAAGGGAACACACCATAATGAATCATGGTAGCCAATACACGAGAAAATCAGTGGTTAAAACATGTTTACGATGCCTGGATTAGGATTAGCCCGCGAATACACACAGTCTGGTCAGCATCTTTGCCGTGCGCAATTACCGTATATACCAGCCAACATCAACACTCGTTACTGAGCATGCTGGTCTGACTCTTTGCCGTGCGCACTTACCGTATATACCGTATACACCAATGCAACGAGACCGGTTTTTACCGATGTTATTTAAATACATGCATGTATGAGTAGTTGTATAAAAATGTCATGAAAATTAGTAATTCATATATGTACTTTACCATTTATGGTATACACTGATAAAACGGTGCTCGAGGGTCGTTCAAAAATATTTGCAACTTAACGTATTATTCCAGAAAGAAAGAAAAAGCTACGATATTAAAAATCTTTATATTATCCTTTATATTATTAGTATTTCCTGAGCAATATTCTTTAAATAGGCACTCACGTTTCCGGAAAATACCCTTATTTCTCAACAGGAGTTGGCGTTCGTGCATGAAATCAGATATTTTTCGCTTTGTTACGTGACGTCGGATATGACTTTAGATTGGTTACCTCCCCTGATACTCTGCCCGAGGGATTTTCCGAGACTTTCCATATCCTGTGGGTAAAACCGCTAGCGCAATTCTCTTAAAGTGCTCCCGATACACGATAACTGAGTAGGTTTAGCAATAAATATGTGGATTTTTTGACAGTTGGATATAACGTTAGATCTGACTGGGCGACGTACGTCCAATCAAAACCATGGAGAGATTAGCCTCTACTAGTTGGCTCATAGGTATGTGCAATGAGGAACCATTTTAATGTGGCATCAGATGATGTTCGCTTTTTGACGTAACGCCGGATGTGACATCAAAAAATATTCTCCTCGTGACATGACGTCGGCTGTGACATCAGATGTTGTTCGTCTTGTGATTGACGTCGGTTTTTAATTATTTTTGCGACATTTTGTTTATGTTAACCATTTCTTACAACGAAATACGGACCTGTTCGTCAATCCATACTGAAGTTTTTAAGAGTTTTATTCTGTACATGCATATAAACATATGATCAATCTGAACTAGACAGGCATGATTTCTATGTACATATCTGGCGTTCGTTTATTAATCTTACTTATACAATATATCATATATATCAATTCGTCACTGCTTCACAAAAGAGTAAGCTCTTTTCTAGTTGAAAATACTTTATAAAAAGTTCAATGTTCGCAACCATGGTTTTCTGCGTGTACTCCGTCCTCTAAACGACTTTGTATATACTGTCCCAAAGTGTTATCGTAGCGCATTCTAACTTCGTGATCATCCTAAGTTCCTGACGTCTTTATTCTCGATTTTTACGTGTGTGCCGTCGTATTAGCAGTCAAATGAGAAGTGTTTATCAAATGTCTAAATATTCATTAATTCCTCGTCATGGTAATTTTTAGCTTCACTATTCGAAGAATAAGTAGGGCTATTGTAGTCGCTTTTGCGACGGCGTCGGCGTTGCAGCTTTGGTTAAAGTTATGCATACAACACCGTTTCCCAAAAGCCAGAGATAATATTGCTTTGAAACCTCTCAAACTCATTGAACGTCATCACATAAACTTGCAGGACAAGTCCCACAACTCTACAAAATATTTTGACTGAATTGTGCTCGTTTTTAAATTGGTTAAAGGTATGCATGCACAGTCTTTTCTCAAACACCTCATGCGCTATTTTTTTGAAACTGAACACACTTGTTGGGCGACATCAAATGATTATGCAAGACAAGTTCCTTAACTCTACATCATATTTTGGCTTAAGTATGCCCCTTTATGGACTTAAAAGATTTGATTAAAGTTGCGCATGCAATGCATTTTCTCACTAACCACACTTGCTATTGCTTCAGAAACTGATTGGATTTTATCACATGTAGAAATATAATCACCTGATAAGGAAATGAACGGATGTTACCGATGACACAGTGCATGCGTGTTTGTCGTCATTCACTGTCCAAACAAAACAATCCCCCGATACGGAAATAGTATATACTATCAAGCCACTGTCTAATTAACCTATGTGGCCGAAAAGTCGAGCATGCTGTCTTACGGACAGCTCTTGTTTAATGCTTACGATCTCGCATTTATGAGACCCGAGTATACATGCGAGGGCCTTGTGTCCAATACGCTTGTGAGGAATAATGAACATGTTAAAGTGTTTGCAATGTCGAGCTTATCAGGCTATGCAAACATAACCCAACCCCATACACTCCGTTGAAACCTTATTCGAGATCTCTAAAAGTGATTTATGATATGTAATGGTATATAGAGCCTACCGAGTTCGAATCTTGGTCCGCCAACATTTTGTTTTGTTGGCAATTGGATATATAAATATATTTGAGCCGTCCCACGAGAAAACCAACATTATGGCCTCTGCGTAATGTATCGACCCAGATCAGCTTGTGCAGTCCGCGCAGGATAATCCGGGCAGACACATTCCGTGTCGGGGAGATAGGGGTAGGAAACAGAATATCCACAGTAGGCGAACAGTGTCTGTCAAGCTTAGCCTGCGCGGCATGCTTAGGCTAATCCGGGTCGATACTTTACGCAGAGTCCACAATGTTGGTTGTCTCACGGAACGGCTCATTTCAGTAAATGCAAAATGGGAAGGGCTAAGTGGTGTCGGGTAAACAACTTAACAACACAAAAAACAGACGATAAAACTTTAAAAGGATTTTCTATAAATATTACCAGAAATGAAATCTATACATATATGTATATAAAATATCATTATTTCTATCCGTTGCACAGTTATATTGTTATCTTATCAATTGTGTGCAGTATATTAGACCATGATGTAAACGCCGTTGAACGTATGAGTAACTAGTTGCATCTTCATTGACAGTAAATCATTGCAGGGATAACCAGGTTACATACTCGAGAGATTAATGTTTAACATTTAAAAAGAAAAACAAATGGTTAGCCTCTGTGTGTACATGAAAGTGTTCCGTTAACTTTTTGTGTGCAGTATAGATACAGCACAACACTGTACTTTAAGCGGAGTTACGTGATTAAGTCAGTTTGTATCATATACCGGAGTATGGGAGATGAGTTCATTATTGGTTTAATTCGGATAAATTTTATAAGGTAGTACAGAAATTCAAATCTTCATCTTTCTTCTTCTTATTTCTTCTTCTTCTTCTTCTTCTTCTTCTTCTTCTTCTTCTTCTTCTTCTTCTTCTTCTTCTTCTTCTTCTTCTTCTTCTTCTTCTTCTTCTTCTTCTTCTACTTCTTTCTACTTCTTTCTACTTCTTTCTACTTCTTCTTCTACTTCTTCTTCTACTTCTTCTTCTACTTCTACTTCTACTTCTACTTCTACTTCTACTTCTACTTCTACTTCTACTACTTCTACTTCTTTTACTACTACTACTACTACTACTACTACTACTACTACTACTACTACTACTACTACTACTACTACTACTACTACTACTACTACTACTACTACTACTACTACTACTACTACTACTACTACTACTTCTTCTACTACTAATTCTTCTACTACTACTACTAATGTTGATTTTATAAGATGATGGTGATTTTCATAATTCTCATAATCTTTACTATTTTATTACTGATTTTTGTAAGTATTACTATATCTAATTATGCAACAACTATATTCTACTACTCATATCTCTACTATGACTACTACTTCTACTACTACTACTTCTACTACTACTTCTACTACTACTACTTCTACTACTACTTCTACTACTACTACTACTACTACTACTACTACTACTACTACTACTACTACTACTACTACTACTACTACTACTACTACTACTACTACTACTACTACTACTACTTCTACAACTATTTTTACTACTACTACTACTACTACTACTACTTCAACTACTGCTTTTGTAACTGAGTTTGTACAATCTTTTTAGTATCTTCAATGTAGTCAAATAAACATTTCAGAACCTGAAAATTCTCCATTTAACCATTATTCTGACTTGGTGTTAAACTACCATAATAAAACAATGGTAAACCTCTCCCTCATACAAAAACTCGTCAACCTCGTACTTAAAAAATATCCAAGCAAAACTATAGAAAGTATCTAAAATGTAAAGAATATTTTTTGATAAGCCTGAAACTGTAGTGATAAAAGGAGAAATTGCTCGTAATGAGCAATTTCTCCGTTTGCTATCATGTTTTCAAAAGTTGTGATATATATGCAACAAAAAGCGTCTGCATGTGGGCAGGGGTTAAGGGTCGTCTGAATGCTTAATGATGTTCTGTACTATGACAATATCAACATACTCCCATGACTTTTATAACTTTTTCATCTCCCATTATCATTTACCTTTATATGTTTATTGACTTTAGGTGCCTCTGCAGCTGACTACTATTGAAAACATTGTGGGAAAATGTGCAATGATTGCTCAAAATAATCAATCACTTCAGTTCCCACACTATTTTCATATCTATATCAAAACAAGTTAATAAGAGTAAGTCTTAAAATATCTGTGAACAAAATAAAAACGAGTGCTTTAAAGTCAGTCAAATCTTTCCCACATACAACAAGTCTTAAGCAGACTTCTTTGAAGACAGCTAGGCAAAACTATGGAAAATCTCTATAAATGAAGTTAGTGTTACAAGTCTCTGTAAGTTAAAGTATAGATAATTATTTTAAAAAAAAATTGTGACTGCAGAGATGTCAAAATGCATCTATATAAAGGAAGGTCTTAATAAGCAAGACACCTATAATAAATTTAACGTTCGTTGACCGCTAAATACAAGGCATAATATATACAAGAAAGTGTTTTTTTTGTTTTTTTTAAACTGACTGCTGAAAAAAAGCTGATGGCTAACATAAGTGTGCCATTCTTACAGGTATTTACTTCGCCAAACATTTCGTTAAATTTTGTTTTAATGTTTGTCAAATTGGAAGCATAAAATAGGTTTAAAAAAATGTGTATAAGAGAACTTGATTGGTATGAGTCATTTTTTTTTCTTTCTAAAGTCATCTGTTTTAAAGACGTATGCAAACATGAAAAGGATTGGACTTCTGTCCAATAAAAAATATCTGAAGGAAAAATAGACTATATTCATTCAAGTTACGTTATTTACTGGTTGAGCTATTGTAGTCAACCACCTACCAGCATTGTCTGTCTGTTCACATTTCTCTACAACTAACTTCTCTTCTTAAACCAATGGACCAATTTGAAAATGATTTCACAAGAATGTTTCTAAGGCGGTCCTTTTTCAAACTTGTTCAAATAATTTAATTCCATTTATAACTTTGGCTGCCTTGGCATTAGAAAGAGGGGGAAAGGGACACACGTTTAAAAATCTACGTTTCCAAGGGACGCAGCTTGTTTTCCTTATTAGTCGCCGGGCAGAAGCCCGCGACTTCTATTTTTAATAGCTTTTCGGAAATCACATGGGAGGGCGGCTTATTATTAGAAAGAAACAAATCTAGATGATTTGAACATATTACAATTGTGGTTGTTTACGAACACTAATAAATGACACATCTAAAATGAAATAAATATTCCGATTTTTTAATGTTTGCAGTTTTTTTTATTTCACTCGCATTTAAGTTTTTTGTCTTATTTACGAAGACAAAAGTGGTCCCTTCAAGACGTGAACCAACACCCCCTAATGCAGACTCTTATGTGTCATCATTGAGGTCAATTTCGGATTCTCCTTTTAATAGCAATTTTAACTTACTAAATGTTGTTTTCATGTTCAAAGAGATGTCTTGATTTGTGTAGAATTCATTTAATAATGTTAATCCATGAATATCTAAAGTAGGAACTGTTTCTAAGCTAAATATAGACCCTATTCTGTTGTGTAGGTTCGTGACCCTTAACATCGATTTTCGCGCATGCGCATTTCGATATGAAAAAGCGAGTGATATTATTTTATTTTAGACAAGTACAAGACGAATGTTTGACGCAAAGCGTCAAAGAGAAGCCGCAATATTTCGTTGTACATGTAGAAATAAGAAAAAAAGAACATTTTTAAATCCACAAACAAAAGAACAATTTAAACTGTAGACGGTAATGCTGATATATTTCTCCTTTTGAAGACTTTTGTTTTCTTCAAATTACCTCCCTTTAAAGCAATACCAGGATATTTACCTTGTGATTCGAATAAGATTGACAAACATTGAAATTATATGAATGAATACTATTATTTAAATAAGTAACAACAGAAAAATTAAATTTAAGCCAAGATAAATGTGTACACATTTCGTTAATTTTTTATAGATACCCTAATGTATACGTGAATATAAAATTTATAAGTAAATGTTTTCATTTCAACGTTCCTAATGCTTGAATAGACTAAGGAAAGTCAAGAATACATAAATAAATCAATGCAGTCTTTTCCGGCGACATTGATGCCTTGCATCAACTTTCTCTTGTATGTATACATATATAGCGACAACTTTACAATTGATATCATCCAAAAGTATTGATCTGGTTTGAAAATAATTTGTTCCTTTGGTGACCCTTGACCAAGATTGTTCAAATTGTTCCTATCCATTGAAAAACATGGCTGCCAGAGTTAAGGCAAGATAAGGCTAGTTTTCCTTATATGTTTATATAGTTTGAACTTTAAAATTCTTCTTGTATAAAACCACTGGCCGGATTTGAAAAAAAAACTGGGCAATGGTGACCCTCTTCCAAGATTGTTCACATTATTCCAATCTATTGATACACATGGTCACCATGCAAAGCATGGGCAAGGCTCGTTTTGCTTATATGTATGGAGAGTAAAAACTTTGAAAACTATTTAAATTCTATTAAATCGTGTGAGAGACATAGGGCCATCTTGGTCCTCTTGTTAACTGCTATGCAATTAATACAAATATGCCAATTCATATGACCAAACTAGTTATAGTAGCCACATTAAATTATAATCTAAGCTACTATTTGTAGCCACATTAGTATGTAAATTCTGGTCTAAGCTACTATGTGTAGCCACATTTGTATGTAACTAATCTAACTAAATGCTAGTAAGTGTAGCCACATTCATTTCACTCCTAGACCTGTTCATGTGAAGCCAAAATGGAAGTCTTTTATGTAATTTCAGGAGTAAAGAACGAAAGAATGTCGGAAAAGTAGCAACACCAAACACAAAACACCAAACATTGAAGACAAAAATTGTCCAAAGATACAATTATTTTTTGTGTTGATTATTTTGACAGGACCCGTCGAAATAGCGACCACTTTTCATTGGACAGAAACATTCGAAAAAAGCGACCTCTTTTCAAAAGACAGCACCCGTCAAAGAAACGACCACTTTTCATTAGACAGCACCCGTCGAAAGAAACGACCACTTTTCATTAGACAGCACCCGTCGAAAGAAACGACCACTTTTTATTAGACAGCACCCGTCGAAAGAAACGACCACTTTTCATTAGACAGCACCCGTCGAAAAAACGACCACTTTTCATTGGAGAGCACCGTCGAAAGAAACGACCACTTTTCATTGATCGATCTCCATCTGATGGTACATCAACGCCTGGACGATGGAGGATCATTTAAACAAGCGGGACCACACCGGTGTACAAGATTTCGTTCTTCTCGAGGACTTTATGAACTCGGAGGCTTTCCTTGATAACCTGCGTAAACGGTTCCAGGAAGATCTGATCTATGTATGTGTTATTATTCATTACATCATTATTGTATTAACCCCGTAGCAGACGACTTTGTAATAATACCTATTTGAAAAATCTTTAGAAATGAAATAATCATTATTAAATAGAGATGAAAAAAGTGTGGCAAAAGGAGAAATTGCTCATTATGATCTGATCTATATGTTTGTGTTATTATTCATTACATCATTATTGTATTAATCCTGTAGCAGACGACTTTGTATAATACCTAGGAAAAAATATGAAAATCTTTACAAAAGAAAGAATCATTATTGAATAGAGTTGAAAATAGTGTGGCAAAAGGAGAAATTGCTCATTACGATATGATATATATGTATGTGTTACTATTCATTACATAATTAGAGTATTAACCCTGTAGACGACTTTGTATATAACCTATATAAAAACTCTTTATTATTGATAGAATACTGATTGAATAGAGTTGGACATATCATGGCAAAAGGGCGAAATTGCTCATTATGATCTGATCTTGGTATTATTATTATTAATGATATCATTATTGTAGTAAACCTTTTCCGTATACGGCAAATCTGTCGCAGACGACTTTGTATAACAACTAGGCAAAAATATGAAAAATCTCTACAAATGAAAGAAGAACTATTCATTATGAGCAATTTCTTCTTTTGCCACAAAATGTTCAAGTATCATCTGCTACAGTTGCATGCAATGCGTCTACAAGAAGAAAAAAGGTTAAGCTTACTTTTATTTATTCTAACCCTTTCACACATACAACAACTCTGCAGCATTTTGAAATATTTAGGACAAAAATCTCTTTAAATTTGGAAAAATCTCTATAAATGAAAGTAAAATTATTGAAAATAGTTATAAAACATTGTTGCAATCGGAGATATTACTCATTATGAGCAATACCTGGTTTTGCCACACATCGCTCATGATGAGCATTTACTCTTGTTTTATCCCAATGTCTTCAACTCTATTCATATTGAGCAAAGTCTCCGTTTGCCACTATGATTTCAAAAGTTGCCTTTGTGCATGGTACATTTTATTTTGCAGACATACATCGGACCCGTTCTCGTATCTGTGAACCCCTACCATGAATTGGACATATACACTCAACAAGTTATCGACAGTTACAAGAATGTCAACTTCTACGAACTACCCCCTCATGTGTGAGTACTTTAATTGATCATGTCACCCTTTGCCACCTATTGACGCTTTCAGGCTAACGCCTCTGCAGCAGACTTCTTTTGAAAACAGTGTGGTAAAAGGAGAAATTGTTCATGATGATTTCGACATTAACCAATGTGTGTTCATTCGTAGAGAGTTTCCATATTTTTGTCACTATGTTGTCAAAGTCGTCCGCTGCAGATTCCTTGTAAGTGGGAAAGAGTTAACCCTATCTTTCCCATATACAACAAACTTCAGCAGTCGACATTTAAAACATATTTGGAAAACGTGAAAAATCTCCATGAATAATAGTTAAATTATCAAATAAAGTTAACAACATCGTGACAAAAGGAGAAATGGCTCTTTTAATGTTTTCTGCAGAGGCGTCAGAAAGCAAATGTTTGTAGGAAAGAGATAATTAAAGTGAGTAAATTAATATTGTGTATTGATTAAAATTGAATCGTATCATGATGACCACATACTATATCTTCTATAAGTATTTAGCACTGGGATTTGGAATCAGGAGTCCCATGTTGGAACCCGGTGGAGTCTGCAGTCATTGTGGAGTAGCCCTCCGCAAGGTTCATTTCTAGCCTAGTATGGGTTTATTTACCCAGGGATCACGAATAAGTGAACAGACGCTACGTTATAATTAAAATAATGTTGAAAACGGCGCAAAACCCAATAAACATTACACTTATATTTATACAGACCTTGTTATGTATTTATCATGCAACACTTCAAAGTAACCTTTCCCTCATAGATTCGATCTGCAGCTGACAACTTTGGAGGAAACTAGAACAAATATGGAAACTCTTTAAAATGATAATTGCTGGAAACATTTTGGAGACTGTTCAAGATGAGTAATTTCTCCTATTGCCACAATATGTTCAAAGTGTTTTATTGCAGATTCGTCAAAGTGCGTCTACATGTGGGAACAATTAATTCAGACAACATGTAACATAAGTGAAGAGTTCTACTTCCTTCCTACTTAACCCTTTCCAACAAACAACAAATCTACTGCGGACAACTTTGAAAACATTTGAGAAATAATATGGAAAATTTCCATTGATGACAGTATACTAATTTAAATCACTTTCCCACATACACACGATTTCTGACAACATTGTGGCAAAAGGAGACATTGCTAATAATAAGCAAAATTTCCCTTTGCCACAATATGTTCAACTCTATTCAATGATAACACTCTCAGTTAGACAGATTTACTACATGTTTACCCACATGTATTCAAAATGGTCTGTTGCAGATTTGTAATATTTGGATAGGTTCAAATATAGTTGAAAACACTGCGGCCAAAGGAGTAATTGTTCATCATAAGCAATTTCTCCTTTTGCCACAATGTTTTCAAAATTCGTCAGGGAAAGGATTAATATAAACAGACAATATTCTATGCAATATAATAGTACAGTTCTACTGCCTTGCTACTTTAGGTAGCTAACGTTTGTAGTTATGTGGTAAAGCCTTAGGGTCCAGATGTAGAAAGTCTGAGCCCTGATCAGGACGGAGCTTTTAGGATTGTTGCAAGATCTCATATTAAGTTTGATTTTGTTTAATTAGTTGTTTACGCCCTGTTCAACATTATTCCAATTATATCACGGTGACCGTTCAATTATTCATGATCCCTGTGTAAACAAACAAGTACTAGGCTAGGCAATGTGCCTTGCCAAAGTGAACCCCACCATGACCGTCGTGCCGCAACTGGGGATCGAATCCCGGACACCCGTTTTAAAATCCCCGACGCTAACCACTCGACCACGGCGGATTCCCTTCCCATATTAAGTAATTGTATAGGATAAAGTGAGCCCAGCATGCATATACTATATGAAGCAGCAACTTATATTTCCTGCTAATGTGATTCATATGCATGTATATATCAGGCTGTTTGCATCCTATTAACTCTTTCAGCGCTGAATTGTTTAAAGTAGACTCTTCCATGTTCAAAATCGGGCGTCTGCATTTCTCATATAATTCAATTTTGGACTATATTGATAACTAAAAGGCAAACAATGCTGACTTCAGGTGAGACAGCTCGTTACGAGCTGACTCGCCTGAATCAGTATTGCTTGCAAAAACCTGAATATTGCCTTTGGCGCTGAAAGAGTTAACACTTTATCCACATACAATAAATACGCTGCAGACATCTTTGAAAACGTCTAGGCAAACACATGACACACTTCTGTAGTTTGTCATGTGTTTGCCTAGACGTTTTCAAAGATGTCTGCAGCGTATTTATTGTATGTGGGAAAAGTGTTAACTCTTTCAGCGCCAAAGGCATCTGCAGCAGACGACTTTTAAAAACGTTGTGGCAAAAGAAAAAGATGCTCATTATGAGCAGTTTGTCCTTTTGCCACAATAGTTCCATAAATATTATAATAGTTAAACTTCCCTTTAAAAGTCGTCTGCTGCAGATGCGTAAAAACCAGTGTGCATGTGGGAAAGGGTAACCCCCTTCCCACTTACAGACGCTTTGTGACGCATCTGCAGCAGACGACTTTTGACAACATTGTGACAAAAGGAGAAATTGCTCATAACGAGCAATTTCTCCGTTTGCCACAATGTGTCTAACCTATTTCAGTAATCATACATATTTCCATAATTTTGCCAAGTTGTTTTCAAAGTCGTCCGCTGCATATTTGGTTTATATGGGAAATGGTTAAACTACCAAGTGTAAGCAAATGGATCTTAGTGTGAACCTATTACATCATACGCCATTTTTTCATATTCATTCAACTTGATCTAAACATCAAGAATCATGGAATATCTTGACAATTATAGATAAAGATCTTGAATTATAAAATAATTTTGGTAAAAGGAGAAAATACTTTTCTCACTTTGCTTTAAAAAAGTCTTCTGCTGAATGTGCATAACTACCGTCATCTGGTTTACAGGGGTGAAAGGATAAGTGGCCAAAAGTGGCTTTCAGAATGAGAACAATATCTCCTTTATTATTTTTGTAAAAGTTCTTAACAATGGTAACAGATGGTATGTTAGAGTTAACCCTTTCTCTCATACAGACGCTTTTTGACGCCTCTGAAGTAAACAACTTTTGTGGCACATGGAGAAATTGCTCATGATTTTTTTTATTTCTCCTTTTGCTATAATGTTTATATTAACATGCTAATACTTACTGACAACTGGTAAAGCTTAAACAACTTAGCAAGATACTGTAACTGTTACTGGTCAATTATAGAGGATATTTCATACTGACAACTGGTAAATCATAATAGCTAAAAGTACCCATTGACATTTGATAAATTAACATCCATTTTCTTACTGACAACTGGTTCTTTATCAAGTGTGAACTAACTGACAACCGGTAAATGTTCAAATGTGAACATACTGTCAACTTGTACATAAGCCAGTGTGAACATACTGCCATCTGGTAAATTTGCAAATGTGAATATAATGACAGCTGGTAAATAAGAAAATGATAACTAACTGCCAACTCATAAATCAATAAGTGTGAACATACTGACAACTGATACATAAGCAATTGTTAACATACTGACCACCGGTTAATTAGTAAGTGTGATCATGCTGACAACTGGTAAATAATATAGTGTAAAACATACTGACAACTGGTAAATAAGATAATGTAAACATACTGACAACTGGTATATAAGCTAGTGTTAACATACTGAGAACTGGTAAATAAGCAAGTGTGAACATAACGACTGACAACTTGTAAATAAGCTAGCGTTAACTTACTGACAGCTGGTAAATAAGCTAGTGTTAACATACTGAAAACTGGTAAATAAGCAAGTGTGAACATTCTGACAAATGATATATAAGCTAATGTGAACTTACTGACAACTTATAAATAAGTTAGTGTTAACTTACTGACAACTTGTAAATAAGCTAGTGTAACTATACTGACGACTGGTAAATAAGCAAGTGTAAACATACTGACAACTGGTAAAAAGGCAAGAGTGAACATACTGACAACTGGTAAATAAGCAAGTGTAAACATACTGACAACTGGTAATTAAGCAAGTGTTTGAATACTGGCAACTGGTAAATAAGATAGTGTGAACATACTGGCAACTGTGAACATAATGGCAACTGGTTAATCAGCGAGTTTGAACATACTGACAACTAGTAAATTAGATATTGTGAACAATTGGTAAATAATCAAGTGTGAACTTACTGACAACTGGTAAATAAGCAAGTGTGAACAAACTGACAACTGGTAAATAAGACGTTAAGCGTGAATATACTGACAACTGGTTAATTAGTCAGGGAAAACTTAACCCTCATCCCGCTTTATGAGTTTTAATCCTATCCCACATACAACAGTTCTGCAGCAGACGACTTTGAAAACATCTAGATCAAAAAGACTGCATATCTCCATAAATGAAAGCATACTCACTGAAAAAGGTTGAAAACATTGTGGCAAAAGGAAAAACTGCTCGTTTTGAGCAGTTGCAGTCTAATTTTATGAGGATGTTTCTGTCAAATTTCAACAAATTCATGTTAACAGATATGCCAGAAGTTATCAAAAGACAGTTCACTTACTAATAATCACTGGTTAAATAAATTTAACTGAATACGGATTTATGAAAATTGATTAATTAGCAAGAAAAATGCTGATGAGCTTTTTACTTGATAGAGATATTTTTGTCTCTTAACCCTTTCCCACATACAACACACCTGCAGCAGACCACTTTGAAAATATCAAGACGAAAATCTGGAAATTATCTATACATGTTTAATGATTGTTGAAACATTGTGGAAACAAAAGAAACAAATCTGCAGTATACTAGTTTAACCCTTTCCCACATACAACAACTAGGCAAAACTATAAAAAAAAATCTCCATGAAAACCATGTATAAGCCCATTATTTCTGCAAATGATTGAATTATGATGATTCAGAATTGATTTCATTGCTATGGTAACAGCTGTGGTTTCTTTCTAAATCTGTTTATGTCCAATATCAAACTGTTGCATTTTCTTCGTAATTGTACCCTTTATTTCAAGTAGCTAAGTTTAAGGTGTATCTGTTTATTTGAAATAATGTTTTAATCCTTTCCAACATACACCAAATCTGCAGCAGATGACTTTGAAATATCTTGGTAAAATTATGGAAAAACTGTATTAATTTGAGCTTAATTAATGAATAGATTTATGAGCAATTTCTCCTTTTGTCACAATGTTTTCAAAAGTTGTCTGCTACAGCCAGAGGTCACAAAGTGTGTGTATGTGGGATAGGGTTAAGATGTGCATGTTTTTAAAATATCAGTGGGAAAAATTGTTATATCTGGAAAGTTGAGAGTATAATTTTAATTATGGTGTTGAAATCATTGAGGAAAAAAGAGAAATTACTCATTTAAGGAAAACTATTCTGTAAGAAAATAGTTCTTACACTTGTCTTCTTTCTTTCTTTGGAGAAAATATTCAATTTGAAAGAGTACAGTCAAACTTGTGTTAGCGGTTACCTCTGTTAAGCAGCCAAGTTGTGTTAGCGGTTACCTCTGTTAAGCAGCCAAGTTGTGTTAGCGGTAACCTCTGTTAAGCAGCCAAGTTGTGTTAGCGGTTACCTCTGTTAAGCAGCCAAGTTGTGTTAGCGGTTACCTCTGTTAAGCAGCCAAGTTGTGTTAGCGGTTACCTCTGTTAAGCAGCCAAGTTGTGTTAGCGGTTACCTCTGTTAAGCAGCCAAGTTGTGTTAGCGGTTACCTCGGGGGGGGGGGGGGGGGGCAAACAATGCAGATTCAGGTGAGTCAGCTCGTAACAAGCTGTCTCACCTGAAATCAGCATTGTTTGCCTTTTAGTTACCAAAATAGAGGGCTTGCGGATATACATATTGGGATGTAATAACCACATGGGTATATCATATATCATATACACATCATGGGGACATACAAGCCACATGCATGGTATGTAAATCACATGGGAGCAAGATAGTTAACTCATTTTCACCTTTGCAACCATAGGTATCAGTATCGTAGCCTGATACAAAAACAAGAGGGCCATGAGGCCCTGGATTGGTCACCTGAGAATGGGCTTTTTAAGACTTTGAAACTCTTTCAGCGCCAATGGCAATATCATCAAGACAAACTTTCTGACAAATTTCAAGCTGCTCAAGTTAAAAATGCAATCTCTATAGTGTTAACAAGATTGTTATACAATATGGCCTAGTGACCTAGTTTTTGACCTGACCAAACCCATATTTGATTTGGCTTAGATATCTTCAAGGTAAATATTCTGACAAAGATTTAAAATAACCCATAATTGAACTTAGCCAAGATATCATCAAGACAAACTTTCTTAAAAAGTTTCAACATGCTCAAGTTTAAAATGCGGCTTTTAGAGTGGTAACAAGATTTTCCTTAAATTAAGCCTAGTAACCTTGTTTTTGACCAAACATGACCTATATTCGAACTTGGCCTAGAAATCACTAAGACAAACATTCTGACAAAGTTTCAACATGCTCAAGCCAAATATGTGGCTTCCAGAGTTTTAACAAGATTTTCTTTAAATTTGACCTAGTGACCTAGTTTTTTTACCGGACATGACCCAGTTTCGAACTTTGCCTAGAGTTGATGGAGATATATGTTCTGATAAACTTGCATAAGGATTGGTTGCAAAATGTTGCCTCTAGAGTGTTAACAAGCAAATGTTGACGACGGACGACGAACGACGGACAAACGGCGATCACAATAACTCACCTTGAGCACTACATGCTCTGGTGAGTTAAAAATCAAAAGAAAAATCGCATTTTACTATTACCTATTTTTATATTTCACTATTTACTTTATCATCAACGCTGCGATACTGGTTCCTGTAATTGCAGCCTGATATGCTACAAAAAAACCACATCAAGTAAATTATCTAAAATTGAATCAAATTCAAGGTATTTAAGATTGCTTTATTTACATTTCATAGATTTGCCATAGCAGATGCGTCCTATAGGTCGATGCGTGGAGAGAATCGGGACCAATGTATCCTCATATCAGGTGAAAGTGGCGCTGGCAAAACCGAGGCCTCGAAGAAAATTTTACAATATATCGCAGCAAGTAGCACACATTCCAAGGAAGTTGAGCGGGTAAAGGAAAGACTTCTACAGTCAAATCCGTTGTTAGAGGTATGTTCAGAGCTCTAGATAAGGGGCGTTTTGCATGTTATAAAATGCTTATTTGAATATCGAACCCTATGTTGTGGTTACTCAAAAGAATCGTCCCAGTGAGACGATTCTTTTGAGTACCCACAATATAGGGTTTGCTTAAATAGTAAGAGAGAAATTGTGGGGAAAAGAGCTGAATATCCATCCTTATCTGGAGGTATGTTATTTTAGTTCAATCATTTATTAATAGTGCATACTTATTTCTACATTCCAATTTATTATCAGAGGTGTAAAATTATAAACTTACTTAAATCCAATCAATTTTAGAGGTACAAAGTAACTTTTACAATTAAATCCATTTTAGAGGTACAAATTTACTTCTATAATCCAATCCATGTTTGAGGCACAAACTTACTTTTTACAATCCAATCTATTTTAGAGGTACAAACTCACTTCTACAATCCAATCCTTTTAATATGTACAAACTCACTTCTACAATCCAATCCTTTTAAGATGTACAAACTCACTTCTACAACCCTTTCCATGTTTGAGGTACAGACTTACTTCTACAATCCAATCCATATTATAGGGACAAATTTACTATTACAATCCAATCCATTTTAGAGGTACAAACTTACTTATACAATCAAGTCCATTACTAGAGGTACAAACTTACTTCTACAATCCAATCCATTATATTCCAAATGCTCCAGAAGTTTTTTGCAGTTGCATTATTTACCACTCACTGTGGTTTTCAAGGAAATCAAAATATTGAAGTCTCAAAATAGGTAAATTGTTTAACACTTCCTCTGCTACATACAACTTTTGAAAACATTTTCGGAAAAATGTAAATTGCTCAATAATTTGAAAACCTTATTGGAGACATAGTAATTGCTAAACCTCTATTGATTCTTTTGACATAATTTTCTTTTACTTAGTCTCCTGTAAGATTTAAGTATTTTAATCCTTTCCCACATACAACTAATCTGCAGTAGACTTCTTTGAAAATATTAAGTCAAAAATATGGAAACTCTATTAATGAAAGAACATTTATTGAATTAAGTTGAAATCATTGTGGCAAAATGAGATATTGCTCATTATGAGCGATTCTACTTTTGCCATACTGATTTCAAAAGTCTTCCGCTTCAGAAAACGTCTGTAAGTGTTAAATAAAAGATTCCTTTTACAATATATATCAACCAAACAGAGATATCAACCCAACAGTTTTTAAAAGAATTTGTTGTAGTTTGTGGTAACCTTGTGTTTTTGCATGCTGTGTAAGAATATTTTGACAATTGATATAAAATGAAATAGGTTTAAACAGAACTAACTAATTATTTTTTTCAGGCATTTGGCAATGCAAAAACAACAAGGAACGATAACTCTAGTAGGTTTG
>JASEVX010000003.1:56854007-56916372 GCA_031761405.1 Serripes groenlandicus
TATACCAAGTCACATAACTTTGGCTTTAATAATTATTCAGCAATGCCCCCTTTTCGACATAGAAAAACGCATACTAGCGTTGTTTTATGATCCTGTTACAGATGTTGGGGTGTCCTAAGACCCCAAATTGCCAGACGCGACACATTATCCGACATTTCTGCTTCCGTTTCTAGGGTGCCCCGGTCGGCGGCCATATACTAAATTATTTGTTAGAGAAATCAAGAGTCATACACCAAGCGTCCAGTGAGCGGAACTTTCACATTTTCTACCAAATGCTGATGGGAGCGAGCCAAGTGGAGCTCAGTAAGCTTAAACTTGAATCCCTACCAGAAAACTACTACTACACAAACCAGGTACTGCTTCTTCAATGATTATAATGTTTTTCTCTCTGTCTCGCTCTCTGTCTCTCTCTCTATGTATGTATGTCTGTCTGTCTCTCTGTTTGTCTGTCTGTCTCTGTATTGTCTGTCTGTCTGTCTCTGTCTAGCTCTCTCTGTATGTCTGTCTGTCTGTCTGTCTCTCTCTCTCTCTCTTTCACCCCTCTCTCTCTCTCTCTCTCTCTCTCTCTCTCTCTCTCTCTCTCTATCTCTCTCTCTCGCTATCTCTCTTTCCCCTCTCGCTATCTCTCTTTCCCCTCTCTCCCTCTCTTTCTTTCTCGCTCTGTCTTTCTCTCTGTCTCCTTCTTTCCCCCTCCCCCTCTCTCGTTCTCTCTCTATTCTCTCTCTCTCTCTCTCTCTCTCTCTCTCTCTCTCTCTCTCTCTCTCTCTCTCTCTCTCTCTTTTTTTTTTCTCTCTCTCTCTCGCTATCTCTCTTTCCCCCTCTCCCCTCTCTTTCTTTCTCGCTCTGTCTTTCTCTCTCTCTTTTTTTCTTTCTCTGTCTCTCCCCCCCCCCCCCCCCCCCCCCCCCCCCCCTTGAATATTTTGTAGATGATATTGTTATTTTCATGTTCATTTGAGCATTTCCCTGATACAGCTGATATTTTTTATCCCTTTACAAATGACAATTTTTGGAACCATTGTGGAAAAAGGAGAACACAAGCATCAAATCCTGAAAGATATGAATATCCCTTTTCATTTTGCTGTCTGCTGCAAAATGTTGTTGTTGGAAAAGGTTAATTATCTAATAAAATATGAAGAAAAGTGCAGAAGATTCAGACAAGATAGAAAACATTGTGAGAAAAGGAAGATTGTTCACAGAGTTGGTTTTTTAAAGTATCTTCAGAAATATATGTATAATATTAAACATAAATCATTTTTTAATAAAGATTTAGGAAAATGAAAAATTGCTTAATTTGATTACAAACTTAAAGTATGACAGTTGATAAGACTTGTTCTCATAGATCCACACAAAATGGTGTATTCAAACAGGGTGACAGCAGTTCCCTTCAGACGATGGATGACCTAGCCAACTGGAAAGCTGTACAACACAGTTTAGATGTTCTAGACTTCTCACCAGAAGAACAGACAGTAAGATTTATTCTTCTTTTGTCATCTTATGGTTGATATAATCTATTAGACACAAAATGTATACATAATTTAATTATATATAAAATCAAGTGAACAATACATGTTAACACTGACATATATATAAGCATAGTTTTCATTCGGATTTTGAATGAGTTTAACTTCTTAATTTGAATACGCTCTGAAGGAATTTTGCAATATTGTAGACTTCAGACTGATTATTTGTTTTTAATATTTTTTATTAAATTTGTCTACAGTCCTGTTGTTTATCCAAGCTATATTGAAATATATGTCTCTTTTATCGTAGGACATTCAAAAATGAAATGAAACTCATCTTCAAAAGTGTAAATATTGTTATCAAGACAGAAAGAGCATAGAGTGTTATTTCTTGGGATTTATAGGTGTCTACCACTGTCTACAATACGGTCATGGTTAGAACATCTAAATTTACTATATATTGTAAGCACCCCAGCCTACGACTCTACCTTTTGTCTACCTTTTGTCTTCTGGGAAAAAAATTAAGCCCTTTAGGCTTATATTTCCCCTCAATTTCGTTTCCCAGTTCTCCGGCCCAGTTTGTGCACTAATATACCTGGGACAGGTCAAATCTAATGTCTTGCCACAGTTTGTCCAATCTTGTTTTAAATTGTATCACTGCTTTTGAGTTAACCACTTCCGTCGGTAAACTGTTCCACACCTGTATGTTTCGGTGAGCGAATGAGTTTAATCGTAACGATTTATTTGCTCTAGGTTTAATAAGTTTTTGGTTATGTAAGATGATTGTTGTCCGAGTATGTAAAAAATACGCTCATGTCAATGTGATCAATTTTATGTACTATTTTGAACACTTGAATAATGTCAAATCTTTTTCTACGGTAATCTAATGATGGCAGGTTAAATTCAATGAGACGTTCGCTGTACGATAAGCCTCGTAATTCAGGCACTAGTCTTGTAGCTCTCCTTTGTGCATTTTCAAGTACTTGTTTGTTCGACTCGAGCGGTAGTTTTATCAGGCTATTTGTCTTGTCAGGATACCTGAGTAGAAACGCACGTATAAACAATGCTCTTTAAGTACCTCTATGTAGAGGCAGTACCCTCGAAATGATGATGATGATGATGATGATTTATGAATAACGTTTAACAATTGACCAGTCGACGAACCCAGTTACTTTAAATTGTTACGTAGCGAATATATAATAAAGTTAGAGATAATAAAAAGCATTACTAAAATTCCCTATGTAGTTGTTTTTAGCTCGACTATTCGAAGAATATGAGAGCTATACTACTCACCCTGGCGTCGGCGTCCACGCCACACCTTGGTTAAGGTTTTGCATGCAAGTACTTAAATACTTCATGTATTGCATTGAAACTTTCTACAACCCTACCAAACTATCACACCTATGTTTAGTATCAAGTTAGATAACTCTATCCTGCATTTAATGCAAGTTATGGCCCTTTTTTACTTAGAAATTTTGGTTAAAGTTTTGCGTGCAACTAAATTAAGAGTCCATATCTCAGTATTTAAATGATGCATTGCATTGAAACTTTCTACAACCCTACCCAACTATCACACCTGTGTAGATTATTAAGTAAGATAACTCTATCCTGCATTTTATGCAAGTTATGGCCCTTTTTTCACTAAGAAATTCTGGTTAAAGTTTTGCATGCAACTACATTAAGAGACTATCTCTTAGTAACTACTTGATGCATTGCATTGAAACTTTATACAACCCTTCCCAACCATCACACCTATGTAACAATCAAGTATGATAACTCTATCCAGTATATTTTGCAATTTATGGCCCTTTTTTTTTAACTAGAAATGTGGTTAAAGTTTTGCATGCAACTACATTCAGAGTAGATATCTTAGTATTTACTTAATGCATTGCTTAGAAACTGTATAAAACCCTTCCCAACTATCACACCTATGTTGATTTTCAAGTTAAATAACTTTATCCTGCATTTTTTACAAGTTATGGCTCTTTTTGGACTTAAACTTCTGGTTAAAGTTTTGCATGCAACTACATTAAGAGACCATATCTTAGTAACTACCTGATGCATTGCATTGAAACTTTATACAACCTTTTCCAATTTCACAACTATAAACACAACCAAATAAGATAACTCTATGCTGCATATGGTTCAAATTGTTGCCCTTTTTTTACTTAGAAATTATGGTTAAAGCCGGTTGGCGTGCAACTACATTAAGAGTCCATATCTTATTACTACTTGATGCATTCTATCAAAACATTATATAACCCTTTCTAACCAGCACACCTATGAAAATAATCAAGTTAAATGACTCTAGTATCCTGCATATAATGCAATATATCCCCCCTTTAAGAAATTGTGGTTAATGTTTTGCATGCAACTACATTAGAGTCCATTATCTAACAAACTTAAATAAGCGGTGGAATAGTTGAGCGCGCTGTCCTCCGACAGCTCTTGTTATAGTTTATAAATATCTTTTGTTTATAACCTTTTGGATGACAAAGCCCGATGTTTCTTTTTGATGATTCATGTTGTCTTGATTCATATGGCGGTTTTAAACTTGACGACTGGTAAAGAGGCTGGTGCGTTGCGCCTTTTATAGCGGATTTAACAAAACTTTTTTTACTTCATAAAATCACTATGCCATAAGAGCAGAATCTGATCTAACCCACGGTAGATTAGAAATAATCCTATCAAGTAATCATTAATTTCAACATACTTATTAAACGCGTTAAAATGACGAATTGAGTGCGCCAGCATCAGCCCAGCATTCCGCAAAATAAACGAACAAATAGTTCCTCACCAGCATCGATAAATAGCTGTGAATAAACTATTATTCACAGCAAAAAACATATTTCTTAAATACTTTCAATATAAGTAATAATGCTAAACTCTTAATACAATGCATAATTAAGTAAATATCCTAAATATGGCTGAAAAGGTAATTCATACGCCGTAAATACACATGGCGCCACCAGTCTAAATTGTAAATATAGATGACAGCAATGCTGGCGAATCAAATTCTGAAGTAATTACTTAACGAGAATAATAAAATGGAAACTAGATCAGTCGAACATATCATAATCTATGTAACGATGCCAGCGCATATGGAAAATCGGGATGTATGGAGAGGAAAATCAAGTAAGTGTCAGAATGAAGTGTACATACACCCGGATACACTTATATTCGGATACGACTGTGCAGGCTATTACAATATACTCTATCCTCAAAGAATATGTATGTTCTACCTTAGCCGTATTTACAATGGGAGACATGAAAGTTCATGTGCTACCTTAGCCTTGTTTAAATTGGGAGACATGAATATTCATGTGCTATCTTGGCCTTGTTTAAATTGGGAGACGTGAATATTCATGTGCTACCTTAGCCTTGTTTAAATTGGGAGACGTGAATATTCATGTGCTACCTTAGCTTTATTTACATTGGGAGACATGCATATTAATATGCTATGGGAACGGGGTATAGGTTTAACTATCACTTCTACGACCTTGTCAAAGAAGCCGGCTTTTATACCTGTAAGGTACCTGTAAGATGCTTTTGGGCTCTGTAGTAAGGACATCTGTCCTTTTTAAGCCCCTCTTCTTTTTGGCTCTGTAGTAAGAACATCTGTCCTTTTTAAGCCCCTCTTCTTTTTGGCTAGATCTGGCACTATATTGATACTGGTGATCACAAATGTTTAAGTTAAAGTTATTGGTAAAGGTAGATTATATCTGGCATATACTGATGTCCCTAGACAGCACTTGCTGTTGGGCTCAAAATTGATATATGATATCTCCTTTCCAGTGACGATCCATCCCTATCTTGAAATTTTCCACATCCTTAACCCTTTCCCTCATATAGACGCTTTCTGACGCCTCTTCAGCAGAAGGCATTTTGAAAACATAGTGACAAAAGAAGAAATTGCACAAAACGTGCAATTTCTCCTTTTGCCACAATGTTTTTCACTTCTAGTCATAGGTTATCCATTCAATTATGGAGATTTTCTATGTTTTGACAAAATACGTTCAAAGTCGTCTGCTGCAGAATTGTCGTATGAGGGAAAGGGTTAAGGCTTAGCATCAACAACATGTTGGGGTAAATTGTTCCACAAATCAATCACTCTACGAGAAAATTGGTGCTGACAGAAAGTAGACCTAAATCTAGCTTTTTTAAGATTTAAATTGTGTCCTCTTGTTGATGAAGAGTAGTATTTTTTTTTATCAAAGACACAATCATCTATACCCTTTACAATTTTAAATGTCTGAATAGCATCTCCACGAACTCTCCTATGCGCAAGGGTAGGTAACTGTAGCTCCCGAAGGCGCTCTTGATATGGGAGATCTCTAAGTGCTGGAACTAACTTTGTTGCTCTCCTCTGAATGTCCTTTCTTAGGTATGGATGCCAAACAACATTTGCAAATTCAAGATGAGAACGAACCAAAGCTGTGTATAGTTTCACAAATACATATTTGTCAATAAAATCAAAAGTCCTCTTAATGAGAGCTGGGATCAGTCATCCCAGATGAGAGACAAGATGCTGTTTGCCTTATTTATCTTCGTAGAGATATGTTTACTAAATTTCAAGTCCCTTTCAAATAATACACCAAGATCATTTTTCTCTGTAGCAGATTTCAAATAGTTATTATTCAAGGAATACTGATTTTCAGGGTTATTATAACCGTAGTGTATAACTTTACACTTGTCAACATTAAAAGTCAAATCCCACTTATTTGCCCAATCACTTATAGAAATTAAATCATCTTGTAGGCTGTCACAATCACTTGTTTTAGCATAAATTTTGGTGTCATCCGCAAAGACCTTGACATTTGAATTAACAGCTTCAGTGATGTCGTTTACATATATTATGAAAAGGACAGGTCCCAGAACACTACCCTGTGGCACCCCGCTGTCGACGCTTCTCCATTCCGATTTACACCCCTTGACTGATACACATTGCGATGTTGGTAGAGTGGTTGACCTTTCAATAAAGTTAAGCAACGTTCATCGCTGTTAGTGCCTGGATGGGTGACCCCCGATGGCTTAACGCCAGTACACATTACAAATGGTGGCATCGATGGGATTTTGGGTCGATATCACCATCATCCCCGGACCCCGGTTGTTCCCAGTGATGTTACATAGATTCCGCTCTGGTCTACTGCTTGTGTTCAGTTATGTGACTTCGGGTCAGAGTCAAGAGAAAGAGAGAGAAATGTAACGGGAACGGGGTATAGGTTTAACTATCACTTCTACGGCCTTGTCGTAGAAGCCGGCTTTTATAGCGACGTTGGTAGAGTGGTTGACCTTTTCGTAAAGTTAAGCAACGTTCAAAGCGGTTAGTGCCTGGATGGGTAACCCGCGATGGCTAAACGCCGGTACACGTTGCACTACCTTAGCCTTATTTACATTGGGAGACACAAATGTTCATGTGCTACTTAAGCCCTGTTTATGTTGGGAGATATTAATGTGCTACCTAAGCCCCTTTTACGTTTGGAGACATGAATATTAATGTGCTACCTTAGCCTCATTTACATTGAGAGACATTCATCATTCATTCATGAATGTTCATGTGCTGCCTAAGCCTCATTTACATTGGGAGACATGAATATTATTGTGCTACCTTAGCCTTATTTACATTGGGAGACATGAATATAAATAATGTGCTACCTTGGCCTTATTTACATTGGGAGACATGAATGTTATTGTGCTACCTTAGCCTTATTTACATTGGGAGACATGAATGTTCATGTGCTACCTTAGCCTTATTTACATAGGGAGACATGAATGTTCATGTGCTGCCTATTAAAGCCTCATTTACATTGGGAGACATGAATATTATTGTGCTACCTTAGCCTTATTTACATTGGGAGACACGAATGTTCATGTGCTACCTAAGCTCCGTTTACATTGGGAGACATGAATGTTCATGTGCTGCCTTAGCCTCATTTACATGGAATATTCATAACGATTTGCCATTCCCCACATACCACAAGTCTGCAGCAGATGACTTTGAAAACACATAGAGGTAAAAAGATGGCAACTCTCTATAAATGAAAATTTGATCATTTAATACAGTTGAAAATATTGTTACAAACAGAGAAATTGCTCGTCAGAAAGTGTCTATGTGGGAAGTAGTAAGTAGTGTCTTGTGAATTATTGCTTGAGTAATACAGGCAACACAACAGCTTAACACTTTAGTTCATAGATTTTACAGATACAATCCAACCTGTGCTAAAGATCACATTGGAATAGCAATTCCCTGCCTAAAGCAACCACACTTTTAGTTTATCAATAACTCATTTTCTGCACAAATGGCCATGTAGTTAAAGACCACCTGTACACAAAGACAAGCTTGTTGCATTCCAATGGGCAGTCTCAATTTATACACAGGTTCCACTGTATGTTGTTGTTGTTTTTTTCAGGCTCTGTTTTCAATTGTTGCCTCTGTGTTACATTTGGGGAATGTGAAGTTCGAGACAAGTGAAGATCGTGATCAGGCTACGGTCATCAACAAAGACACAGTGACCACAGTGTCTAATGTAGGTGCCAACTGCTCAGTGATATATATATTTGTTTAACCCTCTCCAGCATGCAACAAATCTGCAGCACACAACTTCGAAAACATCTTTGCCAAAATATGGATTCTCTCTTAGTATAAATAAAAGTAAAATAATTGAATTGAGACAGATTTGAAAACAGCCTGGCCGTTTTCCATCATGATTTTGGAAGTTGTATGCTGCTGATGCATCAAAATGTGTCTGTAGATTAAACTATGATTTTACACTAATTGCTTAACAAGCTTACAGTTTATATCAATCTTCCCTCAATGTCTGCTTCCTGGAGGCCTAGCCAATACATTTACCATTTGTTTGGACACACCTCAAAGCCAGAACCTGCTCACATAGGATTCGAACCCAGGACCTTTGGTATGAGAGGTCAACCCTCTACCACTGTACCATTGTACTCATAGTCGCCCAGATATGTCATGTATATAAGTAAGTATATTTTATAAACTTATCTGTTATCATATAGAATAATTAATACGGCATTAATAAATGTCCATTTTCAGTCTAACTCATTCTTGGTTGTTTTGACATGACAACACATCGAGGACTTGGCGTGAAACGGTTGTAACTAAAATTGGTATTTTTTTTACCAAGGTTAGTTACCTTGCCATAAAGTTTTTATAAGCGTTAAATAATTTTTCTTGGTAAACTAGGAAAATTTAGGTGCCATTGTTCGTTCTGAGCAATGGCACCTAAATTTGCATTGTTTACAAAGGGGTCAAAATTGCCCCATAACAAGGGTTTTCAAAATAGGTTTTTAGTTACAACCATTTCACGCCAAGCCATCGACATGTACTAGTCCTCCTCCCCTCGGTCCATCCTTTGAATTTCATTTTTCCTTGAACAAGACAAAACATTAAATATAGACCTCATTGATGAATAACATGTGTGTGTTGACAATTGTTCTGTGATATATTTAATGAATATATAACTCTTTGATGATCTACATGTAATATATGTGTTTCAAATTGTTCTGTGATATATTTAATGAATACAAACTCTTTGGTGATCTACATGTAGTATGTGTTGCAAATTGTTCCTTGATATAAAATATTGTCTCTCCAAACACTATCTATGCACGCCAAGGTTTCTATGTACAAAATACCCTTTGGCTTGAAAAGATGTCCGAAACCTAATTGCAACAAAACATATTCTTTGATTGACACAATTTTATTTTTCAGTTACTTGGCTGTCAGGATGATTTGCTGTTACTGGCTCTACAAAATAAAACGATAGAAGTAAACCAAGAAAAGGTAGAACTAGACAGACCCACTATACAGAATTTGGTTATTTAACACTCTCCCACCTACAACAAATCTGCAGCAGACGCCTTTGATACAAATCTAAACAAAATTTTGGAAAAGCGTTATAAGTTAAATGTGTTATAAGTTATTAGAGTTGAAAACATTGTGGTAAAGGAGAAATTGCTTATTATGAGTAATTTCTTCTTTTGTCACAGTGTTTTCAAAATGTCGTCTGCTGCAGACGACCATTGAAAACAAAATGAGAAATTGCTCATTGCAACAATGCTTTCAACTACATTCAATTATTATGTCTCCCCCATTACATGGGGGTGACATATTGTTTTTGCCCGTTCCGTCCGTCCTTCCGTCTGTCACACTTGTTTCCGCTCAATAACTGAAGAATGCTTGGGCAGAGGAACTTCATACTTGGTATGCAGGTTGGTCATGACCAGTAGCTGACCCCTATTGATTTTGATCACAGAAGGTCAAAGGTCAAGGTCATGGTGACCTTGTGAGGTAAAAAATGGTTTTCGCTCAATAACTGAAGAAAGCTTTGGCTGAGGAACTCCATACTTGGTATGCAGGTTGGCCATGCCTAGTAGAAGACCCCTATTGATTTTGAGGTCAGTACGTCTAAAGTCAAGGTCACAGTGACCATGAGCTTGAAAGGTCACAGTGACAATGAGCTGATAAATAGTTTTTGCTTGGGCCCAGGAACTTCATACTTCATGTGCAGGTTGGTCACCACCAGAAAATGACCCCTATTAATTTTAAGGTCAAAGGTCAAGGTCACAGTGGTCAAGGTCACATCCGTTGCACTTGTTTCCGCTCAATAACTGAAGAACGCTTGGGCATAGGATCTTCATACTTGGTATGCATGTTGGTCATGACCAGTAGATGACTTCTATTGATTTTGATGTCAGAAGGTCAAAGGTCAAGGTCATGGTGACCTTGTGAGGTAAAAAATGGTTTCCGCTAAATAACTGAAGAACGCTTGGGCCGAGGAACTCAATACTTGGTAAGCAGGTTGGCCATGCCCAGTAGAAGACCCTATTAATTTTGAGGTCAAGGTCAAAGTGACCTTGAGCTGAAAGGTCACAGTGACAATGAGCTGAAACATTGTTTTTGCTTAATAACTGTAGAATGCTTTGGCCATGGAAGTTAATACTTGGTGTGCAGGTTGGTCACCACCAGTAGATGACCCCTATTGATTTTGAGGTCACTAGCTTAAAGGTCAAGGTCATGGTAACCTTCAGCTGAAAAATTGATTCCTCTCAATAACTAAAGAATGCTTATGTTGAGGAACTTCATACCTGGTGTGCAGGTTGGTCCTAACCAGTAAATGACCTTTATTGAATTTGTTTGATTTTGAGGTCACAAGGTCAAATGTCGAAGGTCATGGTAACCTTCAGCTGACAAATGTGTTTTACTCAATAACTCAAGAACGCTTCTACCCAGGAACTTACTACTTGATATGCAGCTTGGTCCTAACCTGTAGATGACCCCTATTGATTTTGATGTCAAAGGTCAAGGTCAAGGTGACCTTTTGGCTGAAAAATGATTTCCGCTCAATAACTGAAGATTACTTGGGCCCAGGAACTTCATACTTGGTGTGCAGGTTGGTCACCAGCAGCAAATGACCCCTATTGATTTTGAGGTCACTAGGTCAAAGACCAAAGTCATGGTAACCCTCAGCTGAAAAATGGTTACCGCTCAATAACTGAGGATTGTCACTGTTGCTTCATCTCCAGTCCAAAACTAAAAAATTCATCTCCATCATTTCTTTTCCTCCCCTACGACCACACAAATGGGGAGACAAGAGCTTTTTCAAAAAAGCAATCTCTAGTTAAACTTTCATTTACAGAGATTTGTTTCATATAAATTTTGCCTACATGTTTGTTGTAAATGTATGTGGGAAAGGGTTAGTCTTCTCCCACATAAAACAAACCTCAGTTCATGTTAACCCTTTCCCACATGCATCAAAATCTGCAGGAGAAGACTTTGAAAGCAAAACTTTGGAGAATCTATATGAATGAAAGAATAGATATGGAAAGCATAATGGCATAGACAGAAATTGCTCATTGTCACAATTTTTTCAAAAGTTGTTTTGCTGCAGATGTGTCAAATGTGTCAGCAAATGGAAAAATAATTAATATTACCATAGGAAACGCAACTCTTGCACTTTTGTCACAAGTAACGATTCAGATTGATTGCAACAGGGAAGATCCTGATCAGACTTTGTGGAGATGTAGGCTGATCTTCGCTGTTTGCAAAGTCTTGGAGATTTGTTTGCGAATGATGTGGACCAACTAGTCATTTGTATTTAGTTTTAACCCTTTCCCACATACAGCAAATCGGCAGCAGACGACTTTGAAAATGTTTACTCAAAAGTATGGAAAATCTCTATAATTGTAGGAATAACACTACTGAAAAAAGTTGAAAACATTGTGGCAAAAGGAGAAATTGCTTGTTTTGAGCAATTTCTTCTTTTGTCATGTTGTTTTTAAAAGTCGTCTGCTGCAGATGCATCAAAATAGTGGGAAAGGATTAAACTTGTTTATTTTACATCGATTGCGAAACAAGCTTTTAAGCTTATATGTATCACGCTTGATGTCTGCTTACTGGAGACATAAGGAGTACTTGCGTCGTTTATGTGGAAAAATCCCAAAGGTAGAACCACCTCACCACAGTATTTGTATTATGTTTCTATTTATAGATGAAGTCCCCTTTGACTGAGGACCAGGCCCTGTATGCACGTGATGCACTAGCTAAGGGTATCTACGACCGATTGTTTACATGGATTGTGAAAAAGATTAACTCCTCGCTCTCAATTAGGGTAAGTATCCGACAAAAAGCGATTCCGAATATACACAGTGAGGTGATTAGTCTTGTTAAACCTTTTTAAACGCCCGGCGTTTTGAAAAAACGGAACGACTATTATAGTTTTACCTGAGGCGTACGGGCAGACGGGCGTCGTCCAGTATGTTGTCGGCTAAATACCTTAAGAAGCCTTTGTCCAATCATCACCAAATTTTGTCAAAATGTGTATTGGCATAATATCTCGAACATGTTTGATAACTAGTCATATCGCTCTAGTCAATCGAGAGTTATCGCCCTTTAATTATCCCCTCGGTTACGAAGTAAGCGAGAAAGGGATATAGTAACGGGACCGTCTGTATGTATGTGTGTCCTTCCGTCCGTAACAAACCTTGTCATCACTCTACACTAACCATTTCTTGACAGATCTTAACCAAACTTGGTATAAAGTAAGTATATGGTAACATCTTGAAGCCTATTGATTTTCAAGGTCATAGGTCAAAGGTCAAGCCCAAAATAGCCCAAAATTGGACTTGCAATATTTCCGTCCGTAACAAACCTTGTCATCACTCTACACTAACCATTTCTTGACAGATCTTAACCAAACTTGGTATAAAGTAAGTATATGGTAACATCTTGAAGCCTATTGATTTTCAAGGTCATAGGTCAAAGGTCAAGCCCAAAATTGGACTTGCATTATTTCCGTCCGTAACAAACCTTATTGGACTTGCAATATTTCCGTCCGTAACAAACCTTGTCATCACTCTACACTAAACATTTCTTGACAGATCTTAACCAAACTTGGTATAAAGTAAGTATATGGTAACATCTTGAAGCCTATTGATTTTCAAGGTCATAGGTCAAAGGTCAAGCCCAAAATTGGACTTGCAATATTTCCGTCCGTAACAAACCTTATTGGACTTGCAATATTTCCGTCCGTAACAAACCTTGTCATCACTCTACACTAACCATTTCTTGACAGATCTTAACCAAACTTAATGTAAAGTAAGTATATGGTAACATCTTGAAGCCTATTGATTTTCAAGGTCATAGGTCAAAGGTCAAGCCCAAAATTGGACTTGCAATATTTTCAGCTGTGGCAACCTTGTCACCACTCTACACTGACCATTACTTGACGTATTTTAACAAAACTTGGTATAAAGTTACTTTATGATAATATCTTGAAGCCTATTGATTTTCAAGGTCATAGGTCAAAGGTCAAAGTCAAAGGTCAAGCCCAAAATTGGACTTGCAATATTTTCAGCTGTGGCAACCTTGTCACCACTCTACACTGACCATTACTTGACGAATTTTAACAAAACTTGGTATAAAGTTACTTTATGATAATATCTTGAAGCCTATTGATTTTCAAGGTCATAGGTCAAAGGTCAAAGTCAAAGGTCAAGCCCAAAATTGGACTTGCAATATTTTCAGCTGTGGCAACCTTGTCACCACTCTACACTGACCATTACTTGACGGATTTTAACAAAACTTGGTATAAAGTTACTTTATGATAATATCTTGAAGCCTATTGATTTTCAAGGTCATAGGTCAAAGGTCAAGCCCAAAATTGGACTTGCAATATTTTCAGCTGTGGCAACCTTGTCACCACTCTACACTGACCATTACTTGACGGATTTTAACAAAACTTGGTATAAAGTTACTTTATGATAATATCTTGAAGCCTATTGATTTTCAAGGTCATAGGTCAAAGGTCAAACTCAAAATTGGACTTACAATATTTTCAGCTGTGACAGCCTTGTCACCACTCTACACTGACCATTCCTTGACCGATCTTTATAAAACTTATTATACAGTTAGTTTATGATAATATTTGAAGCCTATTGATTTTCAAGGTCATAGGTCAAAGGTCAAGCCCAAAATTGCACTTACACTATTTTCAGCTGTGGCAACCTTGTCACCACTCTACACTGACCATTACTTGACAGATTTTAACCAAACTTGGTATACAGTTACTTTATGATAATATCTTGAAGCCTATTGATTTTCAAGGTCATAGGTCAAAGGTCAAACTCAAAATTGGACTTACAATATTTTCAGCTGTGGCAGCTTTGTCACAACTCTACACTGACCATTCATTGACCGATCTTAATAAAACTTATTATACAGTTAGTTTATGATATGTCTTGAAGCCTATTGGTTTTCAAGGTCATAGGTCAAAGGTCATGCCCAAAATTGAACTTGATTGAACTTACAATATATCTCAGCTGTGGCAACCTTGTCACCACTCTACACTGACCATTCCTTGACAGATCTTATCCAAACTTGGCATACAGTTAGTTTGTGACAATATTTTGAAGCCTATTGATTCAGATTCATAGGTCAAAGATCGAAGTCAAAAATTGGACTTAAATATTTAGATCACAAGAGAACTCAATGTGAAAATGGAAAGCCGAGGGGATGCATCCGCTTTGCGGTGCCCTTGTTATAGAAATTACCTAAAATTGGTCTTGTCAGCTCAATAACTTCAGAAGCCTTTGTTCAATCATCACCAAATTTGGTCAGAATGTGTATTGGCATAATATCTCGGACATGTTTGATGACTAGCCATATCGCTTTAGTCAATAGAGAGTTATTGCCCTTAATTATAGAAATTACCTAAAATTGGTCTTGTCAGCTAAATAATAACTTGTGAATAATAACTTGTGAAGCCTTTATCTGATCATCACCAAATTTAGACAATATGTTGATGGGCAGAATATCTTGGTCAGGTTCAATAACTTGCCACGTAAACTTAGTCACTACACACTTATGTCCCTCGAAATGGCCAAAACTGTACTAACAGTGTCCGCTCTCTAAATTTTCCTGACGTACAACCAATTATACTTGGTCTCAAAAAACCAGGACGGGCGTATTTTGTGACATTTGGCAATCTTGTTTTTTTTATGAGGCATTAACAATTTACTGCAATTTAAAAATCGTCGGCTTTTAAAGCAAGTCAAAATTATTGTTATGCATTGAAAGTCTGATTTTGAAACAAATAACCAACAAGTCCCTTAATTACTGTTATGTAGTAGAAAATTTGTTAAATTTGTCTAGAATACCTTGGTTACTAAATTTGTATTAGACTTACATCTGGGGACAACACTACTTGACCCTTCTCCACCTACGGAATATTTTAGCAGACAATATAATGACAAAAATATTGAAATTATGATATGACCAGAACATTGAAAGTATGATTTTTGAATAAATAACCATCAGTTTCCTTACTGTTATTTGGTAGAAAATTTGTTAAATTTTTCCAAAATCCCTTGTTACTTAACTGTATTAGACTGACATCTGGGGACAACACTGCTTAACCCTTTCCCACCTACGGAAAATCTTAGCAGACAAAATAATGACAAAACTATTGAAATTATGTTATGCTCAGAACATTTAAAGTATGATTTTGAAACAAATAACCAACAGGACCCATAATTACTGTTATTTGGTAGAAAACTTTTCAAAATCCCTTGGTTACTAAATTGTATTAGACATTACTTAACCCTTTCACACCTACGGAAAATCTTTAGAAGATGAAATATTGAAAATCTCTATATCTAAAGGTCTATTGTGGGAAGAGGAGAAAGTGATTATTATGAGCATTTCTCCTTTTGTCACAATGTTTGCAAGCACTGTCTGTAACAGATGTTTCTGTATGTGGGTAAGAAATAAATAAGTAACCTTATTTCATAAGTATAATGATTTGTCACCCAGACCAAATATGTGCAGTCCAGCCAGAAAACCAACATTATGGCCTCTGCGTAATGTATCGACCCAGATCAGCCTGCGCAGGTGGATAGAAGTATAGAGTAATGATTCCTGAAACAGAAAATCATGGGAGACGAAAAATGTCTATCCGGGTAAGCCTGCGCAAATTCTTAGGCTGATCCGGGTCGTTACTTTACGCAGAGTCCACAATGTTGTTTTCACGCAGGACGACTTAAACTTGTTTCATGTAATTACAGGCGGGACAGAAATGCTCCCTAATGGGTTTGCTTGATATCTATGGATTTGAGATATTCCAGTCTAATTTGTAAGTATATATAATAGCCTATTATGGTATATTTGTTTATTGAGCTTAAGTTTAGGACAGAAAACCTTTGGGTGTTTGTGGGTTATGTTATCAAAGATCATCCCCCATATTCCTACAACTTCATCAGCATTTCAACCTTTACTTGGAGGAAACTTTTAAAACACATTTAAAAGCCTGTTTTCCTACATCAAAGCTTATTTACTATTTGGCAGCACTTAACCATTTCCTACATACATGTACAACAAATCTGCAGCTGATGACTTTGAAAATATTAAGTTAAAATTATGTATATATGGAAACCATCTATATGTCAAAGTATAATTACTGATAAAAGTTGAAAACATTGAGGCAAAAGAAGAAGTTGCTTGTTTTGAAAGGGTTTTCATTGATGCAACTTATTTATTTATTTACCATTATTTTGGTTTGCATAACTCTAAACTTCATGGAGGAAGGACACTTTAAACAGTTTTGATAATATTTTTCATGCTGGCATGTTCTACTCTGTTGAATATTTTTCTAAAGTATTGAACATACAGTTTCCCACATACAGACTCTTTTTGACGCCCAGCAGACAACATTTGAAAACATTGTAACAAAAGGAAAAAGTGCTCATCATGACCAATTTATCCTTTTGCCACAATGCTTTCATTTAACTTGCATTATTCCATATTTTTGTCTAGATCATTTCAATGTTGTTAGTTGTATGTCATATGTGGGAAAGAATTAATAAAAAAAACACCTTTGCATTGGATTTGATTAAACTGAATAATGTATTTCTTCACCTTTAACCTAGCTTGATTATAAAGAAGAAGTTGAATTTCTTTATTTATCTGTAGCAAGACACATTTTGAAATACATTGTGACAAAAGGGGAAGTGTTTATGATTAGCAATTTCTCATTTTACCTCAATGTTTTAAACTGTACCCAATAACTCAATATTCAATATTTTACCAAGATGTTTTCAAACATTTTTGCTGCAGAATTGTTGTAAGTGGGAAAAAGTTGAAGAAGGCAAACAATATGCAAACATTAGACTGCATGTTCACATACTTAATACGTATTCCTCGGTTAAAAAAGGCAATATATTGACCCTTTAGTATGTGGAATGAAAATAGTTTCTTCTCTAACAAGGATTGCGACACAAAAAAAAGTTTGATATTAGTGTATCAAAATTGGCTGTATCAGATTTTTACTGTGATGGCCTACATACATCTGTAGTCATCGGGTCTAATCTTAACCCTTTCCAACATACAACTCATCTGCCGCAGACGACATTGAAAACATCATGGAAAAAATATGGAAAAGAGATGAAAACACTGTGGAAAAAGAAGATATTGATATTTATAAGCAATTTCTTCTTTTGCCACAATGTTTTCAAAAGCTGTTTGCTGCAGAAGCATAAAAAAGATTGGGGAAGGGTTGATATAAAATGAAAAAAATAATCACTAACAGCCACAACAAAACACATACAATCCAACACATGAAAGATAACGATCACTTACATGATAATGATGTAGATAAATTTTACATAATCACAAAAAAAAACACCTGAATAATGAGCAATTTTTCCTAATGTCACAATGTTTTCATCCCTTTTTCAAAAAATAAACTTACACTTATGGGAAGTTTTCGTCTATTGCCAAGATTTCTTTAACCCTTTTTAACTTGCAACAAATGTGCAGCAGACGATGGGCAAAATTAAAGGCAGCTATGAAAACTCTTTAGATATGAAAGTATAATTAATGAATACAGTTCAAAACATTGTGGCAAAAGAAGAAATTGCTCACAATGTTTTCAAAATTCGTCTGCTAAAGAGGCATCCGAGAGCGTATGAGTCATCCGAAGCTTTGTTATACATGTATGTGGAAATGGATTCATCGATCGACCCATGTTCCTATAATGACCAATATGTTTTTCTTGTCTTTAAATGTTTTCAGTTTTGAACAATTCTGCATCAACTACTGCAATGAAAAACTTCAGCAACTATTTATAGAATTGACCTTGAAGTCTGAACAGGAGGAGTATGAAAGGGAGGGAATTAAAGTAAGTTAATTCATGCTTGTCTGGAGTTACCTGCCATTTCATGGCAAATTTCATGTAGAAATATGGTAAACGTTAAGGACATTTTTTCGAAGACCTCATAAATCACTGCATGACTCTCGCCAAGGCTCGCGGCATATCATCTTAGTAAACGTGTTTAATAAAAGTGATAATAAATAAACACTCTTGAAATATCTTCTATATATTTACTAATTTACTATAACGCGATAGCTAAATACAGAATAAGGGTAGATGATCTAACTATAGATCGTGCCAATATATGATAACCCATTCTTTTCAATATATAATAAATCTGCAGCAGACGTTTTGAAAACATTTTGTCAAAAATATGGGAACTCTCTTATAATGAGAGAGCAATTATTGAATAAAGTAGGAAACATCGTTGCAAATGGAGAAAATGCTTATCATAAGCAATTTTGCATTATGCCATAATGTTCTTAAAAGTCATCTGCTGCAAAGGCTTCAGAAAGCGTCTACATGTGGGAGAGGCTTAACTGTCAATCAGACCAAACCTGAAACTTCAAAAATAAGACAATTTGAATAATAATACACTTATTTAGTAACCTAATAATAGTTTGAATCCATCTGAAATCGAAATGCAATTCATATGGCTTCTGATGATACCCTAGTGTATATTGTGATAACATATTGGTGAAAATGTGAAAAATGTCCATAAATGAGAGTTTATTATTAGATAAGAGTTGAAAACATTGTCGCAAAAGGAGAAATTTCTATTGCTCATTATGAGCAATTTCTCCTTTTGCAACAATGTTTTCAAAAGTCGTCTATTGCACAGAGGCTTCAGCAAATGTCTATATGAGGGAAAGGGTTGATGGTCAATGTCCGACGTTTTTTTTGCCCTTTCCCACATGCAGACGCATTTTTTAAACCATCTGCATCATATCAGCCACCATCTTGAATGGTTTAACATGTTTGCATGAAGAGCATTATAACCCCTCTTTTAGCGGGGTTATTTATTTCCACGACTTTGTTTATTGCTTAATCGTACATTTTCTGTTTTTCAGTGGGAACCAGTGCAGTACTTCAACAACAAGATCATTTGCGATCTGATCGAAGCTCGACCTCTTGGCATCATTTCTGTAATGGTGAGTTCTAGTAAGCTCGTCTGTTTTTCGAAGAAAAAAAAAATCGGGCTATTGTGATACCCTTGGCGTTGTCAGCGTCATCACAAAACTGTAACCTTACCTCTTAACTCAAAAGCCGTTTTTAGGAACAATACACATGTCTATACCAAGACAGATAACTCTAGTTAAAAAATTATTCAGTTATGCCCTGCCCTTTTTTTGACTTATCAAAAAGCAGACGAGCGTTGGCGTTCGCTTATGGCGATCTTGTTTCATTTCTCTGTCTTCTGTTCGTCCTTATGTCTGTCATACATTAACTTTTTGATATATTGGGGTGGTGGCATATGTGTTGCTTGGAAAACTCTTGTATAAGGCTTTAATTCTTCACCACATACAACAAATCTGCAGCAGACAACTTTGAAAGCATCTAGGCAAAAATATGGAAACTCTCTATAAAGGAAAAACCAATCATTTGAATAAATTTGAAACCATAAAGACAAAAGGAGAAATTGTCACAGTGTTTTCGAAAGTAGTCCGTTACAGACGCCTCAAAAAGCAACTGTATGTGGGAAAGGGTCAACCCTTATTCAGATATACATGTACCCTACACTCTTATCTTCTCACAAAATGTATAATACAGATGCATCTAAAATCATCTGCCACAATTAATTACTTCACGCATGCAGGCATATATTACTCATCTGCAGCAGACTTCATTTGAAATTATACATGTATATTGCAAACATTGTGGCAAAAGGGGAAACTTCTCCTTTTTCGATAATGTTTTTTAACTCTATTCAATAATTATACCCCCTTCGAAGAAGAGGGGGTATATAGGAGTCACTGTGTCGGGCAGTCTGTCGGTCGGTTGGTCGGAAGCCATATTTTGTCCGGCCTATTTCTTACAAACAACTGGGTGGAATTCAATAAAATTGTACATGAAGCTTCTATACCAAGAGGAGATGTGCATATCCTAAAGGGGTTACAATTGCATGATATTTTACAGAGTTATGGCCCTTTTACTAATTAAGTTATGGAGTAGGTCAAGGTGCTGTTTAGGAGGTATTTCGTCCGGCCTATTTCTTACAAACCACTGGGTGGAATTCAATAAAATTTTACATGAATCTTCTATACCAAGAGTTACTAATTAAGTTATGGTGTAGGTCAAGGTGCTGTTTAGGGGGTATTTATCATCTTCAGTGATAGTTCTAGTTATACTTTCATTTAAAGAGATTTTCCATATTAATGGCTAGAAATTTTCAGAGTCATTTGCTGCAGATTTGCTGTATGTTTAGTTTAGTTTATTTAATAATCATTCATAGGGCCTAACTAGCCCATTTCGACACTATTACAGAAATAATACATTTTAGAAAAAAAAATTGATTAAACAAAATATAATTAACAACATGACGACCAGGCTTATCAGAGCCAACACATTCCGTCACAGGGGGATAGAGGTATAGAGTAATGATTCCTGAAACAGAAAATTCTCAGGAGGCGAAACGTGTCTGTCCGGGTTGGCCTGTGCGGCATGCTTAGGCTGATTCATAATTTATGCAGAGTCTATAATGTTGGTTTTCTCGTAGTTCGGCTCATGCATATCTGAAGAAGATGGCTCTTTGAAATCATGGTGACAAAAGAAAAAATTGCTCAAAACAAGCAATTTCTCCTTTTGTCACCACGTTTCAACTCTATTCATTTATTATTCTTTCATTTAAAGGGAGATTAAAAAAGAAATGTGCTGTATGTGGGGAAGGGTTAATCCATCCAAACTTTTTTCTATATTTTAGGATGAGGAGTGCTTGAGGCCCGGTGACACAACAGATGATACATTTTTGGATAAGTTGTCACAGGTGATCGGTAAACATCCCCATTTTGTCAGCCATAGTATTACAGATACCACCACTAGAAAGACCATAGCTAGAGATGTAAGTACAGTGGCCTAGATAAGGAAGGCGAATATGGGTTAATTTTAATAAGATTTTGTTTATGCCTTTTAGAAAATTATTTCAGTTATATCATTGTGACAGTTTACCTTTTCATGATCCCTGGGTAAACAACCCAGTACTAGGCTAGGCAATGTGCCATGCCCAAGTGATCAAGTGATCGGTAAACATCCTGATTATGTCAGCCATGGTGTTACAGACACCACATCTAGAAAGGCCATAGCTGGAGATGTATGTACAGCATCCTAGAAAACCCGTTTGCACACATCAACGCTTTCTGGCGCCTTTGCGATAGACAACTACTGGAAACAATGTGACAAAAGGCAAAATTGTTCAAATCTGTTCAATAATTATACTTTCATTATACCCCCAGATACGTAGTATATGGGGGCTATATAGGAGTCATGCTTGTCGGTCGGTCCGTTGGTCTGTAGACATTTCTTGTGAACACTATTTCTCAGCAACCCTTGGTCACAATTCAATATAACTTCACAAGATTGATTGATACCAAGCCTAGTTGTGCATATTGTGGGCGTGTTGCACTGGAATTATTTTTAAATGAGTTATGGCCACTTGAATTTCTCATACATATTACATATATGTCCATATTTTGTGAACACTATTTCTCAGCAACCCTTGGTCACAATTCAATATAACTTCACGAGAACGATTGAAACAAGCCTAGTTGTGCATATTGTGGGCTTGTTGCACTGGAATTATTTTTAAATGAGTTATGGCCCCTTCAATTTCTCATACATATTACATATTACTGTGTCAGGCACCTTCAGTGATATTTCTAGTTTATATAGATTTTCCACATTTGTGCTAATATGTTATCATAAGTTTCAAGTTTCAAATTAATTGGCAATCAGCAATACTTTTGCCTTTGGCTATTTACAAAACAATTACATGGCAAAGACAGACATAATACACTGGCACTACTCTATAAAGCTCTCCGTTTTAAAGCTGATCTCATTATAACACTGATCTTGCTTTGCTCCCGAATTTTATTGCATGAAATATGTGGGAATAGAATTATAAATTTTCTAACATTTGAAATATAAAATACGATCCGAGTATCAGATCACGTTAATCCACATGTTTGCATAATGCTTTGTTCAACAATAGACGGGTAAAAATCATTATCGAGCGGCTGTTTGCATAACGCTTTCAATATTAAAAAAATTGATATCGTTATCGAGCGGCTGTTTGCATAACGCTTTCAATATTACAACAATAATCGGGTGTAATTATTGTTTGTTCATTACGCTTATTGTGTTCAGTCACCTTGCAAACTGATACAACTTTAATCGACCGCAGCTGTCATGGTGTGACAAACGAACAAGCTCAATTTCAAACTTCATAATGTAACAAACAACCACAGCTAAAAATTTCGCTAAATTTTGTCTGGATGTCATTCATTTCTTCGATCTCCGTAATACAACTTGGGAAACCCCAATATATACACATGACTATTCCAGCCAATCGTATTTGCGATATTTTGTTTGGATGTCATCCATTACTTTCTCCGTAGTGCATACAATTTGGGAAAACCCAAAATATACATGTGACTATTCCAACCAATCGTATTTGTGATATGTAAATTAAAACTATTTAGCTCAAATGTATGCAGTAAACATCATCAATATTGGGGCCGTTGAATAGACATGCGCACGAGACATGTATCAATTGTAAATTTCCGCAAATATTACAAAACTGAAAGTATACTCCCAGCCACTCGGTAAATCTCGAAAGGTCACTGCAATTACCGTGAATTGTCAAAGAAATAATCCTGTAAAAGATCGAGGATTAGAAATGCGTATTATTCGGTCCAAAAATTTCACTCGCAATAATCTGCTGGTGCCTGAAATCTCACCATGCAAATTGAAATTTGCATTTGCAATTCACGAGTATGCGAGCTTAAATTCGAGCCCTGATACATCAATCAAATGTCAAAGAAACAGGTAAATATATCTTGCAAGTTTGTTTTAGCCAAAAACACTCTCTCTTTGCAATTGAATTAGTGTATGCATTATAGGTGGGTGGGTGGGGTAATGATTTTTTGAACAGCGTTATCAAGTTAACTCCGCTTATAGAGCTGTGCAAGACCACGGCTCCCAAGTACAGTGTTATAGAGGAGTGCCAGTGTACATGTTATAACATAAAATAACATACAAATACAAACAATTATAGGGCAAAGACAGACATAATACATGTTTATACATAAAATTACATACAAATACAAACGTTTCACTCTTAATATACATTAAGAAACAGCAATATCATCAAGGGTATTTAGCAAGATTGTAGAGTGTCTATTTGTTTGTTAAAGACATTATTGCTATGAACTTTTGCATTGAGGGTCATATTACAATTCCTAAGTTTTAAGATCTAAGTAAACTATATTTTGTTCATTATAACAGTAACTACAAGAAAATGAAATAGTAAACTGCTGCAAAATTGTTGTATGTGAGAAAGGGTTAAGGAAGAGTAAGATGGTTGTTTCCCAGACTATTACAAAGATATTAACTCTTTCCAACATACAACAATTCTACAGGCTGACTGCAGATGCGTCAGAATGCGAGGTTTTATTAACTCACTTTTATAAGTATTAATCATGTGACAGGTCAACTAACACACAGACTATTATAGTTCTAAATTTAGTTATTTTGGTGGAATAAGACCCGGGTGAGACTGTGGGTAAGCAGTCCATTTTCTGGAGTCACCCTAGTTTATTTTCATTCATTTTACAATCGATCGCAAGACAAGCTTCTAGCTAATGAATATTAATCACTTGATGTCTGCTTCTGGGACACTTAACCAGTATTTGCGCCGTTGCTTATCACGGTATTCAAACTCAGGACCTCTGTTTTGAGAGGCTGACGCACTACCAGTGCACCACTGTCTTTCACGGTATACGTGTGCCACAAGACGCCATTTCAAATGACGTGGCTCAATTAATACAGTTTATATTTTGTTACTTTTTGTTACCTTCTCTTTTCCCTGAATAAAAAGACCTTTGAAGCATCTGTATCAGACACATTTGAAAAACATTTTTGACAAAATGAGAAAAACGATTGAGTCTTTTCTGAAAAAAGTGTAATAGTTACAGGAGGATCAGAATATAGATACTTTTGACAATTTCAGAAAAGACGGAAACAAATATTGATTACTAAGGGAAAAACTATTTAATTAACCCACATACAGATTTATGATGTCTCTGCAGCAGACGATGTTTGAAAACATCATGAGCAATGTCTCGTTTTGCCACATGGTTTTTAATAATAATTATTTCATTTAAACCTTTTGCCACAATGTTTTCAATAATAATACTTTCCTTTAAAGAGATTCTCTATACGTCTGCCTTGATGTTTTTAAAGTCATCTGCTGCAAAATTTGTTGTACATTGGAAAGGGATAAATAATATTAACAAAATCAGGAAATTCTAAATCTTAACACTTTTGAAGATGTATGGAAGATCAGAGTTGAAAACTTTTGACTATTTCAGGGGCATATGATGTTTCAAGAAATTATAAATCTTTTGAAAACTTTTGACAATTTCAGGAGTTCCGTCTTCTTCACTACGCTGGTGATGTCACCTACAATATCAAGGGATTTCTGGATAAAAACAACGACCTGCTCTTTAGAGATCTTAAGGAGGTAATTCATTTGTTTGTGATTAACCCTTTCCCTCATATAGTCGTTTTCTGACGCCTCTGCAGCAGAAGACGTTTGAAAACATTGTGACAGAAGAAGAAATTGCTCAAAACGATTAATTTCTGCTTTTGCCATAATGTTTTCAACTCTTTTCATTGATTATACTTTCAGTAATAGAGATTTTTTACATTTTGGCCTAGATAAGTCGTCTGCTGCAGATTTATTGTATGTGGGAAAGGGTTAACCCCCCTTTTCCCACATGCAAGCACATTTTTATGTGTCTGAAGCAGACCACTTTTGAAAACAATTGTGGTAATTTCTTCTTTCGCTACTCTGTTCTCTAATAAATATATGCTTTCATTTTGAGAGATTTTGCATATTTTCCAGGATGTTTTCAAAGTCGTCTGCTGCAGAAATGATGTGTTTGCCTGATACAGACATACATCGAGATATTGCTTAAAACACTTTCAATTCATATTGCTTATTAAAAACCTTTTTTCTCCTGATGTTTTTAAAGAAAACCACTCTAAACAAAGCAAAACACTTGTTAAAAGCGTCACAAACCATTATACAAGCAAATAAAACCCTTTTTGAACCGACTTAAACACTTTGCCTGATATTGATAGGTTGACAAATCACAGGCGTCCGAGTTTCATTTGAGCAAATTTAAAAAGAACAAAAACACAACACCTCGTTAAACTACTACAAATAGTCGCTATATAGTCCATATGCTATAATAATAATGACCGTAATGTTATCGTTTGAGAAAATTCGTGGAATTCCGCACATAACTTTGTTACTATAAATAACCTCTCTATATGGTTCTATACTATAATAAATGATTATTGTTATACTATATATGAATCATAAAGCAAGGCTATTTATAGTAACACGGTCCTGGGTCAAACTAATACAGTAGGTCATTATTATTATAGCACATGGACAATAAAGAGTACAATTTCTTTTCAAAATGCATTTGCTGCAGAGGCGTTAAAAACCGCCTGTATCAGAAAAATGACTTAATGACCAACATTTGTTCTTTTTAGGCGATGAGTCACGCTAAGAATATCATTACAAGTCAGTGTTTTCCGAAAGAGGAGCTTATCAGCAAAAAGAGGCCTGACACGGTGAGTAAACATTTAACCTTTCCTGGCTATAAGACGCATTTTGACGCAATAGCAGCAGACGACTTTTGAAAACATTGTGGCCAAAGGTGAAATTGCTCATGATGAGCAATTTTCTCTTTGGCAACAATATTTTCAACTTTTTTCAACAATTAAGCTATATTTTATGAAGAGTTTTCAGGTTTTTGTCACCATGTTTTCAAAGTCGTCTGCTGCAGATTTGCTGTATGTGGAAAAGGGTTAAGCTGTGAACTACAAAAAGCTATCCAGAGAGCTTTCTTAACTCTTTAAACATGTAGACACTATTGCAGTATACCGAGGATACATCTTTTAAAAACTTTATGACAAAAATGGTCATAACAAGCAATTTCTCCTTTTGCCATAATGTTATTTTATATTGACAATCTATGTATTTATTAGTATTCCTCATGCTATACAATATTTATACCTGACAGAAATAAAGTTACTGTTCCTTTCAACTTTTTTCAGTAATTACTTTCATTAATCATGTGATAGAGATTTAACATATGTCTCCCCAGATGTTTTCAAAAACGTGCTTTATGTGGTAAAGGGTTTATTCAAATATATCTCGTTTGTGCTATCTGTTTAACTCTTTCACTGCCTAATTTCACAAAGTCAACTGTTCCATTTAGAAAATAAATTGGACCACATCAATTTTCGTCCAACAGGATATTTGGTAAAATGTAATGTCTAAGTAGCAAACAATGCAGATATCAGAAGAGACAGCTCGTTACGAGCTGTCTCTTCTGATATCTGCATTGTTTGAAAATGGGTTCATTATGATAAGGATTACCTTTATTCCGTAAACAAATAATTTGCAGCAGTCGACTTTGAAATCATCTAGACAGAAACATGAAAAGCTTCATGAATGATGAGTCAGTAAAATATTTTGGCAAAAGAAGCAACTGCTCATTACTGGTACCTTCTTTATTTCCCCAAAATGATTTTTAAAAATTGACTACTGCAGCTGCTTCAAGATGTAGAAATTGCTTTTGAGATAGGTTTTACAATGTATATTTCTATTTCTAGGCTGCTACCCAGTTTAAAGTGAGTTTATCACAGTTGATGGATATTCTGATGTCAAAAGAGCCGTCATACGTCCGCTGTATCAAACCCAACGATTATAAGATGGCAGGGCAATTTGATGAAAAGATTGTTATTCACCAGGTGAAATATCTCGGACTCATGGAAAACCTAAGGGTACGTCGAGCCGGGTTTGCCTATCGACGGCCGTATGAAGTTTTTCTGAAAAGGTAAGCTTGTGGATTTGTATTGTTTAAGGCTTAAACATCCTTTGTTGCAAATGATGTAGATGTACTATGGAAAAAGAAATTAGTTAAACCCTTTCCCACATGCAGACGTATTTTGACACATCTGCAAAAGACGTCTTTTGAAAACATGGTTGCAAAAGTAAAAATTGCTCAAAATGACAGCTGTTTTGCCAAAGGGCTATGTCGCTTAATGTGAGATTGATTCTTTTTTTTTTTAGATACAAGTGTTTATGCCCGGGGACATGGCCAAAATATTCGGGATCAGCTAAAGACGGGGTCCAGACCCTAGTGTCGCATCTTCAATATGAAGAGAACGATTACAGGATGGGAAAGTATGTACCATATTGGTTCTCTGTTTTTACCAATCTCAAATCTTTGATTACAAGATGGGAAAGTATATACCATATTTGTTCTCTGTCTTAACCAATCTAAAATTTGCGATTACAAAATGGGAAAGTATGTACCATATTGGTTCTCTGTTTTAACCAAATCAAATCTTCAGCTAAACACCTGGACACATGTTAAAACTTAGAAAAATATACACAAAATATGGGAAAGGAATCATTTTCGGTTTTGGTTTCATGAACCCTTTCCGACATACAGACACGTTTGCAGCAGACGACTTTTGAAAACATTGTGGTGAAAAAAAAAATTGCTTAAGATGAGCAAGGTTTCCTTTTTTCAACTCGATTGAATACTTATACTTTAATTCGTAGAGGTTTTCCATATTTTGTTCACTTTTGTCTGCTGTAGATTTGTTGTATGCTGGAAAAGGATTAATTTATTCTGTATTGATGAATGGATATTATTCAAAACAGATTGCTTGCACCTCATCCATTCTGATATAATTCATATTTGTTGAACTTTTTTTCAATAAATCGTTTAACCCTTTCCCACATTCAGACGCTTTCTGACGCCTTTTTGAAAACATTGTGACAAAAAGAAGAAATTGCTCAAAACAAGCAATGTCTCCCTAAAAGGCTTTGCCACAATGTATTCAACTTCTTTAATGATTTAACTTTGCTCTATAAAGATATAACATAATCTTGCCCAGTCTTTTGCTGCGTTTTTATTGTATTTAGCAAAAGGTTAAATAAGTAAACAAAATAACTAAATTCCAGAGATCTATTTTAAATCAAACTGATTACCTGATAAAATTATATGTGTAAGGTGTGAGACCAATATCATCTCTCCTGTCTGCCATGATATGACCTAAGCTGTTGAAAGCGACGTCAAACCGAAAACATAATAAAATATGTTATGGTTGCCAGTTTAAGTTATATACTGAAAATTGATATATGTCTTAACACTTTCCCAAACAAACTAGCTTTCAAACACCAATAAACAAACAAGTTAATTTTTCTGTTTTTCCAGAACAAAATTGTTTATAAGATTTCCACGAGTTTTGTTTGCCACTGAAGATGCATTCCAGGAAAGAAAACATGAACTTGCCACGCAGATACAGGCAAAATACAGAGGTTTCCATCAACAGAAAATATATCGTCACATGAGAGTATCAGGTATATTGTTTCTTGTCCGAACCAAACTGTCAATCTCCATGTGTAATATGGTAAGAGTGTCTGCCTTGGGAGGATGAAACCAGGTTTCAATACTTGGTTGGGTATTATCAAGTTTTAAGAGACCACCAAAGGGAAATTCTGTAAGTGGTCTCTTAAGAAAGGAAATACACTTATCTTTAGTGTTCGATCCTTAGTCAGGTCATACCAAATACCTTAAACATGGTGGTAATGAAACCCTGCTTGTCTCTGTGTTGTAGTGGTTGGAATTATGCCTCATTAGTAGGTCTTTAGGGTTCGATCCTGACTCGGGTCATACCAAATACCTTAAACATGGTGGTCTCTGTGTTGTAGTGGTTGGAATGATGCCTCATTAGCAGGTCTTTAGGGTTCGATCCTGAGTCAGGTCATACCAAATACCTTAAACAGGGTGGTAATGACACCCTGCCCATATCTGTGTTGTAGTGGTTGGAATTATGCCTCATTAGCAGGTCTTTAGGGATCGATCCTGAGTCAGGTCATACCAAATACCTTCAACATGGTGGTAATGACACCCTGCCAGTCTCTGTGTTGTAGTGGTTGGAAAGCTGCCTCATTAGCATGTGGATAGGGTTCGAACATAAGTTGGGTCATACCAAATACCTTAAACATGGTGGTAATGGCACCCTGCCCGTCTCTGTGTTGTAGTGGTTGGAATTGCTGCCTCAGTGGCAGGTGGATAGGAATCGATCATACTAAAGAGTTTTAAAAATGGCAGTAATGGCTTCCCTGCTTGGCTCTCAGGGTTGTTGGGATTGCAATATGACTTATGTATTAGTGACAGCGTGGATAATACTGGTAAAGACATTTAAAAATGGCATTAATTGCTTCCCTCCTTGGTGCTCGGGGTTGTTGGGATAGCAATATGACTTATGTATTAGTGACAACATGGATAATACTGGTAGTACTGGTAATTGTGATGAGATAGATAATAATGTTAGTAAATTGTGATGGGATAGATAATAATGTTAGTACTGGTAATTGACTTGAGGAAATGCCATGTAATAACTGAAAAACTGTAAGTGGCGTTAAAAAGACAAAAAAGACATGTACAGTGGAACCTGTGCTAAAGATCACCTTTGTAAGTAATTCTCTTTATATAGCGCCACACTTTTAATTTCCCAATTACTAAATTCTGCATAAATGACCCTGCAACTAAAGACCACCTGTAAACAAAGACCATATTGTTCTATTCCCATGGGTGGCCTTTAAAGACAGGTTGCACTGTACTTATTAAATGTTCTCAAGTCTGACGTCGACTTTAACAACTCTATGTTGTGGGGACTCAAAATAACAGTTTCAGTGTCTGGTTAAGGTCGTTGATTTCAAAGTAGAAGTGCCACATAAACCCCCTTTTCCTTCTTTTAAACACATTCTGACAATAGACGACTGTCATAATGAGCATTTTTTACTTTTGCTACAATGTTTGAAAATCTATTAAAAGAGATTTTCCACATTTTTCTCAAAATGGTTTTAAAGACATCTGCTGCAGATTTTTTGTATGGTGAAAGGGTTAAACTAATTGGATGAATTTGATTAAGAAGTTTGCTAAACCTTGCTTTGCAACAGAGGAATTTGAATAAATGGTGACAAAAGGAATGATTGCTCTTTATGATAATGATATCCTCAATTGTATACACTTTAAATATATTTACCTACATGTTTTCAAAGTCCTCTGCTGCAGATTTGTTATATGTTGAAAAAGGTTAAATTTTTCAAATAATATATGTTTTGTAACTCTATTGATTTCCAGCTATCCTTGTTCAGTGCTATTGGAGAAGGTACTTGGCCAAAAAGTTGTTACAGAGACGGCGCTGGGCAGCCAATGTTATAAGAAAGTAGGTTGTCATGCCATAATAATGAGTTTGAAACCTAGGAAAAGCTAGGTCGATAATTGCTCAATGTCCTTGCCATCAGCATCTTTCGTTTCCTATCATTTGGTTAACCCTTTCCCACAAACGACAAATTTGCAGCAGACTACTTTGAAATTAAGTTGGCAAAAGTGTAAAAAGTCTTAATAAAATTAAGTAAAACATTGATAGAGCTGAAAACATTTGGGCAAAAGGAGAATTTGCTCATAATGTGCCTTTTTTTTTGTTACAATGTTTTCAAAAGTCATCTGCTGCAGATGCGTCACAAAAGTGTTAACCAAAGGCTACTAGTTGCGCAGACAGGTTTTTGTGTATAAAACACTGGATAAAAAAGAAAACATACAACTCACGCAATGGGAAAATGTTTTAAATTTATGACCAGCCAAATATCCAAATCAAACCTAAACACTGCTCCTTTTATCAGGAATTCCACTGTTTACATCACAGGCAACGGAGTTTTCATTCAGAAAAAACAACACAATACTTCTTTAAACTACTACAACTGTTCTCTATATGGTCCATGTGCTATACTTATAATGACTAAATTGCATGGTATTAAATAAATAGTCATTATTATTATAGTATAGAACCATATAGAGAGGCTATTTATAGTAACAATGTCCTGTGTGGGATTCCCATAATTTAAGCTATCAAACCTAAACACTTATCACATAACCAGGTTCTTCAATGTTTATATGAATTGATATGATATTGTTCTTGAATTAATGTATTTTTGTTAAGCTCTATTGGTCCAAATGGCTATTTAAGCTTATGCCCCCGTGAAATGACAACTATTTGGTGTCCGGCATTTGGCATACCTTGATGAGCGCTTTTGACACTGCTCCTTTTTAGCTCGCCTATTTGAAGATAATGTAATCACGTTGGCGTACGCTTTGCCAGCTTGGTCAAACCTTTGCGTGCAAGTTCTTTTCTCAGACACTGTGTATGCTGTTGCTTTGAAACTTCACACACTTATTCAGGGTCATTAAGTGACCTTGTATGTCAAGTCCCATAACTCTGGAATGGATTTTGACTGAATTGGGCCCCTTTTTGGACTTAGAATTTTGGTCAAACCTTTGCGTGCAAGGCCTTTTCTCAGACACTGTATAAGCTGTTGCTTTGAAAATTCAAACACTTATTAAGGGTCATTATATGACCCTGTATGTCAAGTCCCATAACTCTGGAATGGATTTTTACCGAATTGTGCCCGTTTTTGGACTTAGAATTTTGGTCAAACCTTTGTGTGCAAGGCCTTTTCTCAGACACTGTGTATGCTGTTGCTTATCGTATATAAATAAATTTACAGATTTTAAGGGCCTGTATGGACATGGTTAACATTTGCATGCAAGAATTGAAAAGATGTTTTATCTTGCAATAGATGATACTGTGTGACTTTACCTAATGCTATAACTGTTCTGAAGTAGGCCCTTATAGACAATGGCCATGATAGGCGAGCTATATTGTCCTCCGACAACTCTTGTTTCTAAATATTTTTAATTTTGTCTAAAATTTATTAGTATATTTCAAAATTTCCAAATAATGTTTCGTTTTACTCAAGTTAATATCATATCAGGTAAACAGTTTATCCTTTCTTACATGTATACAACAAATCTGTAGCAGATGTCTTTGAAAAATCTCTATAAATAGAAGGTCAATTAATTGATACAGTTGAAAATATTGTGGCCAATGGAGAAATTGCTCATCACAAGCGATTTCTCCATTTGCCACAATGTTTTCCAAAGTATTTTTTTTTTAGATTTTGGTAAATTTATCCAGTTCCCTCATACAACAAATCTAAAGCTGACGACTGTAAAAACATACAGACAAAAGTATGGAACATCGCCTGATAAAAGGGCATCATTATCAAAAAAAGTTGAAAACATTGTGGCAAATGGATATATTATTGCATATTATGAGCAATTTCTCCTTTTGCAATAATTATTAAGTAAGTCGTCTGCTGCTTACGCGTCACATTTGGGAAAAGTGTTTAATTAAAAAAAAAAAATGTCTTCCAGGTTTGTTAAAGGATTCAGGTTACGGAATGAAACGGAATGTGCAGAAAACCGAGACTTCATTAAGTACACCAAAATCAATTTTCTCTTACGTCTGGCAAAGTGTGCACCAAGAACTGTTCTGGATAAGACTTGGGTGACTGCGCCTAAATTGCTGAATGAGGTAAATAGAAGATTTATTGATTGACTGTGGTTTAACCCAGTTTTCAACAGTTTTTCAGTCAGAACTTTGCGGCCAGTTTACCTACTCATGTGTTTCCTTGCTTTCCAACACCAGTACTGCCATCACATTCTTGTTATTGTTAATCACAGCATATAAGGCTAAGAATCATGCAAGTTATTATACCCCCAGATACATAGTATTTGGGGGCTATATAGGAGTCATGCTTGTCGGTCCGTTGGTCTGTGGACATTTCTTGTGAACACTATTTCTCAGCAACCCTTGGTCAGAATTCAATATAACTTCACAAGAATGATTGATACCAAGCCTAGTTTTGCATATTGTCGGCGTGTAGCGCTGGAATTATTTTTAAATGAGCTATGGCCCCTTGAATTTCTCATACATATGTATATTGTCAGGCACCAGCTGGGGGTATTCATCACCTTCAGTTATATTTCTAGTTTTAACATATCTGTAGCAGATGAATTTTAAAAGCATCATGGCAAAAGAAGAAATTGCTTAACTCTATTCCATGGAAATGGTGATTGTGGAAATTTCTAATTGTAAAAATCCAAGCTTTGTCTGTATTGTGCAAATTCATTGTACAAAAGAATCAAGCACATGCTGATGAGTATTTAAGTGATAATGGTCAATTTGAGACGATGTTTTATGCGGTGCATACAAATCCAATATAAGTACCGCAAAGTATTTTAGTCTTATTTTAATGAGATTGGAAGAAAATAATAAGTATATCAGGGAAGCATCATAAAGATCTTGTAAAACAACTTGGTTTATTTACTAGTTATAATAAGGATATGGGGAAAGCATAATGAAGATAGTGTAAAACAATAAGTATATGAGGAAAGCATCATGAAGATCGTGTAAAATAATAAGTATATGAGAAAAGCATCATGAAGATCGTGTAAAACAATAAGCATATGAGGAAAGCATCATGAAGATCTTGTATATGAGGAAATCATCATGAACATCGTGTAAAATAATAAGTATATGAGAAAAGCATCATGAAGATCGTGTAAAACAATAAGCATATGAGGAAAGCATCATGAAGATCTTGTATATGAGGAAATCATCATGAACATCGTGTAAAATAATAAGGATATGAGGAAAGCATCATGAAGATCTTGTAAAACAATAAGTATATGAGAAAAGCATCATGAAGATCGTGTAAAACAATAAGTATATGAGAAAAGCATCATGAAGATCGTGTAAAACAATAAGCATATTAGGAACACATCATGAAGATCTTGTAAAACAATAAGTATATGAGGAAAATATCATGAAGATCTTGTAAAACAATAAGTATATGAGGAAAGCATAATGAAGATTGTGTAAAACAAGAAATATATGAGGAAAGTATCATAAAGATCGTGTTAAACAATAAGTATATGAGGAAAGCTCATGAAGATCGTGTAAAACAAGTTTTGGTTTATTTACGAGTTTATATTACTCCTAATATATTAATATTTCTTTTTACAGACTTCAGAATATCTCAGATGGTTGTGTCATAGAAATCTAGTCCTTGTCTATGTTAAGAAAGTCAATCCAATCAGGAAGTTTCAGGTACATTTCTTAACCCTATCCCATATATGACAAATCAGCAGCAGATGACTTTCAAAATACCAACGAAGTGGTGTAGTGGAAGAGCGTCCGCCTAGGGTGCGCGAGGTCAGGGCGGGGTTTGATCTCAAGATGGGTCGTACAAAAGACTTTAAAAATGGTAGTAATGACTTTACCTCCTTGGCGCTAAGGACTATGGGGTTAGCATTATGACTGACCTGCTGGTGTCTGGGTAAATTGACCATAAAAAAAAACCATGGGGTTAGCATTAGTACTGGTAAATTACACATGAAATGCCATGAAATGCCATGAAATAAATGGAAAAAATTTGAAAGTTGCATAAAACACTATTCAAAAGAACTGAATCAAAATATTTTGGTAACAAAAATGAAAATCATAATTTGATGGCAACTACTATTAACCTTTTCCCATCCACACTGAATAAGGCAACTTTGAAAACATCTCTATAAATGAAAGTAAAGTTAATAAATAAAGTTGCAAAACATCTCTCTATAAAGGAAAATTAAATAAGTGAATACAGATGAAAACATTGTGGCAATGGGAGAAATTGCTCATCATGAGCAACTTTTCCTTTTGCAACAATGTTTTCATAAATCGTCTGCTTGAGGTACAATTGTTGTCTGCTGTCAAAATGCGTCAGCAGGTTGAAAAGGAAATTGATTCTTTAGATGTACCCATTTTGGATCGTGCCTATTGAAAACATCTGCGATGCATGTTCAACATCCATTATGTAGTCTACTTCCAAATTTAATAGCATAATTATCTGATCTTCACTGATCAATAAACAATAATCATTGTTGTTTTAATATATCGGATGAGTTTGATCATAAATTTGAGGTATGGCCACTTGTATGGAGACATTTGCTTAAATATGATTTCCCCACTCTCTAACTTGAACATACCTAAACTTATATGCAGCTAACTGTGTCACAATCTTATTTGACATACTGTTTCAGCCAAGTTTGAAAACTAGCTTGGACCCTTTTCCACATTTACCAAACCTGCAGCCGACAAATTATAAAACATCTAGTCAAAAGTATTGAATAAATCAAGTTGTAACTATTGTGGCACAAGGAAAGAAATGCTCATTTCGAACAATTTCTCCTATTGGCACAAAGCTTTCAAAAGCCGTCTGCTGCAGAGGCATCAGCAAGCAATAATATTCTTTCATATTCTCATGCATGTTTTTAATTCAGAGGAATTAACATTGACGCTTTCCCTCATGTAGACATTTTCTGATAGCTCTGCAGCAGACGATTTTTGAAAACATTGTGGCAAAACTCTTTTCAGTAATTTCACTTTCAATTATAGAGATATTCCATATTTTTGCAAAGTCGTTCAAAGTTCAAAGTTCTAAGCCGTCTCCTGCAGATTTGCTGTTTGTGGGGAAAGTGTTAAAGCAAATAAGGTCCCTGATTTATGATACATTTGTTTTTGTTTGCAGTTCCAGGAGAAAGTGGTGGCGGAGAAACTATTCAAAGGAAAGAAAGACTCGTATTCCCATAGTGTTAAAGAGTTTTTCTCCGAGAGTAGACTAGGTAACATTTTATAAACTGTTTACCCGATATATTTCATTCCTTTCCCTTATACAACAAAGTTGCATCACATGACTCATGATGAGCAATTTCTTCTTTAATTTCCCACAATGTTTCCAAAATTTGTCTTCTGCAGATGCATAAGAATGCCTCTGCATGACATTGTGGGAAATGTTTAAACCTATCCCACATACATCAAATCTGAAGCAGACGACATTAAACATATGTAGGTAAAAAAAATATACATCTCAATAAATGAAAGTAAAATTACATGTATTAGATGAAGTTGAAAACATTGTTGCAAAAGTAGAAATTTCTCATCATGGGCATTTTCTTCTTTTTACATATTGTTTTCAGAAGTCTTCTGCTAGAGGCATCAGAAAGCGTCTCACTCTGTATGTGGGAAAGGAAGACTACCATAATCAAGTGGTTTCAGACAGACAGATGTTTTTAAAGTAGACGACATAAATAATATCTTATTAAGAAAACCCTTTCCCAGATGTAGACGCTTTCAGGCGCCTCTGCAGCAGGCTTCTTTTGAAAATGAGCGATTTCTCCTTTTTGCCACAATATTTTCATAAGTCGTCTGTTGCAGATGCATCAGAATGCATCTAAATGTGGGAAAGGGTTAAGGGCTTATGTTGCTTTGAAAATATTAATGAATGGTATTCAAAACCTGTCATAGCTGTACGTCATGAAGTAAATACAGAAGTAAAAATTATTTGGGTACACATTTCAGCTGCACACCATGAAGTATTAAAGTCAACAGCATTCCACAGCATTAAACAGGAGAATGAAACTGTTAAGGTACGGTAAGCCTTAATCACTAGAAAGGAATCTGAAGTAGATGACTTTAACCCTTTCCCACATATAGATGCTCTCTGACGCCTCTGCAGCAGACGACTTTTGAAAACATTGTGACAAAAAGGATAAATTGCTTATTATGAGCTCTGATAATCATGCACTTGAATTTCACTTTTTGGGAGATGCAACTAGTCCATTTTTTGCTTTACATGTCTTATGTATTTTAGTATATATAGATCAGTTGTGTACTATTCGAACAGACACATACAGAAAATTGTATTACATCTTCTTGTTTCCTTATGGCCATTGTTCAAAATTACTTCTGGAAAAAGTTATTCATAATCACTTAAAAGATTTGTTCATCATGAAAATGGTTTTTGTCACCAGTTTTAATCCCCCTTTCCTAATTACAACATGTCTGCAGCAGACGACTTTTAAATCATATAGGTAATAGCATGCAATATGAAGGTATAATTACTGGAAAAAAAAGTTTCTATATATGAGGGACATTGATTCAGGGGTCAGGTTTTCAAACCCTGGTACGGCCATTCATTAACAATGAGCGCCATTGATTCAGGGGTCAGGCTTTTAAACCCTTGTTTGGTCATTCATTAACAAAGAGGGACATTGATTCAGGGTTCAGGCTTTCAAACCTTTGTTCGGTCATTCATTAACAAAGAGGGACATTGATTCAGGGGTCAGGTTTTCAAACCCTGGTTCGGTCATTCATTAACAATGATGGACATTGATTTATGGTCAAGCTTTTAAACCCTTGTTTGGTCATTCATTAACAAAGAGGGACATTGATTCAGGGGTCAGGTTTCAAACCCTTGTTCGGTCATTCATTAACAAAGAGGGACATTGATTCAGGAGTCAGGTTTTCAAACCCTTGTTTGGTCATTCATTAACAAAGAGGGACATTGATTCAGGGGTCAGGCTTTTAAACCCTTGTTTGGTCATTCATTAACAAAGAGGGACATTAATTCAGGGGTCAGGCTTTTAAACCCTTGTTCGGTCATTCATTAACAATGATGGACATTGATTCAGGGGTCAGGTTTTTAAACCCTTGTTTGGTCATTCATTAACAATGATGGACATTGATTCAGGGGTCAGGCTTTTAAACCCTGGTTCGGTCATTCATTAACAAAGAGAGACATTGATTCAGGGGTCAGGCTTTTAAACCCTTGTTTGGTCATTCATTAACAATGATGGACATTGATTCAGGAGTCAGGCTTTCAAACCCTGGTTCGGTCATTCATAAACAAAGAGGGACATTGATTCAGGGGTCAGGCTTTCAAACCCTGGTTCGGTCATTTATTCTTTACGACACATTATAAAAGGCATTGCATTAATCATCCATCATTTCCAGCAATGGGAGTATTATTAATAGTCTATATGGGAAGGTAGCCAGTTGCCTTGGAAGAAAGTCATGTGTAGTGCAGTTGGAGAAAGCCTTTAAACACATGTGAGATGAACTGGCTGCCATGATATAAATGAAAAACTGTTGAAACGGCTTTAAAGTCAAAATAAACAATCAATTAACTCTTTCGAACTGGTATACACTTTCTGACGCCTCTGCAGTAGATGACTATTAAAAACATAGTGGCAAACGGAGTCTGTTCTTGACTTACATGACATTGTATGTTCGCGTGTGACTGTTTTTATTTCAGTACTGTTCCTATGTGACAAAGTATGATCGCCATGGTTGCAAAACTTGAAAGCGTGTTCTGTTTTTAACTAAAACAAAGTTGTATTTATGTGACTGTTTTTATTTCAGTACTGTTCCTATGTTACAAAGTATGATCGCCATGGCTACAAAACTAGAAAGCGTGTTCTGTTTTTAACTAACACGACACTATATATTCTCGACGAGAAAGATTTCAAGGTCAAAGATAGGGTTCCTTTTTCGTTATTGAATGGTAAATATTCAATCTTTACACAATTTTCATTTCATGTACTTCACTGAATAATACATTTGCAATTTTACCCAATATCAAATTTCCATTTCATGTTCTTTACTGAATCTCCGGTTTTTACCCAATTTCCATTACACTTTTGAATAGGTAATATCCAATTTTTACCAAAGTTCCATTACATTTTTGAATGGGTAATATCCAAATTTTACCCAAGTTCCATTACACTTTTGAATGGGTAATATCCAATTTTTTACCCCAAGTTCCATTACACTTTTGAATGGGTAATATCCAATTTTTACCCAAGTTCCATTACACTTCTGAATGGGTAATATCCAATTTTTACCCAAGTTCCATTACACTTTTGAATGGGTAATATCCAATTTTTACCCAAGTTCCATTACACTTTTGGATGGGTAATATCGTTTTTTTGCTTTCTAGGTATACAAGTGAGTCCGTACACTGACGGAATATTTGTGATTGTTGTTGGGACATCTGAAAATGGAACAAAGGTAAAATAAATCCATGAAAAACAGCTTTATCCCTTTCCCAACTAAAATATATTTGCAGCAGATGACTTGGAAAGCATCCATGCAAAAATATGGTAAATCTCTATAAATGAAAGTATAATTATAGGAATCTGCTATGGCCAAGTGGGTTCAAGGCGGTCATGGTGAAATGCGCCCAGGCAAGGCCCATTTCCTAGCCTAGTTAAGGAAGTTAAGTTAAGGCAAAAGTAGACATTAGTCCTGCAAAAGAAGAAATTGATCATTGTGAGCAATTTCTTCTCTTGCAACAACGTTTTCAAATGTCATCTGCTGCAGATGCGTCAAAATGCATCCTCGAGTCGGGAAAAAAACAAGGCCTAGATCAAGCTTCAAGTTTGGCAGCACATTTGGTTTCATTCTTAGCATTGATAATGGCAATGGGAGGCTGTAACGATACATTCCAATATTCGATATAACCGAATACAGGTCTATTCGAAATGTATTCATTATTGGCTTCATCCAGAACCGAATATTTACGAATATAATCCAAAGCTGTATGATTTAAACTAAAATCAATATAATTGAACTACAAACATAACAAACCTTTTGTCACATTTGCCATCTCATCAGTTTCATGGTGCATTCGGCGCTATATTTATATAGTACCCCACCCACAACAGCTGACCACTGATTTTGCAACATATTTTTTATTCATTTTCTCAAAATATATTTTATGTTGTGTTCGCTATGATGTATTTTGACATACGTTTTTGTGAGTTTTTGATTTTGAATTGTAATTCGATTGAAAAGTCGGGAGAATTGCCATTTAATGACAACCCAAACCTGTCGCCAAAAAAATGTCAAACCACGCGAAATATAATTATTGAACCTCCGGACAAATAAACGTAAGCTGTCGGGGAAAAAAAATCAGATTTCCGAAAGGACTCATGGGAGGCATTCCATAGCACACTATATACAAAATTTGTAGCCATGATATCGAGTAAAAACTACATTAAATTCAAAATAACCTCCCTTGCTTATGCTTGTTGTAAAATCAAAGTACTGAAATTGAGGATCACAACTTTAGACTAGCATGTCGAATATGGACAAATAGTCTAATATATTATTAACTTTTATACTGTTCTAGTTGGATTTGAGTGACAAGACTTACTAGTCAATCATTATACTTTCTCTAGTCATTTGAATTCTGATTTCTTTTGTGTTTACATGTTCTTAAATTCATGACAGTTTCGTGAATAAATATTAGTATTCGTTACCCTGTATTCGTGATACGTATCGTATTCGCCACCTAGTGTATTCGTTACAGCCCTAGCCATTATACATGTTAAAGTTGAGGAGGGACGTGTAACTCAAAGGTCTGGGTCAATCCAGTTCGACAGAGTTTGGACCCGTTATACATTGATATTATAATTAAACATTCTCTATTTAATGATTAAATGCCTTGTGGGTGTGGGAGGTTAAAGGTTCGATCCCCGTCCGGGTCATACTAAAGACTTTAAGAATGGTAGTAATGGCTGCCCTCCTTGGTGTTCAGGGTTGCGGGTTAGTATTACGACTGACTGGCGGGTGTCAGTAGAAATGGACCAGTAGTACTGGTAACTTACCCTGGAAACTCCGTGATATAACTTAAAAATTGTTGAAAGTGGCGTAAAACACAAAACTATCTTTATTTGATGAAAGCTTTGAATGGTCGAGCATGTTAGTCCAAAACACAGTTTGTTTGTATTTCTAGTAACTGACATTATTCTATAGTAAGATTGTCATGTAAGACTTTTTAAATGATAAAAATCGATGATCAAGCTTTTAAGCATTTCTTTTCATTTGAAATGAAATTTTAATGACTTATTTACAAAGCATATTTATTTTGGTTTCAATTACCGATATAAATGCTCCATTATTATATTTCTCTACTTTTTATATGCATATAGTGTGGAAAGGTAAATTATGGTGGTGTCCTTGGTGTTGATTAACCCTTTCCCACATACAGATGCTTTCTTACTCCTCTGCAGCAGATGACTTTGAAAGCATTGTGACAAAAGGAGAAATTGCTCATGATGAGCAATTTCTTTTTTTGTCACAATGTTTTCAACTTTGTTAAAAACAAATCCTTATATTTATATACAGTTTTCTTATTTTTGGCTAGATGTGTAGGAAAGGGTTAACCTATTCGCACATACGTCAGCACATCTGCAGCACAAAACTTGGAACACTTAAAGGCAAACATGTGAAAGATATCTATAAATGAAAGGATAATTATCAAATAAAGTTGAAATCATTGTGGCAAAAGTTTTTATTTTTTGTTTTGCAACACAATGTTTCCAGAAGTCTTCTGCTTCTTCTCTTTTTTTCCACATTGTTTCAAAAGTTTTCTGCATTTGGGAAAAGGGGTACAAACTTAAACCCTAGAAATTAACCTAGTTTTAACCCTTTCCCAAATATGGACACTTTCTGAAGCCTCTGCAGCAGACAACTTTTTGAAAGCATTGTGACAAAAGAAGTAATTGCTCAAAACGAGCAATTTTTTCTTTTTCCACAATGGTTTTAACACTATTCAATAATCAAAATGTCATTTGCCTCTTTGATTTCAAAGTCGTCTGCTGCAGATTTGAAGTATGTGGGAAGGCATAAAGAACAGTTTTATTTTGTGCAATAAATGGATTATATATATTCAGAACAAAAAACAAGAACTATTAGATGGAAATTGTACATTTCACCTATAAACCCTTACCCTCGTGCAAATGTTTTGCAACAGACGACTTTAGACACAATGTTTTCAACTTGATTCAATTATCACATGGTCATTACCACGACTTTTTATATTTTTGCCAAGATGCTTTCTTCATCATCTGCTGCAGATGTGTTGTATGTTGGAAAATAGTTAACTGTGTATATACGTGTATTAAGATTGGGTTATGCTATGCTTCGTTTTGTTTGCTGAAAATATGTTTTCTTTTTCCGTTTTTCCTATTTAAAAGGGGAAAAGGGTATGTATATAAGTGTGTGCATGATCATTCATTCCTCCTGGTCTATTTCTTGAAAAATGAAAAGATATTAAATGCAATTACATGTATCTTTCTTTCTATATTATTCCCCTTTATAAAATGTATAGAAGTCGATACTTCTGCATACACCAACTTAACTAAAGATCATTACAACTTATCATGTACCTTTTATTCTATATACATATATAATAATGTAATAAATTTCCATTTATAAAATGTATACAATTTGATGTTTACATATAGTCACTTACCATATAAAAGATGCTCTAATGTCCTATCTAACGTATTTTCCTACTTGTAGAGGCATTCTAACGCATTTGCAGCAGACGACTTGCAGCAGACGACGTTTGCAAAAAACTGTGGTAATAGGAGAAGCTGCTCAAAACAAGCAATTTCACCTTTTGCCACATTGGTTTCAACATTTTACAGTATTTATACTTTCATTTATGGAGATTTTCCATGTTTTTGCATGATTGTTTTCAAAGACATCTGCTGCATTTTTTTTTATGTAGAAAACAGTTAAAAATATACAATTTTATACTCATAACCATGCAATTCAGGTGTTAAATTAATGAAATTAAGGAAACTGAAATTCCCTTTGTTGTAAGCCCTTGGATGATTAGTTGGGCTATGTTCGGTCCGATAAGTTTTTGTCCATTGTGACTTCAATCTTTATTGAGTTTACCTAGTTTAGCAAAGACAGCAACAACTGAGTTTCAAAAGGGAGATTCGGGGTTCACTCCAACATACAGATGCTTTCTGAGGCCTCTGCAGCAAACGACATTTAAAAACATTGAGGCAAAAGAAGAATCCCCTTTTGCCACAAGTTTTAGCTTTATTCAATAACTTCTCTTTCATTAGCCATAATTTTGCCCAGACATTTTCAAAGTCATCTGCTGCAGATTTGTTGATTGTGGGAAAGGGTTAAGGCTCTTGTATACTTTTTAAAGAAAAAAAAGAATACCAATGGTTTTATTTTGACCCTTTACCAACATACAACAAATCTCCAGCAGATGACAAGCAATTTCTCCTTTTGTCATAATATTTTTAACTTTTTTCAGTAACTATACTATTCAATTAGCGATTATGTTTAATATTTTTGCCTAGATGTTGTCAAAGTCGTATGCTGCAGATTTGCTGCATGTTGGAAATTGTTTATCTTCAATAAATAACATGAAGTGATAATAAACCCTGATTCATTACCAGTTCAAAAGAGAATCACAAGTGGTAATATATAATCAACACACATGTGTTCTGCTTTCTCCAAGAAGTAAGGAATAAGTATAGAAAGGAGAGAAAAATCTGAAAAAAAATGGCTGTGGGATCTGTTTAAAACAAAATAAACATTAACATAAGGAATCGGTTTTTATATACCTGCGGTATCAGAAAAATCCATATCGGCTAGGACGGAAAGGTAAAGTTTTTCGTGATTCAAACATGCTTTGAATAAGCATTCTGTGACCAGATGTAGTCACACAAAGACCTTGCAAGCAGGATTTCTAAATTGTCATTGAACTTAAAACTCACAAAGGTCGACTATCATGTGACTGGCACAATTTATCAAGGAAAAGCCATGATTTTCCCCAGATCTCTAGAAATATTATGCTATCTCCATATTTACCTTGGTTTATCTTGGTTTGGAGACCATTGTAGGCTTTCGCCTCTCGGGTCAATTTCCTTGGATTGATTGTTCGAAAAAACATGGATGCCAGGGGGCGGGGCTATTTTGCCTTATATGGCTATAGTGAAAACTTTAAAAATCTTCTCCTCCAAAAGTATCAAGCCAATTTTCAAAAAAATTTGCAGAAATGTTCCTTAAGTGACCCACTATCAGATTCCTTCAAGTTATGTTGATTGCTCGAAAAACATAGGCACCACAGGGCGGGGTTATTTTCCCTTATATGGCTATAATGAAAACTTAAAAAATCTTCTCCCCGGAAAGTGTCAGGCTGATTTTCAACTAATTTTGTAGAAAATTATGGCCACCAGGGGGCGGGGCTTATATGGCTTAAGTGAAAAATAATAAAATCAGGTGAGCGATCCAGGGTCATTTTGGCCCTCTTGTAAATTAATGACTGTCCATACTGAGCTTCCATGTTCCACTTGTGGTCTTACTAGACTTTTAAAAAGGATTAATAGCATTTCCTTGTCCTTGTAGCTGAATGATCTTTTGATTATATCAAGCATCTGGTTTGCTTTTTAACTTTTGTATTTATGTGTTGTGTGAATTTTAGTTTGGTGTCGACTATGATGCCTAGGTCCTTTTCTTCATTTTTTTTTTCACTATTTCTGTCCCTTCCATGTACTATTTGTAGTTAGAGTCTTGTCCAAGGTGAAAATGTTTGCATTTGTTTTTGTTGAATTTTAAAAGCCGCGTATCTGACCATGCACTTAGTTAATTAATGCGTTCACATCTTTCTGGAGGTTTTCCTTGTCTCTAGGATTGTTTACTATTGAGTAGATCTTTGTGTCGTCGGCAAATAGTTTGGTTATGTTTTTACCCATGTCCGGTATGTCATGGCCAACACTCTAAAAATATTATGATCGCTCTCTCCATATGTCACGGCTTACACTTTAGAAATATAACGATCGCTATCTCCATATGTCATGGCCAACACTTTAAAAAAATTACGATCGCTCTCTCCATATGTCATGGCCAACACTTTAGAAATATCATGATCGCTCTCTCCATATGTCATGGCCAACACTTTAGAAATATCATGATCGCTCTCTCCATATGTCATGGCCAACACTTTAGAAATATCATGATCGCTCTCTCCATATGTCATGGCCAACATTTAAGAAATATCATGATCGCTCTCTCCATATGTCATGGCCAACATTTAAGAAATATCATGATCGCTCTCTCCATATGTCATGGCCAACCCTTTAGAAATATCATGATTGCTCTCTCCATATGTCATGGCCAACATTTAAGAAATATCATGATCACTCTCTCCATATGTCATGGCCAACACTTTAGAAATATCATGATCGCTCTCTCCATATCTCATGGCCAACACTTTAGAAATATTATGATCGCTCTCTCCATATGTCATGGCCAACATTTAAGAAATATCATGATCGCTCTCTCCATATGTCATGGCCAACACTTTAGAAATATCATGATCGCTCTCTCCATATCTCATGGCCAACACTCTAGAAATGGTGTAGTGGCTTTCCTGCTTAGCGCTCAGGGTTGCTTGGATTGCACTACGACTGATGTGCTGGTGTCAGGATAACTTCTAGTCCTGGTTACTAACTTAGAATATGACTGAAATACTGTTGAAAGCGGTGTATAACAAGACGCAAAACAAACAACAAGTCCCATGTTCGCTGTTTGGATCAACATCTACTTACAATATTTAGCAGATACTGTCAAATAGAAACCTCGGCTATTATGTTGAAATCAAGTTTCGAAATATATGTCTGAAAAACAATGTTCTGTAAACATGTCACCGTCTTGTCACACATGTTCTTATTGTATTTTTTAGCTTTAGAAATAATGTACACAATAAATCGTCTTTTTTCAACAACAAAATCAAAGAATAACAAAAACGTTATGTTCATAAGTCGACCCGTAACTGTAATTTATTTCCCCTTTGTTTTCATAAGTCGTCTGCTGCAAATGTAAATGAAATATGTATTAGTTATTTTCTATTTTTCTAGGGAGATATCATTTTACAAAGTGACACTTTAATTGAGACGCTGACCAAACTGGTGATGACTGGGGACAAAGAGACTGCACTAAAAATCGCATCTGATGGAGTGTAAGTTTTATCCACCATTTTATTCAAACAGTGTTTGCCTCTTTATATAATATTGAGCTGCGTCCTGAGCGATTTGGGGATTCTCAGCATTTGCAGACAGTGATTACTCAAGCAAGCCTGAGCTACCACATAGTCAATCAGTTTGAATTTATTTACCCTCGCCATGCAGAATTAACTTTTTGGCGAGCACCCATCGGCATAGTCTCACTATTCATCTGTATGTATTTATGTCTTAGATGCAGATATAGTCAGTTTGAATTTATTTACCCTCGACATGTAGAATTAACGTTTTAGCGAGCACCCATCGGCATAGTCAGTCATTTTGAATGTATTTACCCTCACCGTGCAGAATGAACTTTTTGGCTAGCACCAATCGGCATTATAAGTGAGTCGGTTTGAATTTATTTACCCTCACCGTGCTAATTGACTTTTTGGTGAGCATCCATCGGCATAGTCTCACTATTCACCTGTATGTATTTATGTCTTAGATGCATATTTTAAGGAAAAACTAGAACTATGACCCCATTAAGTTGACTCCAATGTAGCTTCATACAGGGACGTAGTTCCTGCTTCATGTGATCCCATAACGATGTGTCTATAAGACTCAAATTCTTGAAAAGAGTCGACTCCATTGTGGCAATTATGAGCAATTACTCCTTTGACCACAACGTTTTTGTGTCACCCTGCTTAGCATGGTAGGCACTTAGGGATTACTTTTTTTTTGTCTGGCGTCTGTCTGTCTGTCTGTCCGTCCGTATGTCTGTCCGTCACACTTTTTCGTCACACTTTCAATGAGCAAGTGAAGGTGACACACGTGCTCCGCGGAGCACTCCATTCTAGTTCAAAAGTCGTCTTGGATTTATCAGACATTGCAAATATCTGAAGGGCGGTTTCAAGTGAAATGTCTCAATTTAAAGCAAGGCAATGGTAATACATAGCCTGTCTATTACAGCGCTGTTTTAGGGACAATTGGTCTACTTCAGGCAGATAATTGATAACTTGTGTACTTCTGCACACCGTCATTTGTCCAGATCATCCCTATTTATTTAGATGTTCAGTTTTTAAGAGACTATGAATAGACTGTCATGTGACAGATTGTACTGTTTAGTGTAATAGTATTCCATTTCAAGTTTGTAATCTCAATGTTAATTGAACTGTGTCGTGATGCATACATACATGATGTTACAATGTTGGTTTTCATAGGAATATAAAGTTATATACATGTATATAGTAAACTAACCATGGGACTGTTCAATTCTACATGTATTTTAACAGTTTCCCACAAACAACAAATCTGCAACAGATGAGTTTGAAAACATCGAGGCAAAATAAATTTAGTTTATTTTTTGAAAAGAGTTGAATAACTTTAGGCAAAATGAGCAATTTCTCCTTTTGCCACAATGTTTACAAATGTCATCTGCTGCAAAGCCGTTAGCAAAGCCGTTAGCATGCGTATGTATGTTGTAAAGGGTTGATATCTTATTGTTTTATATATATGTAGGATCACCCATGACCTCGCGAGTGGCAAACAGGGTTATATAGAGTTCAGTAAAGGCGACATGTACAGCGTGAAAAAGGGCAAGAACGGACAGCTGTGTGTCGTAGGTACTCGTAAACATAAATTATTATATTCTTAATATTTTATATTTGTTGATTTGCCCAAGCCAGTGAAGTTGCATTCCGGAAACTGTTATGACAGCAAATCCATCAATCTAGTCACTGGTACTGCGAGGAAACTGTAATTTATTGGTTAATAAGATATTGCTATATAACTTAAAATAATTGAACGCACCTGTGTACAGTGTTGATTGCGATTTTCAGTGTGTACATTGAACAGTATCTGTCAAGAAGCTATTTTTGTCAATACATAATATGTATTGTTTATATAACCTGACCTATGTCCGTATGCAACATGTCGATCCGCAATAGATCAGTCTGTTACGAGAATAGCTATCTATCCAGGTGTCCTGAGTTTGAATCCCGGCTCGGCCATTCATTCTTTCTGATAATTGATAAATAACTTCGTGACTGGTGTCATGTGTCATCCATCGAGGGCGCTGTCAGCCTATACAAACGGGTACCAACTATTACCTATGAAGAATACTGTGTGGAGTATTCTCGCGGGAGAGCCAGGACAATGAACTGCTCACCGTGATATGACTGAAAAACTGTTAATAGAATCTTATTTATTTCACATCGATTGTGAAGCAAGCTTTAAGCTTATATTAATCACGCTCGATGTCTACTTCCTGGAGACATAACCAGTATTCACGCCATTTGTGTGCAAAAATCCCAAATGCAGAACCCGCTCATCATGGTATTTGAATCCAAGGCCTATGTTCTACCTCTGCACCACGGTCTTCCACTGTTGAACATAGTATTAAACTCGAACCAATAAATTAATACAGTACAAAGAATATTCTTCACCTACGAAAAATACCCTTGAATTTAATCATAGGTCATGCTAAATGAATATCTGTATATAAGATGAGGAAGAAGCTTATTTTAAAGTTAGTTTCACAAAATACCTCTATTAACGTGTAGACGAGAAGAATATTGTTTAGACGTCTCAAAAATTCAAAGACATTTTTTACTTAACACCAATGTTTAGTATGTTCTATGTTACAGATGGCCCCGGCTCTGGTATTAGCACATCCGATTTGAGTATGGGAGACGGAAGACCCAGTTGAAAAGTCCATTTTGACGCACCAAAAGTTAATGAGTTGTTCAATTGGGAAAGAAAGTCATGAAATAAACAAAATATTGTAGCGTTCTCGGTGTGATATTATATTCACCAAAAAAAAAATACATTTCATATTTTCATATGATTTATGTGAATTGTTACTCTTGAAATGTTACCCAGATGACTTTAAAAACACCTACTAAAACGCATGGAACCATCGCTATGAACTAAAGTATTATTTTTAGCTCACCTGAGCTTTGCTCAAGGTGAGTTATTGTGATCGCCTTTTGTCCGGCGTCCGTCGTGCGTCGTGCGTCAACTTCTTCTCCTCAGTAACCAGTGGGTCAATTGGGATGAAACTTCACAGAAAGCATCCTCTCAATGACCTCACCAGATTTCCTTCAAATTTTTGGGATCCATGCATAATTCTGTTTTCCATGGCAACAAAATGAAAAAAACTTAAAAATTCTTCTTCTCCCAAACTGGTTGGCAGATTTGCAAATGATTTTGTAGAAATGTTCCTTGGATGAACCTCTGTCAGATTCCTTCAAGCCATGTTGATTTGTCGAAAAACATGGCCGCCAGGGGGGCGGGGCTATTTTGCCTTATATGGCTATAGTGAAAACTTAAAAAATCTTCTTCTCCCAAACTGGTTGGCAGATTTTCAAATAATTTTGTAGAAATGCTCATTGGATGACCCTCTATCAGATTCCTTCAAGCCATGTTGATTGGTCAAAAAACATGGCTGCCAGGGGGCGGGGCTATTTTGCCTTATATAGCTATAGTGAAAACTTAAAAAATCTTCTCCTCCGAATGTGTCAGGCCGATTTTCAAATAATTTTGTAGAAATGTTCCTTGGATGACCCTCTATCAAATTCCTTCAAGCCATGTTGATTGGTAAAAAAACATGGACGCCAGGGGGGGGCGGGTCTATTTTGCCTTATATGGCTATTGTGAAAACTTAAAAAAATCTTCTTCTCCAAAAGTGTCAGGCCGATTTTCAAATAATTTTATAGGAATGTTCCTAGGGTGACCCTCTATCAGATTCCTTCAAGCCAAGTTGATTGGTCGGAAACTATGGCCGCCAGGGGGCGGGGCTTATATAGCTAAAGTAAAAAAGAAAAATCAGGTGAGCGATTCCAGGGCCATCATGGCCCTCTTGTTTAATGTTGTTGAAAACATTTCAGCAAACGAGAAATTACTCGTCTTGAGCATTGAACCCTTTAATCGCAATGTTTTCTACCGGAAATGCTTAAAAATGTGTCCTCATATTGGAAATCGTTTGATTGGTGAGGGAAAATGTGATATCAAATTGAAATCGAAACAATGTCCTGCAGTTTGTAGTTCAAACACCAATCAGATTCACTCTAAAACCGACCATGTTGGATCATGTTATAAATTAACACTTTCATACATGCAGTAGACGATCTATACAAACAATGTGGAAAAAAGGAGAAATTGCTCAATATTAGCAACTTCTCCTTTTGTCAAAATATTTTAGCAGTTCTTTGAATGGAACCAACCGCACAACATTCCTCCATCTTTACAGTTTTATCTGAACACCCATTATACTGGCGTTGGAGGTCTCTGAAAGCTTATATTTTGTTATGTATTAAATACTCCGCTGAGATTGGTCATACAAGCAAATCATTGTAATAGAGTGGTGTATCCCATAGATAGACAATATGTAGTCATGTGTTTATATCAAGAAATACTGCGGTGCCTTATTGGGCGCCAATGGAAAAGGGCGATACTGGCCCTTTTGGGCCTCTTGTTCCTTTTGCTACAATGTTTCCAGCTGAAAGGTTTGTCCCAACCAGAGCTCGAACTCGGGACCAATTGTGCCGGAGGCAACAGTTTACCACGTCGCTAAAAAAGCTAGCTCTGTAATGAGTTAGTATAAGTGTTCCCCTATACAAACACATTGCTTCATATGGTTAATCTATTGGAAAAACCACTCTACTTAACCTTTACCTGTATGAAACTACATTTGCTGCACTTGGACCACTCCTGGCACAATAGGATGTTATGCCCACCCATATTTCAATATGAGGTTAGTGTCACTGGACGCAGATGGAACAGGCGTCGAATCCCTATGCACATGTATGTGTGATTGTCCGTCGTTTGAATATGTTAAGAAATAAAGTTATTGGCTTAATTCCTTTTTTCCCATATACAAACAATCTTCAGCAAACGACTTTGAAAATATTTAGTCAAAAATGTCTGAAAATGAAAAAAAAAAATTAAGTTGAAAACATTGTTACAAAAGAAGAAATTGCTCGTTTTGAACAATTTCTCCTTTTGTCACATTTTCCAAAGTCGTCTGCTGCCGCGATGCTTCATGATGAGTCTGTATATGAGGGACAGGGTTAACAGCTGTTCTTGAATCTTCCAAATCGGAAGCATCTTCTTGTACAGAATAGATTGTGCAATCTCGTCAAATGAAAGGATGAACATTGCAGAACGAATGTGAAAAAGGATGCTAATGAAAGAAGTATTTATCGTGGACAATTTCCCTTTTTGCATACATCTCAAATTGCAAATATAGAGTTGAACTTTTATTATAATCATATAAAATGTTGATCCGTATTTAAATAATTTTTGTACATATGTTAAATATTATGCTAGATCATATGATATTGTATTTAAAGTGCCTATTGTATTAAATGTGTTGTTCGCAAATAAAATTATTATAACTTCAATTTGCCAGTTGTTTAACCTTGTTTGTTTCTATTTTAAATCTCTTCTAAAGTATTATGCATATGCAATTTAGTAGGAAGTGTGTGTGTTTGTCTGTCTGTCTGTCTGTCTGTGTGTTAACCGCGTCTGAAGGTTGTAAGAGATTGGTATTGTTCTTGGACTTGTTGGTCATTTTCAGTGATAATGACCTAAAAACTAACGAACAATACCGATCTCTAACGACCAATTGCGGAAATTGCCGAGTCAATTAGGGATATTCTACCTTAAAAAGGCACAGTAGTAAAATGATTGGGGTTACAATTCTAGTTTTTTTTTCACAGGCTACATCCATGGTTAATCTGAATGTAGTTGTACATGAAGTATATGGGGAGACGGTCTGGCTGTATATAGAAAGGCTAACCGAAGTCCTCGCGGTTCTCAGAGTATATGGGGAGACGGTCTGGCTGTATATAGAAAGGCTAACCGAAGTCCTCGCGGTTCTCAGAGTATATGGGGAGACGGTCTGGCTGTATAGAGAAAGGCTAACCGAAGTCCTCGCGGTTCTCAGAGTATATGGGGAGACCGTCTGGCTGTATATAGAAAGGCTAACCGAAGTCCTCGCGGTTCTCAGAATATATGGGGAGACGGTCTGGCTGTATATAGAAAGGCTAACCGAAGTCCTCGCGGTTCTCAGAGTATATGGGGGAGGCCGTCTGGCTGTATATAGAAAGGCTAACCGAAGTCCTCGCGGTTCTCAGAATATATGGGGAGACGTCTGACTGTATATAGAAAGGCTAACCGAAGTCCTCGCGGTTCTCAGAGTATATGTTATTTTATTATTATTAATCTTTATTTCCCCAATGGAAGATCATTTCAAAATAACACAGACAATTATTAACAAAGTCGATTGAAATATACAACATTATGAATGAGAGAGAGAGATGGAGAGAGAGAGAGAGAGGGGGGGGGGGGGGGGGGGGGGGGCAGAGTGAAAGAAAATACAAAAACAAAAAAAAGTTAATTAATGTCAGTATATGAGATGCGCCGTAGCTGATCTTAACTAAATGCATTTGTTGATAATAGCTTCCGACCAAAGAAACGCTTGACCGAAACGAAGAGAAAAGCGTTCATAGGGGAGGGGGTGCAAAACACGTGCAGAAATATACCCACATCAACATATCTCAACAATTAATACATGCAATATTACAACAGCACACAACAAACAAAATAAACATGACATAAACTAATACTGACAGTATTTAGTTAACCCGGTACAAAGTACTTGTATCTATTCCATACGTTATGTAGAAATAGTACCACATGTTTGTAAAACATATCATAATTGTTAAGCAGTACGCTGTTCAAGTTCGGATTCAAACCGAAGACAGCTTCAACATACTCCTTACCATTCAAAAAATCTAGCAGATATTGAAAGTACAAATTTGACATAAGTTATTTGTTGAAAGCAATCCGAGAGGGATCTTACATAAAACAGTTAATCAGATTATGCTCAGTCAAACTTGTTTTAATATCACTATTTCCACACCGTGGGAGTAATCAGTGCATGCCATGTATGCAATAAATTGGGCGATAGAAAAACAAGCACGTAGCATATTCGGATTACGTATAGCGTAGTGCCACACTGGTTTAGCAGAGAACTGATACTGTATTTTCTGTATAAGACAAACTGGCTCGAAGAAGTTCGAACATTCCATTCATCTATATAGTAGTTACGAACCTTTGTATTAATACAATGTTTCCAAACATATCTACTAGGAAAATCTCCATATGTTAAATAGTCTTCCAAGCTATTGTAAATATTATATTTATGTAGCAGAGAAACAACATCTGAAATAAACCCGAAATCGGAAGACCCATTCTTAAACAAACTAAGACGTAATAAAAACAAACGTTTGGCTGTGCAGTCCCTTTCTAATCGACACAGCTGACCGAAGAAAAGTTTTCTCTTCTCTATTTCGGCAGCTAGAGGCAGAGCACAAAGTAAACCAAGTACAATATCTGTTCTTGATCTACTTCTTAGACCTTGGATTTGTTTTAAGCATAGTCTGAGATCTCTCTAAATAGTCGAGTAGGAAGGTAGGGTCCCCATGCACCCGAGGATATATTTTTTAACCTACATTTTTGTAATCCTCAGGGTATCTAGTAAATGAAATTTTATGTTCCCAGTGCGAAATATTGTCCCATGGGGTCCATTGGCGGCCATTTTGGCGGCCATCTTGGATTTCTTAAGAAAATTTATAATTGGCATAACTTTTGAACCAGACATGATACAGAGACAAATTACCACATTTCTTGGTGTAATTTGGGCATTACAAAACGAATGAGATAATTATTTTTAAAATTAAACGAATATATAAACCATATAGATATAAAAAAACGAAAAACAATCTTGTAAACATTTTTACTCGAATTCTTCCAATTATTCATATATGTGTAATAACGGACCATAGCAGTTTATATCATCAACGAGGCATATGCCTATGTATCCTGTAAGGAACTATAATTGCTAGTTAAAATGTTATATCGTTCAAAACTTGTGAAACAGGATGCGCTATACAGAAGCGGTTATGTTATGTTTGCAGTCACAACTACATGATCTTTTAATCATCATTAAAGAGCGTATACTAATCAAGCTCTTGCTCATCCTCATCTCCGTTGTTGTCCTCAACCTCTTGAACAGTTTCCTCCAGCAAGTCAATGAGCGCAGGGCATAGCATGGCGCCACAGGACCACACTGGCTTCAAGATACCCTCGTCCGTCTTCTCCCAGCCTTGTCCAATACCATAGGACTTTGGGTGGGAAAACATTGCCTACTTGACTCGCTTGTAAGAAGCGAGTCTGTTATTCACACGCTGGATGAGTGGGAGAAGGTTGTCCGTGCACGGCAGGAAGAGACCCAACTTAGATTTGGTTGTAAGCTGATCATCTTCCCCCCACCATCTTCTAGAGCATGGTGCTACGCTGTCTTCTCCCAAGCATGGCCAAACATTAGATATGTAAATGTCTCGATGTCATCCATCACTCCCGACATCACAGTCCATTCAACTCCGAGCGTTCTGCGTAATACATCTTTACTAATCACTTAATTGGAAAGTAATACTGCAGAACATCCTCAATACAGAAAGATGCTTACCTGAAAACTGCGTGATACCTGGGTAGGGATTGTAGTTTTTTTCAGGGGTCCAACCTTGTCCTTGCCCTCGAAAGCCCTTGTTACATCTTCTCCTATGAATACATACAGTCCAAGAAGAGTGGTGCAGTAGTCAGCTCCTTTTAATTCCGCTAGTTCACTGACGTTCACAATTTATTTTGCAATGCTTTCCAGTCCCGGTATCTACGTAGATGGTTAGTGCGATGGAGTGGGCATGGTGCAGGAGTATCATGAAAATATCGGTGACTGGCGTCCTTACTTCGTCCATCGTAAGCAATGAACAGGTTCGCCATATCACCGTTGCTCTTCACAGCATACTGCATACTGCAGCATTATAATCAGACGGGTATGGTCTATAACACTGAGCCAGAATGTAGCGGTTTTTCCAAGGAGGCCAGCATGCACCTTGTCTTCAAAGATCACATACCTCTCAAGCATAGTAAGAGTTGACGGGTCCTGCAATACGAGCGCAAGTGTCTCCTGGTCACAGGTCTGGACAAGACTAAGCAGGGTCGCTGGGTTGATGATCTCAACCCTCTCCTGCTCATTTAATCTCCAGTAACAGTCGCTCCATGGCATCACTGACTGTTTTGAGACAGAACAGGGTTTTGGAATATGCTTTTCCTTTAAGCACAATACCCAAGCAACCACTTGTAACAAGACCAGATTCAATAAGTATTTCCCAGTAGCCTGATCCGCTGCATTTGTGACTTTCCACCATGCCCATGTAGTCCATCCCAGTATCGAAAGCGCCTGGTGTGACCACATGTATCTTGTACTCCTCTGGAAATTTCCAAATCAGAGGGAGGGCTTTCATGCAGCCACCAAGATCAAAGGTGTTGAGGACATACTCCTAACAAACTTCCTGTGTAGCATCAGCTGACCGCTTCAGAAGCTCCTTGGTGACTGATTATTCAGTGAAGGGGTGGTTAATAGGGGTAAAATAGTTGATGGTTTATTTTTTGGTTGGTTTGACACGACACCAGTAGCTGAGATGAAGCCACCAAACCATGTGGCAAGTTGCTTATCTCCGCTGCTTCCCACTACCCGAGCAAATATCCAGACTCGATAATCCTTGATGCACTTCAAAGACACTCCATTGTTTACAGTGGGCGGAGTGAACACATATCCTTGAGGAAATTAAGGACCAACCAAGCCATATATATGAACAGGAGCTAGAGTCTCAGGTGTATCCACCTTCAGGGATTGTGTCTTGTTTCTCTCGTAGAGGGGAAGTGCTCGATCTTGGTTAGTGGCATCAAAGTCAGGTTTCACCTCATGTATCATAATTCAGCCGGTGCTGTTTACCACTTTTGAACCATGTATGTTCGTTGTTATTGTGTTCATATTGTCCCACTCCAGATGGAATAAATCGTTGACTTCACCAGTTATAATCTGAGGAGTGAAGTTGGTGGAAACCTCATCGAGAACCTTAGCCGATACTGTTTCAAGTTCCAAACACAAAATTTCACCTTCGTCACAGCTTGGCAGATGTTCTTGAATAGTACAGAAAACGATCACTATATATAACACGAAACAACTATAACAATGCTTACTATAGGGTTGACAAAACAAATACACACCCCAATCTGGGGATATATACCTGGCCAATAAAGAGCACACTGCGTCTTATCTTCTCACTCTTTGTTGCGTCTGTATCCCCAGGTATGACAATACTCAGGAATTTCTAGAGGAGTTCATCTGTTGACTTCACATCTAGATCATCAGCTGTCGAAGGCCATGGAAGTGACTGACTCTATGAACGCCCACTGGATGATATTACGGAGGAGCTTGGCCACGTCCTCGTACTTGTCATTAGATCCCAACTTATAAGCGTAGGCAACCACATCTGCTACCGAGATGCGGGCACTGTTCACCAATGTATATGTGATACAACTTTTGTCTCCTAGAATGCTTTTAGCAAATGCAATCAACTCATGATTCGCATGCCTTTCAAGTCGGGCCTTTTGCTTCTCACTTCTGTACTCCGTACTGGGGAAGCCATTTCTCTGCAACTCTTGAATGTAGAGAATGTGTAGAGATGCAAGCTGTAAGACTTTGTTCTGCCGTATCACTTGGTCTCCTATCATATCAAGCACATCAGCAAGTGCCTTCAGATGTACAGTGACTGTACGATCCTGATCTGTATAAATAGCACGGCTCATATTTCTGGCTTCATCAAGAATGTGATTGATGTACTTGAATGACTTGCCACATGATGGGTGGAAATTTGCTTCCCACGCAAACAGGTCTTCTCTTTGAATAATGCGATGAAGATGATGCAGATTTAGTTCTAAGGCTCGAGGTTCAATCTTTTTCCATGTAGGTTCCTTCAGAATTCTGTCTTTGTCCTTGAATACATGGGACTTAATACATCGTTCAGTTTTTCCAGAATTTTTCATTTCAAGTTTTTCACAGAATATACATTATGGAGGGAATAGTTGACTACTTACATCGGGACGGTACTTGTGATGTTTTGTCAGAGACGTATGACGTAGCGCTTCAGATGTGTTCGGTGGTACACTACACTTTAAAGTATCCAGGTTTTTAGTAAAAGCTTTGATAGTAGCCGCGATGGTAGCCGATTGAGTCTAAATCTGCATCAACAAGACTTTCCGGAATGCGATTACAGACAGCCTCAATGCGGTACTGTGAATCATATGGCATCAGGAGACCATCGAGCATTTCCTATCTTCCAATATACTATATTAATTTATTCATCGTATATCGAGCCGTTACGTTACTGAAGTCCGCTATATTTATTGAAATGTTTTGGTAATTTGTTTATTATTATGATAACAATTATTTGCAAGCCAAAGATCAGTGCGCTGCCAAGCCGTTCACGTCTGCCAACAGTATAGTTGAGGCACTTTACAAAGGGCTTGATCCAAACGCTGTAAATATACCAAAACCAGCCAACTTAGTACGACGCACCAATAGATATAGACAGAATCGGCGCCCCAAAGATCCGAGAGGCATGGATTTTTTTTTTTTTTTTCTTCTTCTTCTTTTATCATAAAAGAAATAGCAGAACTCGACTAAGGTGAATTCAAAATATTTGCTTATCAAACAAAGAGGCACACTAAATAATCCAACATAGATTCACATGCTTTCAGTATAGACTGTTAGACTGGACAATTTTACAATGCTTGTATCCTACGTATTGAGAAAATTAACTTACCACGGACTAATTAACCGCCCCTGTGCTGTAGTGATAGAGCGCCAACGGGAGCGGGAGGTCGCGAATTTGATCCACCACAGGGTTGTATCATAGAAAAAACACCACACAACCAACTAATACGTTGATTAATAAGTAGGCACAGATCTCTCTCATCTACTTTCATTTTTGAAAGTACATATGTTCTCGGTCAATTCATTGTCACAATGTTAGAATCATGAAAATGTTATCGCTTAATATCTAAAATTGTACAGAGTCATTTTAGATACAATTAATATTCATGTTTATATACCTAGTTAAATTTACTGTACCTGCTTAAAGGCCCCCTAAAATGCATCAGATGCAATATTTGATTTCAAAATGATCAGGAGAAACATGCCCTATGACAGCTTGGCGTATTCTGGATTTTGTTCCAAAGACGCCGCTGGTTATGTTAATTTTCCCGACAAATCGGCAGCAGGCATATACATGCAAACGGTGTTAAACATTTATTTAGGTCCGTGAAGTTAGGTTGACGAGTGACGAATTGACGAGTGACGAACTGTGACATTTTTATAGGTCCGTGAAGTTAGGTTGACGAGTGACGAATTGACGAGTGACGAACTGTGACATTTTTTCTAAAAACTTTATTTCTTTCTTTAAGAAAATGTTTTTAGACGAATAAATGCAAACTGGGCCCTATTTCATGTTTAATGGCCATCAGTCAATCAGAAGAGCTTCGATAATTCGTCAACTCGTCAATTTTGTTGACGAAATTGACGAAAAAAATATTTTTCTTTTCGTCAATTTCGTCAACTTTATTGACAAGTTGACGAATTGACGAACTTGACAAAGCCCTACTGAATGACTGATCGCCATGCAATTTAAAATAGGGCCTAATTTGCATTCAATACATCCAGATACTTATCTAAAGGAAAGAAATAAAGTTTTTAGAAAAATATTTTTTTCGTCAATTTCGTCAACAAAATTGACGAGTTGACGAATTGTTGAAGCTCTTTTGATTGACTGATGGCCATGAAACACGTAATAGGGCCCAATTTGCATTTATTCGTCCAGAAACATCATCTTAAAGAAAGAAATAAAGTTTTTAGAAAAAATGTCACAGTTCGTCACTAGTCAATTCGTCACTCGTCAACCTAACTTCACGGACCTGACCTTTCTGTCCGTGAAGTTAGGTTGACGAGTGACGAATTGACGAGTGACGAACTGTGACATTTTTTCTAAAAACTTTATTTCTTTCTTTAAGATAAGTATCTGGATGTATTGAATACAAATTAGGCCCTATTTCAAATTTCATGGCGATCAGTCATTCAGCAGAGCTTTGTCAAGTTCGTCAATTCGTCAACTTGTCAATAAAGTTGACGAAAAAAATATTTTTCTAAAAACTTTATTTCTTTCCTTTAGATGAGTATCTGGACGTATTGAATGCAAATTAGGTCCTATTTCATGTTTCATGGCGATCAGTCAATCAGAAGAGCTTCTTCAAGTTCGTCAATTCGTCAACTTGTCAATAAAGTTGACGAAATTGACGAAAAAAATATTTTTCTAAAAACTTTATTTCTTTTCTTTAGATAAGTATCTGGACGTATTGAATGCAAATTAGGCCCTATTTCATGTTTCATGGCGATCAGTTAATCAGAAGAGCTTCTTCAAGTTCGTCAATTCGTCAACTTGTCAATAAAGTTGACGAAATTGACGAAAAAATTGTTTTTCTAAAAACTTTATTTCTTTCCTTTAGATAATGTATCTGGACGTATTGAATGCAAATTAGGCCCTATTTCATGTTTCATGGCGATCAGTCAATCAGAAGAGCTTCTTCAAGTTCGTCAATTCGTCAACTTGTCAATAAAGTTGACGAAATTGACTAAAAAAATATTTTTCTAAAAACTTTATTTCTTTCCTTTAGAGAAGTATCTGGACGTATTGAATGCAAATTAGACCCTATTTCGTGTTTCATGGCGATCAGTCAATCAGAAGACCTTCGTGAAGTTCGTCAATTCGTCAACTCGTCAATTTAGTTGACGAAAAAAATATTTTTCTAAAAACGTTATCTCTTTCCTTTAGATAATGTATCTGGACGTATTGAATGCAAATTAGGCCCTATATCAAATGTCATGGCCATCAGTCATTCAGAATGCTTTGTCAAGTTCGTCAATTCGTCAACACGTCAATTTTGTTGACGAATTGACGAAAAAAATATTTTTCTAAAAACTTTATTTCTGTCTTTAAGATAATGTATCTGGACGTATTCAATGCAAATTAAGCCCTTTTTTAACTTTCATGGCCACCAGTCATTCAGAAGGGCTACGTAAAGTTCGTCAATCCGTCAACACGTCAATTTTGTTGAACGAAATATACGTTGACAAACATCAAAGCATATTCTTCTTCAGTTGAATCTCTTCATACACAGGTTCTAACTAATAGCTTTCTGCATAGTGTGTCGATTAGAAAGGGACTGCACAGCCAAACTTTTGTTTTTATTACTTCTTAGTTTGTTTAAGAATGGGTCTTCCGATTTCGGGTTTATTTCGGATGTTGTTTCTCTGCTACATAAATATGATATTTACAATAGCTTGGAAGACTATTTAGCATATGGCGATTTCCCTAGTAGATATTTTTGGAAACATTGTATTAATACAAAGGTTCGTAACTACTATCAGATCAGGGGCGTAGCTTTGCAATAATCAATGTGTAGGCCGTCTCGTGAGAAAATCTACATTGTGGACTCTGCGTAAAGTATCGACCCGGATCAGCCTAAGCATGCCACACAGGCCTACCCGGATAGACACTTTTCGCCTCCTGTGGATTTTCTGTTTCAGGAATAACTACTCTATACATCTATCCCCCTAAGACGGAATGTGTCGGTCGGATTAGTCTGCGCGGACAGCGCAGGCTGATCTGGACGATACATTACGCAGCTGTCTATCGCCGCTGCATTTTGGGGGCATTTGAGAAAAAATGTGTAGGCACGTGCCTACAGTGCCTAAAGGGAGCTACACCCCTGACTATATATAAGAATTAAATGTTAGAACTTCTTCGAGACAGTTTGTCTTATACAGAAAACTACAGTATCAGTTCTCTGCTAATCCACTGTGGGACTACGCTAAACGTAATCCGAATATGCTACGTGCTTGTTTTTCTATCGCCCAAATAATTGCATACACGGCATGCACTGATTTCTCCCATTGCTCACGGTGTGGAAATAGAGATATTCAAACAAGTTTCACTGAGCATATTTTGATTAACTGTTTTTAACGAATTATTTTTTCTCAAAAAATAATACAGTTAACGCGATCGTGTTTGTTTCCGGAAGTCACGGTTAAACTACACTTCCGCTTAGAATACACATTCGCTGCACCTAAATAGTCCTAGTATTTTTTCGATATTAAAATGACTTCTACGTGTTATTTCAATACAGTGAAGTCATAATTATACTATCGAATCATCATAGATAATCAATTTTCTAGAAAATATCAAATTAACAGTACGCGCATATATATTTCATTTGTCGGCAGGTACGTATAAGGCACGAGTATGAATTTAAATCGTATGCCCATTCACTAGAAGTCGACCCCACGCTGTATAGAACAATGTTAATCTCACAAATATGCCACTACGCAGAGCTCAGTGAAATAGTCAGTGTGCATTTTAAACGCTCGCATCGCCGTTGTTTCTCCTTTTTTCAACATGATAACGATGATCAAAGGGGCTTTCTAATTATAGATCATGGTTTACATACGCGCGCATTCAGTTAGCTTAATATATATACGAAAGTAACGCTCGCACATTGTATCAAAGTACCGTGGTGTAATGGATAGCGTGTAGAACTACTAATCATGGACTATTTATGGACGCGAGTTCGAGTCCCAATTGGAACTGTTCTTTTATTTGATTTATAATAATTAATTCACTCACATGAAACATAGTTATAATATAAGCCGAAATCCTGGATCCGCCCCTGGTGACGAAAACAAATCGAACTAACAATGTTAATCTCACAAATATGCCATGGGTGTTTTGACAGACTTTACGCAGAGCTCAGTGAAAGAGTTAGTGTGCATGTTAAACGCTCGCATCGCCGTTGAAATGCTACATTTACTAAAACTGTCAACTGATAAAAAAAATCTCTGGACAAAAATATTAATAATAATAAAATAGACTAAATTGTGCAATAGCATGATCAATTGCATTCATAAATTAGATTTTACAATACATGTTCAAAATAATTCGTTACCAGTACGTTCAGTACTTTGATTATGTATTCCTTTTAACAAATAACTTATGTCAAATTTGGCAGTAGTACTTTCAATGTGCTAGATTCATTTAATGGTAAGGAGTATGTTGAAGCTCTATTCGGTTTGAATCCGAACTTGAACAGCGTACTGCTTAAAAACTATGACAAACATGTGGTACTATTTCTACATAACGTATGAAATAGTTACAAGTACATTGTGTGTGTGTGTCTCTCTCTCTCTCTCTCTCTCTCTCTCTCTCTCTCTCTCTCTCTCTCTCTCTCTCTCTCTCTCTCTCTCTCTCTCTCTCTCTCTCTCTCTCTCTCTCTCTCTCTCTCTCTCTCTCTCTCTCTCTCTCTCTCTCTCTCTCTCTCTCTCTCTCTCTCTCTCTCTCTCTCTCTCTCTCTCTCT